>CAJHZI010000903.1:680000-805000 GCA_905160935.1 Enchytraeus crypticus | reverse complement strand
TCACAAACAGAGCAGCTGTGAGTATGAGGGTTATCATAGAGGCAACCTGAACCCAAATCAAACCTCCGCAGGCGCTTCCATAGCATCTATCTCTGCCGACCGTGGCACAGATGAAGGTTATCAGACCGAATACCTTCCAATTGAACAGCACAAAACGGTTTAGGGAATATTTTCCAGTTAAGGAGAAGTAGTTTTTACAGTTATGTTTTCGAAGTGAACAGCATATTGAAAATAAGCAATAGAATTCTATATTTAACGTTTATTACAGTTCTGCATACGACGATACCTGTAATGATTTAGCAATATGTAAGAATCCAATACGCTGCCTATTTCATTCTAAGTCTGCCAACTCGTGCCTGTAATTATTCTATAGTTGCCTAGCAAGATGATATGATAACTAATTCTAATGCTGATATGAAGCGAAAAGCAGAGGATAGAAATATGTGGAGGAATTATATACTACGGACCTGCCAGTGGGCAATGCACTAAGAGAGAAGTTGTGCATGAACGTAGTTCAAATCCAGAGCTCGCACTGTCTCTAACGTACCCTCGAGACAGAAAACTTAAACTAAACTTAGGCTATGACTATCAACTTTCTTCTTTAGACAGAGAGTTGAAGGAGCGCTGGTTTGATACCTGCCCTCTCTATAAAGTAGAGATGGGAATCGAACCGAACCCGAACCGAACCGAACCCTAAAATCTAGAATTTTGACCGAACCGAACCCGAACCCAGACTCTGGCCGAACCCGAACCGAACCCGAATCCAGACTTCGTCCAAACCGAACTGAACCAAACTCTTGGAGTTCCTTTCTTCTTCACCAGCCTGACATTAAATAAAGATAGTAAGAACAGTACAAATATATATTAGTTTTTGCATTTACATGTCTTACAGTATCTAACAGCATATATTCAGATAAGGCTGGTTCCGACACAAATTTTAAAATGTTAGCGGTACAAAGGAATGGTAGCGGGAAGCGAGACGGACCTACAGAAGATAATGGATAGTCTGAATGATATGGCATTGAAATATGGAATGAAGATTAACATCAAAGAGACACAAGTGATGAGAGTATCCCATAAAAATCTGAAAATGCTTGACTCAATCTAGGTGGATTTGTTCTTGTTAAATTCAAATTATGAATTTTTTCTAATTTTAGTGTGCTACCTTAATATTTTGCAGCCAGATTTACAAATAATTATATATGACATTCTATGTGTTAAGGCTATCTAGAGTAAATGATGTTGCACCATATCGATGCAATAATTTCATAACTATTTTCGTAACTTCATAATTGATCTGAGAGTATCAAATTTGAAACCCTAAGGTAAATTATGAAGCTTATTACTGGTCAGTTGATAGCAAACGGTGTATATTATGATCATTTTTCTATGGAAGTACACGTGTTTACCAAATCATCTTTATTTGACATTTTTATGTTACTAAATTGCACTTTGTCTCTGAAATATTGGATCAAATTTTAGCCAAGACCCTTCCACTTAATTGTAAACGTATCTAATATATAGGCCTATAGTGACAATAAACATTTTAAAATTGATGAAGCATTCTATTTGCTCGCTATAATCAAGGAAAATATTTCAGATACAATAATTATTTATTTATTTCACCAATTCAATGGTAGACAAATGCAAAAGGCAACATTGCAAAGCTATCAAGTGAGCAACTAACATGCAAATTGTCAATATTGTTAAATGACAAAAAGTGAGTAGCAAAATGTGCGACCAATATCGAATGTATACATACATACAAACGAATACACATACACACATATATACATACACACAACATACATCCATACACATAGATCTGTATACACATACATACACATATACACATAAATATAAACACACACATGTACATATACACATGCATACATGTATACGCATATACACATTCACCACTAGTCATGTTAACATCATGCGACATTAACTATCACAATTCAAAAACATTTTTAATTACTAGCATGTAAAATATTCTCAAATTTATTCCATATCTTATGTTTTATTTGACTTTTTGAATCGTTTGGATTTAGACCATATTCCAATTGCAATGCTGTATAATCTGTAATGTCATTTTTATCCTCATTCCTATTTTGACTAATTAAATTTAAATTATATAGTTTATTTAGAAAATTATACCTATGATAATCATAGGTATACTTGAATGGCAAAGAGTTGGCAAAGTACTGACAATTCAAGATAACTTCATCGCAGTGAGTATGGAATATCTTAGAGAAAACGCTGTTATACACAAAGCTTAGCCTATGAATGTCCTTTTTTGATAATGCAATTGATGCAATACCGTACAGTATATGAGGGATAGCTTGTGACTCTATCAGTTTTAGCAAAACCCCAACCGGTGCGGATGTACCAAGGTGACTAAGTATCGAGTTGGACTTCTAATAAAAACTTTTTATACTTGATTCCCATGAACATTTAAAAACCTTATTATTTAAAATTGTAATTCCTAAAAACCTAATCTCATTTACCCACGGTACAATTATGTCATTTATTTTTATATTCTTACAAATATTCTTACACCTCGGACCGATTCTAAGACATTGACACTTAGAGTTATTTATTGGCAAATCCAAAGAAGAAAATAACATATTACATAAATCAAATAGTTTTTGCATGTCAGTTAAGGTAATGCTTAGTAAAATCAAGTCATCAGCATACATAAAACTATTATAACATTTTCGACCAATAAAGCATCCCAAACGTGATTTTTCTAATTTCTCTAAAATTGTATCAACATAAAGTGAGAATAGGAGAGGTGAGAGTATCCCTCCCTGTCTTACACCCGACATTAGAGGAACAGCATTTGATCTAGTATTGTTTCATTTAATACTTGTTGAATTCTTCAAAAACCAATTTTTGTAAAATATTTATTATATATATATATATTAAAATCCTTTTCTTGTAGTATACAAAGAATTCCAAAAATGTTAGTTTTATCAAAAGCCTTTTTTAGGTCTATTGAGCCAATATTTATTGTTGAATTACGCTCATTGAAGAAATTTATTATCTTGCGTACAGTTTGAATAGAATTGTAACATCCTACATTTTTCTTAAAACCAAACTGTCTGTTGGATGTTGTCAATTTTGAGAAATATTTATGCAAACAGTGCTCAAATATTTTTGAGATAACTGGACTAATTGTTATTGCACGAAAATCGTCTGCTGTTACATTTTTCTTACTAGTTTTAAATTTTGGTATTGGAGTTGATAAGCCGACACAGAAATCATCCGGTACCAATCCCAGTTTAAGCATAATATCGAATAAACGAGTAAGGATAATTATGATAGATGGATGTGCATATATTATATGCTCAATTGAAATATGATCACTACCAGGAGATTTATGAGTATCGATCTTATCAATAGCCTCGTTCACTGCTTGGACGCTAAATGAGATACCATCTGAACCAGTATTCATATCCGCTTTTCGTAAAGAAATATTTTAATTTGAAGTCATTATGCTTGGTAATGTCATTAGGTGAGCATGTTGACGCTAACTCATTTGCTAGATATTCAGCTATCTCTGCATTATCAAGTAAACCGTTAACATTTAAGACAGTTTGTTTTTTAGGTTTTTCTACGCAATTATTAAAAAATTTCCAAAATTTCTTGGGATCTGAATTTAATAAATTTTCTTGTAACCTAATTCCAATTTGGTTTCTGTTTTCCATTTTATTTTTAAATATAGCTGCTCTATATTGTTTGCGTGCACTGCATTTCTCTTCATATAGTGAACCACTCATTGGCTTACCAGCTTTGCACCAAAGATCAAATTTGTTTTTTGCAACATTTTTTTCATCATTAAGAGATTGATCCCACCAATGTTTTTTAAATCCAGGTTTATTATTCTTTAGTGCAACCGTTTTTAACGAAGCGTTATACAAAACATGTACGATATTCCGGTAAATGTCATTTATTCGTTGCTGTGAGAAAATATCAGGTCTTTTTATTTTTAAGGTTTGCAGGTCCGAGATCAAAAAAAGGTTACATAAATTTTGTAATTCTACTCTTGTTAAATTATAATATTCAGATTTAGAAGATCTTTCCCAATCAAAGGAAAAATATTTTTCATCATTTTGTGAACTTTGTGATTTCTTTAATAAATTTTTGTCTTTTTCAAGATCATCTAATATTTTTTCTATTTCCAAATTAATCGGGCTATGATCAGAGAAATTAACATGGCTTTCAATATCAACAATAGAACGTGTTAATTTACTTAGACTTTCCGAAACATAAAAGTGATCAATGTAAGATTGAGCAACCCGAGATTTTCCTGAAAAAGTGTATGATATTGTACAAGGAACAATCGCCACATTATTCGCTACGATGCAATTTAACTCATTCATCCAGTTATTAGTAGTCTTTGCTACATTCGAATCATTCATTACATTACAATTAAAGTCGCCTACAAACACCGCATATTTATAATCGATATCAGTAAGAGACAATTCGATATTATACAGTATAAGTTTCAGGAGCTCTAAATCAGCATTATTTTTGCAGCTAGGTAAATAGACATTTATTATTACTAGTTTACCCACTGTCACAATTATAAACCTTTCTTCACACAGAACGCAATTGACCTTGCCTAACAAAATTTCTAAATCCTTTCTGATTAATGTACATAAACCTCCGTGCGGTCTTCCTCTTAAAATTCCTTGTTCTAGGATCGAATCCATCGAACTTACTCCAAAAATGTAAGAGTCGTTTTTAAAATCATCTAGCAAAGAAAGCTGCTCAGTACTAAGCCAGTGCTCTTGACAACACACAATCTCCTTTCTCATTGAACCGCAAATTTGCTTTAACGTTAAAATACCTTGATTTATCCCATTCATATTGTACGTTACTATGCTTTGATGATTTTGAAGTTTGCTCGTCATAATAAAGCTAATTGTCTATATTATGAACATTTGTTGGTCAACTAACAATATTTTAAGAAATGTACTGGAATAAATACCACTTCTCTCCTTTTTTCATTGTCATATTTTATCCAGGTGAAAAAATGTGGCAGCTGTTATGACTTAATAAATTTTTAAGCATATTTATCATAAACCATTTTAAAGTCTTTTTTCTAGTCTTATGTTTGTCATAACCATGATTATTATAAGTAAATTTAAACAATTGCAACATTATCCAAACCAAACCATTTCGAACTCCAATCGAACTCTTGCGAGTTGTAAAGCAAGCCGAACCCGAACCGAACCCGAACCCTTGCTAGAACCGAACCCGAACCGAACTTTCATTTTCAACGAACCGAACCGAACCCGAACTCTGAAAATTCATAAAATTCCCATCTCTACTATAAAGCATTTCTATACAATATTTTTAATATCCATTGTAGCATGAGAAGAATTCACGACATAATGTTAATGGCTAAGATAAAATGTATTACATAAAGTTCTAAATCTCTTTAGAATACCAAATACTAGCAAATTATAAATTCAAAGATTGTAAGATTTGTGCGATCCATTAGATTTATTTTTTATACAATTTATTAGACTAGAATATAGGAGTTTTGAGAGTTATAAGTGAACATAATTGGGATATTGAAAAGATGTAAACAATATGAAAAGAATTCCTTATCAATTTTTCTAAGTTTCTCTCTGACAACTTGATATACATGTATAGGTGTACATGTATATTCTTTGAAGGCTTGATATCTAAGACTATCAGAGATATAATTAGATCAAACCTATCAAATAGTGGTTATCATACCAGGCTTTCATTAAATTATTATCTCTCTTCTACGAATCATGCAAACTACTTGACAAATGTCTTTGGATACTGTTCTATATGGAACTCTATTCCTGCTGAAATTAATAATTTAAAATCATATGCTTCATTTAAACGATTTTGGAAAAGTTTTCCTATAGACTCGTAACTGTGTCACCTGTCCGTTCTTGGCGGAATAGTTTGCCATTTTGCTATGTTTGCTAAGTTCATTTGTTAATTATTAATATTTTGCTAATTTCACTAATTTTGCTAGTATGTTGACCATTTTTGCTGTTTGCTATTTTTGGTATATTTGTTATTTTTGCTAATCTGTAGACATTTAGCGTTCTAACTGTTAATATGATTACTCGGACTTATTTCCTGTGGTGGTCATCTAGATAGAGCAGCTGTGCCCTCTCTGATGGCCACAGGATTCAATGAATAAGATGTTTGATTTTGATTTGAATGATTGATGAGATTTACCTATTTTGATTAATGGTGATTGTTGATCTGAAATAAATTCATATATTGATATGAAAAGGAAGGCTGAGGACAGAGTTACTTGAAAGGGTTATTTGTCATGAACCTGCCGTTAGGCAATTCACTAGAAGAAGAAGAAAAAAAAGAAGAAGAAGAAGTAGGAGATGTTGAAGTAGGAGAAGAAGAAGAATAAGAAGAATAAGAAGTAGGAGAAGAAGAAGTAAGAGAAGAAGAATAAGAAGAAGTAGGAGAAGAAGAAGAAGAAGAAGAAGAAGTAGGAGAAGAAGTAAGAGATGAAGAATATTAGATTATGCAATAAAATTAATTAGATTAAATTATTCATCTAAATTTTTATTAAATTAGACTATGCATTCAAATAAATGAATTAAATTATTCCTACCATTTGCACAACTTTAAGAATGCCTTCGACACTCTTGAGGAACTTCAACGAGAGCACAATTCTCACGTCTTCGGGGTTTGGCTGGTACTGAGGGGGCGCACCTGACGGGATTGGGGCAGCCAAGACTCGGTCGTCCCCTAGAGGTAGCTTCTCTCCATCCGATGAACCAAGTCCTTCCATATTCCTTAGCTATATACTGCTAAAAAATGTAGTAAAAACACAGAAATGTTAAATATATAAGTATACAATATATTTATAAATAAATAGCCAAAATAAAAATAAATAAAAATTTCTTTACTTTATAAATATTAAATTTATTTGAGAGCTAACACAAACGAAACAAAACTTTTAAATAATTAACGAGTCTTATTCTGCACATTCAAGATATTGTGAGTAATGTCAGACTGGGAATCAAAAAGCGCTATATCCTGTATGAACGAAATGGGTATACCAAATCAATCAATCCGTAGGCCTATATCTGCGTTCTTTTAAGTGACCAGTTCATGGTACATAGTCCTCAAGCTCAGCAAAACTTGTAAATCAGGAATTGATTTCTAAAACAAAACAAAAGCTTCTGTCAAAACCTTAAAGTAGCCTAGGTAAGTTTACAAAATATGGCTTCCGATATGGTTACTCATTGCGTTTTTATTTCTTATTTATTTATTAAATTGTCAAATTATTATTTCTTATTTATATAAATAAATAAGAAATAATAATTTGACAATTTATTGTCAAATTATTTATTAGTCGCTTGCTTGATAGCGAACAGTTTAAGATTGGTATATTTTAACAGCCCTGAAGGAAGCAACACGAGAAAAGGAGCCATAAAAAGGCAGAAATAAATGCGAACAAATAGTTTCGTCGGCAATTTCCTATTAATTTAATTATCATAGTTTAATTTTGAGTATAGAATACCTTAACTAAAACTGTTGCTTTTTACTAAAGAAAATAGTAGATATCTTCAATAATAGTCTTTCTTATGGCACTGTGAGTCTAATAATAAGCTCAGCAAACAAATGTTTCTGAGTCACTAGGCAGCTGATTCTGGTACACTAGTGAGCTGACACGTTTCATATCGCGTCCTAGCTTCTTCGAAGGTACATGTAGATCAGAAAATTCACTAATAAATAGTGTTACTGTATTGTAAATTTACCATTTAGTAATTTCTATTAATTTATGTCTACATTATGTCTACATTATTATGTCTACAAATTCATTCTTATTAAACTATTAAAATATTTCAAAATATTTTAGCTTTGGGGCTTACTTTTAGTGAAAATAGTTTTTAAGTATTCATTGCTGCATTGCGTTAACATCTATTCAAAGATAACCGTCATGTGCATAAGAGTAATTCTTCATTACTCTCTCTCTTTCTCTCACTCACTCTCTCTCTCTCTTCAGTGCACTGCCAAGTGGCAGGTTCAAGGTACATATTCGTAAGTCTGCTATATCGCTCCATAAGAGCACTCCTTAGATCAATAAATTAATTCCTATTCATTACTAAGGTTTCACAAATACCAACTCGATTATATTTATTGAGTTAGTTTTCAGCAAATTTGTTGTTCTTTAGTTGGAATCACTTTAAATTCAAATATCTAAGATGCAATACATGAATATATAAAAGGAAACATGTATTTCTACTGCATGTAAGTGAGGAATGTCTCATATGCACTGATATCTATTTGGACATTCAAGAGCGCAATAATTCAAATCGAGCCATGACAGCGTGTCATGACAACGAGATATCTAATCTTTACTGCCGTCCATTATTTGGGGCCGCTTATTACAATGCAGTGGTTAGAATGTAACCCGGAATAAAATAGGATTTACAATTTGTTTACATAGAATTATGATTTTTTATTACGATATGTTGATACCATCTATTCAACCGGTTTCAAACGGCAGCCCCGATGGCTTAGTGGAATAGAGCTAGGCTTTAGATCTTGGGGTCCGTAGTTCGATTCTCGCTAGATCCTAGAGTGATTTTTCGTTTTTAAAATTTTACTATATTTTTATTTTATTTTATCATTATGGGATTAGGGTTAGAGCAATGGGTAGGGATTAGGATTAGAGATAGATTTTAAAAAATGCCTCTCTGAAGTTCATTCAGCAGCAATAATTAAGCTCCTCCCACAATCCTCCCGAAACTCCTGGCCTACTTTACTCTAAGTTAACGATGGGTTACATCGTAATCACTGCGTTACTACACAATTTTGCCGAATTGATTTTAGAGTCTGTGAACTACGCAGTTTGTTGATAATATCAACGGATAATAGTAATAATAATAATAGTAATAATAATAATAGTAATAATAATAATATGGCTTAAAGCCTTAGGGATATCTTCTTACGGTCTTCGTCTGGATGATGAGGCGGTCAGAGTTGCAGTTGGTCTTCGTTTGGGCACTAGCCTGTGCGAACCGCACACTTGTGTCTGTGGTGCAGCTGTTAGCGTGTTGGGGACTCACGGGTTATCTTGCAGACGTAGCGCCGGTAGAGTTGGACGCCATCGATATCTCAACGATATATTATGGCGCGCTCTGAACGAAGATAATATCCCCGCTATCAAAGAACCTCTGGGCCAGCTCAGATCTGATGGGAAGCGAACTGATGGAGTAACTCAAATTCCCTGGTCAGAGGGCAAATGTCTTACATGGGACGTCACTGTCACTGACACTCCTGCAGCAAGTAACATCTGCATTTCAAGTTGCACTGCTGGTTCGGCGGCTGAAGCAACTGCTTGCAGAAAACTCGTTAAATACTACGAATTATCTTGTAAGTAGATATACATGTATGTATATGTATGTACATGTATGTACCCATAGCCTTTGAGACACTGAGATCAATAAATTCTGAAGGCACAGACTTCATTGATTTATTGTTGTTGGTTGAAAACGTATCTCTTCCCACCATAGACCTTTACATTTTGCCTGACTGTTTTTTTTATCACCGGACCGGCACCGTTTAGAATCTCTTTCTCTTCAGCACATGTTTTTTCAGATCGTTTGGGGTGAATCGATTTGCAGTGATATGTGATGGGGGAACGTTCCTGACACCATCCTTGCATGAGGAAACAGGCGTTATGCCTTTATTACTAATATTATTATTATTATTGATATTATTTTTGTTATTATTATTGTTATTATTATTATTATTATTATTTGCAATGTATTATCTTTTGTATTTATATTGTATCCCACAGTAATTTTATTTGTTTTCTATTAACTGTATAATATTAATACTGACTCGTATATTATTATTATTATTATTATTATTATTATTATTATTATTATTATTATTATTATTATGTTAAGCTAAGAGGACTACTGCCGTTACTGTAGATCTCCATGTACGTGAGAAAAAATTTCTGTAGCAAGGTTTATCAATGGCTCGACAGCGATACAATACAGTTTGTTTCCGTGGTACGGCATTTAGGAGTGGAGTGCCAGATTTAAAAAAGACTCCCCTTCTTAGGGGGTTATATAATAATAAAATAATAATACGATTAGAGCATTACTGTTATTCATGACAACATTGAGCACTGTGAAACCAAATCAAAACCGATGAGCAGAGCGAGAGGTCCAATAATGATAATAATAATAATAACCATCACTATAGTAAAGTGATCATGTTGATATCCAGCACTCTAAATGGCACATGTTAAAATCATTAGATAAATTAATCCAATTTCTGTGTAACAACTAATCGGTGTTATGTCGCTTATTTAGGATCTATGGTCAAGTATCTTAAGATGGCGACTGGCACATGTAAACAAAAACAATAAATTTTGTAATTGCAAAAGTTTACAACCATAATTACAATGCTATTGTCGTCCATGGAAACATCGCGCACTATTGAGACAAATCCAAAGCTATGGCAAAAAGGAAGGTCCACAACGGCGTAGATTCTAAAATTCAGAAAACCAGTCCAAACCTATTATAATTGCAATTAATAACTTCATTAAATAGCGACAATTGCCTTTAATTTGTTTTGTAAAATATATAAATATGTAGGCCTAAATGGTTAACAATTTATATGATAGTGCAAAGCAATGTTTCAAAATGCATACCGTCAAGTCTTAGTAGACTTTAAATCTGAAATTTTCATTAAAACGTAGGAGAAAGTAAGTCACCTTATGAAATCTATAATAAATCAAATAAAGTAAGTCTAATCTCCTACAACGCTAATTAACGTTTTGAAAAAATTAGTTAATCATTATCTGTCTTTGAATTCTATAACTATATTCACTAGTGTGTGATGTCTTGTAAAGATTTTATTGGCTACCAATATAATTGCTTTACAATTGATTGAAATGTGTAACTCGTGAAATAGGATGACTACAGATTTGATCTTTTTTAAATTCTTAGTTGAAATCCGGCTAATATTTGTGCATATCTTCAGTTAAATTCGACCAATTTCCTGAGTTGAATTTCATTTAACGGCTACAAAATTGATACCAATTGCTTAACTTATTTCGACAATTATAAGTCAGCCGGAACGAAATTTGTAGAATGCTGGTCGCTGGACAGTTGATGGAAAAGCTAAAATTGTTTGAATTTTTAGGTGATGAAATTAACTAGGCCTGATGGTTGACACAGAAACTTTAAGAGGTCTATGGTTAGCATATCACTTTTATTGAGAGGGGAAGAGCCGTTATGTTTTATGTTTTACTGACATGGCTTCATTTATTTTGAAGTTACTAAAAAAGTTCATTAGTCATTAATTAGGAAATATTACGTTTATTTTCATTTAGATCCAAACCAAAGCCATAAAGGGTTATCAGCTTCTGTTGTTGAACGCCTAGGTTTCAGAATTTGCATAAAAAATTATTTAATTCCGACCCTATTTAAACTGTAAACTAGGATTCAAGGGAACAAGATGATGACCATGAAGCTTATGTTTATTTTTTATATACAATACAAAATAATTAGTAACATTCTTGTAAGTTGTTGCAACTCTTCACAAATAAAAACTTATTGTTTAACATTTTATTTCCATTAAAACCGAGCTTAAGAGTGTTATTTAAGACTTCACTGTTAATTGGTCATAGTTTCACTTTGACAGGCGACTTGAATGAGCGATATTTCCAAGGTGTTGAATTAAACGATGAGCGGAAGAAATATATCCGAGCTACAGAATTCCGACCTAAGTTTCCTTCCAACCAGCTTGAGTCACAATGATAACGCTATGCATCTTGTAGAGGCAAGGTAAAAGTTAAATTAATTACAATGACTTTGCTTATATTTTTCAGTTTGAAGTTCAGAATGGTTTGGGATTCTTTGAAGAAGAAATGCATGAGCTCTTTGCGGCAATAAAATAAACAGTTACTAATAATATCGAAATATAACATTCGAAGTTAATGACATTAGATTAATGTTAAGTTAGTCATTCATATTTAATAACATTCGATAGCCTCTAGTAGTATCCTTAGATTCATTTCATTGATGATCATAATTGCAATTACTAAGCTCACGTAATGTTCTGTTATTCTAAGTCAGTGTTCAATATTTATCATCAGCAGTTGCTGCTATCGGCACTGATTGCCACTAATGTTGATCTTAATATCTTCCACATAGGTCACCCAGATAGTTGTCGAAATCTTCATTGCCGCCAGCAGATCCATGACACGTCTTGCAGAGCTTCATCAGATCTTTTGTTGACAACCTCTTCTTCTCACTTGCTCCACATATGAACACGTGACCTGTAAATAAATGGATATCATTAACTATCAATAATCAACATCAAAATAAATAAAATAATATAATATAACGGCACACTGGATCAGGAAGCACAGATGTTTGTTTAAGGCCCATTTCCTCCTTCCTCTCCATGGTTATTAGTAATCGTTGCTTTTTTTGTAAATATATAAATAAAGAAATATTATTATAATATAAATTACAATATTAAAAATAAATAAAATATTACAAATTTATATAATATAGAAGACTGTAGTAAATTACCATCAAGTATGAAATTAAGTAATACAACATATTAATTAAATACGATTGGCCCGTGTTGTCTCTGGTTAGTTTGAAAAAAAGATCAACCGATGCCTGCACGTGTCGTACAACTCGACTAAAGCACTAAAATCCAAAATCCAAAGTCAGAAGGGCATTCGGTTGGTGAGCGCCTAAGCTCCAAAAATTTCTACAAAATTTTCTAAAGCGAATAGTAGAGATTAAAGGTATTAATATGCCGGATAAAGAGGGGCGGAAAAGGTCTATTCGTATCCCGACCTTTGCTAAATTATGATAAAAATGGAGGAGGAAGAAGATGATGATGATGAAGAAGAAGAAGAAGAAGATGATGAAGAGGTACTAAATATGATAGGCAGCTCTATCTTCGTCTTCAAAATTCATTGATGAGTTAAATTACTAACTTAATTTATTATTGAAATGACCACAAAACTTTATCACAGATCAATCCCACAGCTGTCTCTTTGCCGTACTTCATAGTAGGTGAGTAATATTCGTCGAGATAATCAGTGTAGTTTCGATATTTTCTCTCTGTTGTAGACTGTAGTGAATGGAGATTTCGTACGATATTTTCCTTACGAAGAACTGACTGGCGATGAAATTTCTGCGGGGTTCGATTTTGCGGATTTGTTCACTCAAACATTTTAGACTGGATGGTCCTCTCATGAATTTTTTCATCCTCTGTAGGTGTAGGCTAACGTACACCTGGTACCAATCAACAATATCCGAGGCCATACCACCGAGCTTTCTTTCTTCGAAGTGCTTGGAAAGATTCTGTCTGATTTCTTCCAGGAAATCAATCAGATGCTGAATGTTGGCTTGTTTCTTGAGACACATTTCAACCACAGTACAGAATTCCTGGTATACACAGGCAGACCCAGTGCTCATTCAAATCCATGTTTTACTTGACGTAGGTCCAACTAGTACTTATTGAATCTGTTCAACGAAAGCCTGCAAGGAATCTGACCAAACTGAACGTATAGCATTAGATCTCATCTCTACGAACTTCTGCTCCAGTCTGACTACAGTCTAGTTATTTTACTGAACTCATTTGAATTACATACGTCTTAATTCTTCCATTGTAACGAGGACAGTAACTGACTACCATGGTGCACAGTGGACACGTCACAGGAACAACTTCACAAGGAGGTGTGGTTGAGTTGAGGCGACCCATTTGTCCATGCTCTCCACCTCGACGTCGAGGTGTATGCCCGCACGGCTGCAGAGAAACAAACCTAGTTGACTCACTGAGTGCTGGTGCTTCGAGACGCTCGAGTGTTTGCTGCAGATTAGATTTATGACAAATACGACAGAGTGGTGACCACAGAATCCGATACAAGGATGCTTCTTAGGACATAGGACAACATTTTTACAAGGTTCGTTGCACGGAGGTCTCGTACACGGAGACATGCAAGGTTCCTTGCATTGCTGATGCTCGCAGGACCATTTACAAGGCAGCTCACACTTTCTGCAATCCATGTAGCAGGCTCGTCCACATTGCGCATGACCACAGAATAGCTCGCACAGTTCGAAGCAGGGTTTGCATTTGCTTCTACATTTGCCTTGACACTTGTGGCCGCACTGGAGGACTCACTTACACGAAAACAGTCAGGGAGGATGAATCTTCTCGATGTTACATACAAGACCCACAGGTTCCTGCGCAAGCAACTCCGCATTCCAAAAGAGCGTTACAGGTTAACGGACACTCAGTTAAATCATCTTCATGACACTTTGAGGTGAAGGTGTGACATGGATTGAACAAGCAGAGTTTTTCCACATGACATTGGCACGGTAGAGGTGGGTTGATTGCAGACTCGTGACACTTGATTGTGGAAACATACGAAATATCTCCACAGAGAGACTTGCTTATTAGCGTCATACATTTTTCATCCTCAGTTTTATTTTTGCACAGCATTTCTGCCTGATGTCCACAGCGCAGTACACGCGTCACGTTCGTGGTTCAGTAACATTTTCTTGAGCGTAACAGGGAATAGAAATCTTGTGACTGCATGGGTCCAAGACTTTCTCAACTAAGACCATGCAATTCTCTGTACACTTATCTGAACCACACCTATCCTGACACATGTAGCCGCATGCTAACATTTTATTGCATTCCTCTTTGCACTTGTACTTTTCAAGCGACGTGCTACAAGGTAGTGTTTGGTTGTGACTACACCTTTGTAATGATATTATCACTGAAACGTTGCAGGCTTGACCAGGTTCATAGCAGAGATTGGGGCATTTATGTTCTTTCTCGCACAGTATCTTCTGGCAAGGCTTCTTGCAGACTTGCTCCAAGTGCTGGCAGTCCGTAGGATGACATTTCCTTTCACAGAAGTGGCCACAGTTTAGTGGAAGGTCACATTGAAGTGCACATCCTCCTTCTGGGGCGTGCTCAAAATCTGTGGAATTTCTGGCAAATATGATATTTCCAGGATGTCTCTGACATGCGAGCGGAAGCGAGTCACCAATTTCAGAGGTCGCCTTCAACTTCTTTACAATGGAAAGCCACATGCCACTGGCTCGTGCCAAGAACGCTACGTTACCAATGACGTGCAGACCTTGCTGAGCTCTCGAAAGAGCTACATAGATGCGATTGTGTGTCTTCAAGAATCCAATTTTTCCCTGATCGTTGCTTCGGACCAGAGACAAAAGAATTATTTTATTTTCCTCTCCCTGGTAGTTATCAATTGTATTGACGTGAACATCCTTCATCTTCTCTTCATTTTGCATGTGCCCTTTAATGATATTCATTTGTCCAGAATAGGCCACAAGCACAGTTATCTCGCTAGGCTTGTAACCCTGATGCACTGGATACAGGGCCAATCTTAAAATGAAAGTTGCCTCGTGCCTATTGGAAGGACTTGTCGAGTCGACTTGGTTCTGTTCCGGAAAAGTGTGCGTGATGAAGAACACGTTTCTCTTTATGCCGTTGATACATGGATAGTTCTCAACACTTTGGTGATTCACCAAGTCCTTGTAGATATGAGGAACGAGTAATTCTGCCACTTCTATGCTGAATTACTAACCTATCGCAGTGTACGTCGTTCTTCACCATTCGTTCAAATAGCGAGATATCCAGGTTGTACTGCTTGGCGAGGTTGTAGACATTGGGGTTTGGTCTTAGCTGCTGGTGATCTCCAATCATGATCAGATGCTCACATCTACAATATACAGTATGTATAAATAAACACATAATTTATATTTTATGAAATATTCTATAATGCTGCTAAATTGATGTGTCCGTTCTATAATATATATATATATATATATATATATATGATTGCTTTCGAATTGATTAGTTTTTAGCTTTTGCGCTCAAAACTCGCAGAATCAGGTAATGAAACTACCCTCGAACAGCACAAATGTTTCATAATTAAATGTGTGACGTGTTTCTGTGTGTTGGAATATTATCTACGAAACATCTAAATACTTCTCTCATAGTTAATGAGGAAGGCAACGGGAAACCACCTCAGAAGCCATACTTTTCCCAAGCTATAGGCTATATAAGGTATATATAAGGCATACACTTTGTGAAGGGATTAACTTGTTGATATGTACCTTGAACCTGCCACTTGACAGTACACTGAAGAAGTTAATAAATATTTTAAAACAATTCAGACAAATTATTAAATATCCTGATAAGTACAGGCAAAAACATACCTGTAAGAGAAACTGGTGATGACTTGAGCCTCCAGTATTTCTGCCGCTTCCTCCACTATTACCACTATCGGCTGAACTCGCTGGACCAGCTTGCTATTCTTGGCCGCTCCGGTCGTCGTTATTCCAATCACGAGGGCTTCCTTCCACAGCGCGTAATTTTCCTCTCTCTTCAGTTCAGCAAGTTGTGCGCAGAGGTTGTCGTACTCATCGATGTTCTTTCTAAGAGAAGCCGTCTTTTCTTTGGAGAACAGTGATACCCAATTAGTATACAGACCCCATCTCTGTTTCATTGAAAACTTCCAGACATCGACTACTGCTAGAGCATCTTCTTCTGAGATCAATGTTTCTCTAAACTCCTAATTAAACATAATTTGTTCTCCATTCGAGGACTGAGTATTCGAGAGAACAATTGAATTGTCTGCAGTTACGGCGTCAGTTCTAAATACCGCCATCTTTGCGGCCAAGCTTTTAGTCATAGCTTTTATTTCATTCATTTGATCCAACTGTCCTTGAGGACCCGTGGGCTCTAAAACAAGTAAGCAATATTCACAATGATATTAAATATTTCAATTTAAATGTTAAATCTTACTTCAGCAAAATCTTTTAACATTTCTATGCAATGCTTATCGATTTCATAGCCTACCATTATTCATGTAAGATGAAAAAAGTTTAACTATTATACACAATATTAATGAATAATAAAATAATTAAATTAACATATAAGCAAATCAATTTACTGTGAATTTTATTCAGAATTGTATTGAAAGATAGAAAGATTCATATTAACGGCAATGATGACTGAGTATTCGAGAGAACAATTGAATTGTCTTCAATTCATCAATAAATCTTCGAGATGAAGTGGTGAAATTGTCAACAAAAATAAGAATTTCAATGCAACTCGTATGAGACGTTTTAACAATGAGCATTTCAAATTTAAAAAACATTTTCAGTTTCAAACAAGATTATGTCATTCCTTATAGCTGAGAAAAGCTAATTTAGTAGTAATCAGATATAAAATTTGCATTTAAATTATTTTTGTCAAGCATTTGTTACAGCCTCTTATGTTCATTTAAATGTAATGTGAAAGGCAAAATCTCTCTCTCTCTCTCTTCATTTCCACATATGAGTGGGTCTTTAAATCATCTAATATACCTAATCTCGGTCTACCCCTGCCTCTTTTCCTTCCATTCTGCCTTCTATGACCTCTTTTATCATTGCGTGTATGTAATGATCCTGTGCATTATTAGTAGCACACATGATTATTATAGGATTTATCTTATCTGAATCCATCCAATTTTTGCGATTATGGAGCAAAATCTGAGCAATTTTCATTCCTATATAAGATTTACCGGTTCCAGGCGGACCCTGTATGACTACAAACTCCTTAGTGAGAGCACTTTGCATTGCAGCAAGCTGTGACTTATCCCATCCAAAATCTTCTGCAGTAGGCCAAGCAGTAAGAGCTAATATCGGAGCCGTCTTCCACTTCTCGTTATCGACACAAGATTCGTACTGTTGATGTTCTTCATCTTGTATATCCTCCTTGCCATCGTCTATCGCCTCCTTTCTAGTATCAGTATCTACTGGCTTCTTACTCCGGGATGCATATGCTTAGATCATAAGTCAATGGACGATCTCTGAGATAGAGCGGTGGATCCACGGTAGAGTTAGCTTCACGTTGATTCAGTATGTACTTTCTGAAAGGCAGATCGTTCTCGCTTATCGCCTGCAGACTCTCGAGTACGTGTCGATAGGCCTCATAGTACGCCGAACATTCAACCATCTCGTACTCGGTGTACGGCTTGAGATCGAATGCACTTACTTGCGAAGCATCGAAAGATAAATCCACAATCCCTTCGCGCAACTTTTGCTGCTTCGCTCGCAGCCACTGCACCGAAGATAATCTTATTGAATCTATCGCAAGAGAGTCCAACCAGCGACCCAAAGATTAGTCTCTTGCTGCCTTCCCACTGAAAATTCTTCATGCTCGAAGCATCAAGTGAAGTCCTGTACATGATTCCTGTTATCGTACAGTGCGGTGTAACTATTTGCGTATTGTGGTAGATGTGTACATCGGGAATGCGTCCCACTGGCATGTTGTTCTTGACGCAGTTGGCGATCGCCTTAATACCATTACGAAGCCGGCATACGAAATCTTCCCTAACGAGACGATATTGCACATCAAAGTAATGGTTGGCATTCTCGTATGCTTCATGGATGGCGTTTTGGCGCAGGTAAGGCGGCATTTCACTCATCAGCTCTTCCACTGTTGGCATGGAACTTGTCTTGCGGAAGTCATCCGATGAAGAATGGTCATTCTGGCAAGCTTCATGAACGGCGTTTTGGGATTGATGCAGCACTTCGCTCTTCAACTCTTCCACATTTGGTTTGTAAATTGTCTCGTGGAAGTTATCAGGTAGTGAATCGTTATTAGTACACGATTTAGACTCCTGATTTAGACCAGAGCTTCTACACTGCATATAGGATTCGATGCCCTTTTCTTCGATTTTCTACAAGAACAATAGTAGAATTTTAAACGTTTAACAAATATATTGGAAATCATAAATTACTGAATGATTCAACATCACTACTTGCTTGCATATTGTCTGACATTTTATTATAAAAAATATGATTAAAAGCATAACGGTCAAAGAAAGCACACCGATTTCCAAATATTGCATTTAGAAGCTTATGTTTTCTATTGAACTTGAAGAGCGAACGATTTAGGTTGAGTGTAATCGTTATTACAGGTCGCAGATATTTAAGCTAGTTACTAATGAATGATAAGCTGAAATATAAAATGAATATAAAAATCTTATCGAAAAAATGGTGAAGGTTTAAATAAGAAAAATCTTTCAAATTATGTATACGACATATTTTGAAAAATGCTTCAATCCAAACATACACGGAGAAGCTTAACAAGCGTAATTGCTAATATCTAGTTTTCAATTATTATTCACGTTATCGGCTATTCAAAAACTCCATCATCGGCACAAAACAATTAATCTACCATAAATTTCTGTTATGTCTGTAACAATGCTTACCACATCATCAGGCGTCTTTTTGAAGTCGATGAGCTTCAGACCTTTGGCCGAGATCAGGCAGATCTTCATTTGGAGTCAGTTCCTTCAACATCGACATCGGTCTTCCAGAAGTACTGTGGAAGCGTACATCATCCAGAGCGCCTTCTTCATTGGGTTCCACAGAATTGCCTGAACTACCTGGATTCATCAGTGCGGCTTCACGAGAAACTCGGTCGCGCTGCTACTTAGTTATGGCGCCCTGTTGTTTGGTTGTGGCGTTTAAGGTTGATGGAATTGACAGAAAATTTTGGAGAACAAGCGACGATCTAGTTCTTCCTTTACCTCTCACAATCTCATCTCTACCTCCTCTCTTTAGGCCTGCTCCCATCATCGCTTTTCCAATATCCTCTCTTTCCTTTACTTCTCCCTTCCATGCTCCACCACCACTCATCCCTCCCGCATTCATCACTGCCTCTCTACGAGATTTCGCGGGCTGAACCCGCACAGGCGCGACATTGCGAGAGAATGGGGAAGTCATCGTCTACTTTACTGAATCCAGTGGCCATTGCTATGCTGAAAATATAGAAAAATGCGGTTTGAATCCAGTCAATCAATAAGAATTTAACGTCCGGTTCCTCGCCAAAAGGCAATGTCAGGGACGTCAATTAGTGTTTAGTTGTACAGTATATTAGACACAATTAATTAAGCAGAGCAAGTAGAATTATTGGTATTGTGTGCGACGATGTGCCCGTATGCGCGATGTTTAAATGCAAGATTCATTTGAAAAGGATTTCATTAAGTAATATTGCATCATCGCATTAAATTTATGGAAGGAAAAAGGGGCAAAGGCAGGCAGAAATTAAGTATGTTAGATGATTTAAAGACCCATTCATATGTGGAAATGAAGCGAAGGCGGAAGACCGAGAAGAGTGGAGGCGTTATGTACCATGGACCTGCCAGTAGGCAGTGCACTAAGAGAGAGATAGTATTAAATTTAATAACTAAAGAAAATAATAATTCTTAACAATATTTCGTTGTGAAGTATCTTAAATGAGACTAATTTTGTAAGTTGATAGCCAATATAGAGTTTTCTACATTGAGAATGAAACCATAGGGGCTCATATTTTCGATGAACTTATTTTATGCACCTATTCACCTATTCGTAACTTTTTCTCGTGCTGTGTCCCGGTTGTTTGAAGAATTGACCAACCGGTGACTGCACGTGTTGTAGAAGGCGACTAAAGCACTAAGATCCACACCAAAGTCAGAAAGGGCATTCGGTTATTGAGCGCCTGGACTCCAAAAATTGGTACAAGATTTTATAAAAACGAATGCAAGAGATTATAGGGGCTTGACTGATGATATAGTATGATATAGTACGATCCAGAGAGGAGTGGAGATGGCTTATTCGTATCCTGATCCTATTTAAACTGGGAATAAAGGGAAGATGATGATGATGAATTATATTATCATAATTATATTATTATAATTTTTTTCAATAATATCATTAATTCATTATTTTCATTATTATAATATATTATTGTCATTATTATTTGCATCATCATACTTAAGCTACTAACACGAATAGTTTCCAAATATAAATAAGAATATTTTCTGCATATTTATTCTTCATCATTATGTGGTCAATTTCTCTCTTCTCGATCTTTTACATCTTATACAATTGACTAATTGTGGTTTTAACAATATTTATTATACTAATTATGGTTTTAACGATATTTAATATAAGTGCACAATCTAACTATTTGTACATATACATGTATACCTGGAAAAACTGCATTTACGATTGTAGTGTTTAAATTTAGCGGGTTTAATATCAGTATTTACAAAGAGAAAATGCTGGTAGACATCCTTTATGGGAAAAACAGCAGCGAATCCAATTTGTTATATTTAGTATTTTATCAATATTACTTCAGTTGTCATTTCTTCCAATTTCTGAATAGCCTACCTATCATGAAGATTAACAATATACTATATATACAAACTTGTTCAACAAGTTTAACGACTTTAAAACGTTATTGCCAAACTCTGGAATTCATTGTGCTGTAAATGTATGCTTTTTTATGTACGTCTATTTCATTATAGCAATCTTCAACTTTAGTATTAAGTCTTATCAAAAAGAAATTAAACTAAATGAACATGTACTTACCACCTTCAGCGGATAATCCGAGTATATTAGCAAATGAATTCGAGTACACGAATGAATAATCTTTGAATTTAATTTTAATTTTAACACTAGAATATCCTAAATATTAATTTCAATGAACTACAATAGTCGTTTTATTCACGATTAATCCAAACTTGTCGACAGAACTTAGACAAATGATACAGAAATTCCGAAACCACTGGTCTTTTATACTAGTACCTACCAATTATACGTCCACTTCGAACAATGACACAAAGCGCCAGCCATATTCACAAGAGTCGGCTTCATTCCATTGGTTATTAGTTAAAAATATTTGCACAAGCCATCCTTGGTTGGATAAGTTTATCCTCGACTTGGGATTCTTTACGTGTCACAAGCTTTAACAATAAGCTATGACGGCTTGGGCAGGCTATCTCTTTGTTGTCCAATTTAATGACATAGCTATCCTGTTACTACGTGGATTAGTAAATTTGGCAAATACAATTTAATATACTGTAGCTAAACAATAAATAGAAATAAGGACGGTTAGCTTAGCACTTCTTTTAGTCCAATTCACGTGAACTATTATATTAAAATAATTAAAGATAAGCTTAAATTAAATATAATTAAATAGATATAATATAGTAAAATATAAATAAAAACCGAATATATTTTGGATTTTATGTTGCATTTCTGCCAGTATCTGTTTCATTGCTATCTGTCATATTGTTACCGTCAGCGGTTTTTCAGATTGATAATGAAAATAAAAGGAATGAATTATTATTGCGTAGGAATTATTACTTGTATGAGCAATAGCCTAGATTTTGCTATTGTGGAGCAATATGTAATATATTTAAGATTAGGTAAAAGAGAATATTAGGTCTACACTATGTTGCACAATTTGGGAGTGCAGAACTTTAAAGAGAGAAGGAAAATGTTAATGAAATTTGGTCTTTAAGACTTGTAAAAGTAAAAACTTAACTTTAAGAAATTTTAGTAAAAATAACACAAAAGGATTGCTAGACATTAATGAGAAACACGTAATAACTGTCATATATTTAAATTTTAAAAACACTTGTTTTTGTTACAATGCACCTTTTTTATTTTGTGTCTTATTGTATGTTTGAAATTCGCTACCGTTTACGGATGGTGTAATGAAGATTCATAAAATTTAACGTCCGGTTTCTCACCATAATTATGACCTCAATTAATAATAATAGCAAAATATATGTAATAACAATAATCATACTCATCATCATCTCCCCTGACTCTCCCACATCATATCATCAGTCAATTCCCTATTTTTCATGTCCTTTTTAATCACCGCATTCCAAGTCAATTGTGGTCTACTTCTCTCTAGCTTAGCATCTAGCTCTTCCCTCCAAACTCTCTTTACTACATCCTCATCTGCCTTTCTCACAGTATGCCCATCTCAATCTCGACTGAGCCAACATATAGTGATTCTCTCAATATTCAATTTCATTCTCGTAAGAAGAAGTCATCTCAAGCAGATTTTGCATAAACAGACGCCAATGCACCACATTATGTATAGTGACTGAGTATACAGAGACCACAAGAGAAAGCGAGATCGAAACCGTGCAAATCCAGAGATCAGAGGATCGGGATAGTCATCTATGGAGAAAAGAGATAAATTCGAGTAAGAGTTTAACCCATAATATTAGAAACCCGAGACAATCGCCGTACTGCCATTCCTGTAACTAGTTCTTGTGGACTGCCGCTTTGAATGTAGTCTAGCGTGTTATAGAATTATAATGCAGTGATTGATTGATAGAATAGAAGGAGACGAAAATGAGACAAACATGTATATATATTAGCGCTCTTTATATTAGTATAATGTATATCTATGACATAACAGTGATGTGAACTCTCTATCTCTCTCCCGATCTCTCGATCTCTCTCTCTTTCTCTTTCTTTCGCTCTCTCTCCCTCTCTCTCTATCAGCCCGTCTATCTGTCCATATAGACCCTAGTATAGGGTGAAATTGTAAGTACAAGATTAATCGTAATTTACAGTCGTAATCCGTTTTTGCAATCAGTAAGGAACACTCCATCGATCAGCAGCGATCCCATCTTAGAGGCAATGCCTTTATCATCTGAACGTTCACCTTAGATGAATAAGAACTTTGTAATTAGAATGCTCCATAAAAACTCTCATTAAGTTTTTATTACTAAAACAATGTCCACGTGTGTTTATTATTCTCTATATTGCTATTTGTATTGGTGTAAGTTTTCAACGGTATATCAGATTTCATTTAAAAAACGAATATATAATAATGCCCTCATTGAAAAATATGTAGACATATAAGATCAAATTTCACCAGTGCTTTCATCTTCAGTGCACTGCCAAGTGGCAGGCTCAAGGTACATATTCATACTCAAAGTCTGTTTTCTCGCTCCTTGAGAGCACTCATCAACAAGTAAAGTAAACACGTATTATAGTGAAATGATCAACTATATTGATATCTATCACTTTTAATACCACATGTTTAAGCCGTTAGGCAATTCAGACCATTTTCCATAGAACCAGTCCAGTGAATGTCCGAGATTTTACTCTCAGATCAGCGAGGATTGGATTCGAACCCAAGAGAGTTCAATTTACTTCTGGATCTGTCATTTAAAAGTTCATGACGGTACCCCTACGCTAATGAGACAACAAGTTAATCCATTCACAAAGTCTATGCATTATCCATACCTTATGTAGCCTATAGTTATAATATCAAAACAGTGCTATAATAGTAAGATACTATGAATAGTCTCTGCTAGTGTTTCTATCAGTACTGTGTTTCAGCAGCTGCAGTAGCTGCAGCAGAAGATCCTGATGACGTAGGGAAGGAAGATGGCATCATGGACGAGAAGAAAGGACCCTCTCCACTATGCCGCCAGGCGATGTAGCGAAAATATATGTCTGCTCCGTACAGTAGCATGCTAGCGAATGAGAAAAACTGAAAAATATAAAAGCATACGCACAAGAAATTAATTATACAGTACGAATTGGTAGCAATAGGGTGGTAGAGTCCAAATAGACTTATAGGGAAACGAATAGCAAAGCTATTAATAGCAAAGGGCAAATAGCAAAGCTATAATAGCAAAGGGAAACAATTATATTTACATGTACTAACAATCATTGAGAGAAAGATGAAGCCATTAAAGCTAAAAAAAGGTAATAACTAAGCAGTGAACCCGTGCGATGTGCTTTATGTGTACAATTAGACGAACAAATCAATCAACTTCCAGAGGCCATTGTTGTCCGGATGGATCCCTAGTAACAAAACGATGAGCTAGGAAGATTGGTTTGCGATGGTTTCCCATTGTCGTCCTCAGCTACTGCTAAGCCAACTTTTATTATAATTAGAATAGCCTCATTTCTATTTGTCAACTAGTGGGTCCAATGTTCATATTTCTCACTCAAAGTCGATCTGCTCTCACGCTCTCCGTTAACCAAAAGTTGATAACAAAACAAAGGTTAAGCCTCTTTTCAAATCCTTAACTGGGGAAAATATGACTTTCGAAATGGTCTCTTCATTTCGGTCCTCATTTTCAACTTAGTCGCTCTTTTACGACACGAGCAAACTACGAAAGGTCTTAAACGTTTCGTTTCTTAAGCGAACATATGAAACATCATCATCATCATCATCCTCCATTGAATCCCAAATTAACCAGGGTCAGGAAAAACAGCATATGAAACAACAAATGGAAATCAAAACGTAATATAAATTACACGTAATTGAGAATGCTTACAGCTGCTGCGGCCACTCCTGCTCCCTGATAACCGTATACAGAGCACACGACTCCGCAGATAAAGTAGCATAGCGTGAAGAACATGTAGTAGCAGTATTCCTGCATAAAACACATCAGTGCACTCGTTATTACAATTATATCGTTACATTCAAAATTATAATTATATTTCTGTTTTCGTCGCTATATTCATAATTACAATTACGTCGCTATATTCATAATTACAATTACTTCGCTATATTCATACGTATAATTATATCGTTGCACTCACGTAAACATCGTGATATTTATAGTCACAATGAAATCGTTACACTGACGTTTGAAATTACATTGCTATACTCATAATTACAATTACATCGTTATACTTATAATTTACAATTAAATCGTTGCACTCACCTTTACAATTACATAGCTGCACTCATAAATACCATTAAGTTGTTAAGCACATAATAGAAATTGCAAAGTTTCAATCATAGATAATTAGAATATTACATCGGTACATGCATACTTAAAATTATCTCGTTGCGCAAACGTTTAAATTACATCGCAACTCTCATGATTACAATTAGATCACTACAATCATAATTACCAGCACATCGCTAAATTAATAATTACATTTACATCGTTATATTAATAATTACAATTACTTCACTACACTCATGACTAAAATTACATCATTACTCTCAGAATTACAATTAGACTAGTTAAACCGAGTCAAGTTGTAATTGTAAATGTATTGTAATTGTAAATCTAATCGTTCAAGATGACAGGGATCACAGTAACTGGTGAATCACATATTTGAAACCAGCACCTAGCTGACAGCCTGCTGCAGGAGACTTTACCAATCTTTACCAATCAGCTTTACCAATCTTTACCAATCAGCTTTACCAATCACCTCTACCAATCAGCTTTACCAATCAGCCTTACCAATCAGCTTTACCAATCAGCTTTACCAATCAGCTTTACCAATCAGCTTTATCAATCAGCTTTACCAATCAACTTAACCAATCATCTTTACCAATCATCTTTACCAATCAGCTTTACCAATCACCTCTACCAATCAGCTTTACCAATCAGCCTTACCAATCAGCTTTACCAATCAGCTTTACCAATCAGCTTTACCAATCAGCTTTATCAATCAGCTTTACCAATCAACTTAACCAATCATCTTTACCAATCATCTTTACCAATCAGCTTTACCAATAATCTTTACCAAACAGCTTTAATAAATCAGTTCTACAAATCAGCTTTACCAATCTTTACCAATCAGCTCTACCAATCATCTGTACCAATCAGCTCTACCAATCAGCTGTACCAATCAGCTCTACCAATCAGCTTTTCCAATCTTTATCAATCAGCTGTACCAATCAGCTTTACCTATCTTTACCAATCAGCTTTACCAATCTTTGCCAATCAGCTTTACCAATCAGCTTTAATAAATCATCTTTACCAATCAGCTTTAACAAATCAGCCCATGTCTGACCAGAGTTCAGACAGTGAGATCGATATAGGAGTCTTCAAGTAAACCCAGCCTAATCGCATCTGATGGCCACATTGAAGCAAGAAAACAGGCGTTAAATTTTGCGACTTCTTTATAGCCTACTATGAAGTAGTAATGTTGTTAACGTTTTACCAAATGATTACATAATAATAATTATTTATAATAATAATAGAAATTGCATGATAGTCAACAAATTATTATAATATAATTCGGTTGTATTTTTTCAACAATAGCCTTCCAAGATGAAACCAAACTGAAGACGTAGGGGATGATTATATTATCTTTCTGATAACTCATTGAAATATTGAAAGCTATATTTAAGCTGGAAATATAAGAAATGGTCTCATCATGATTAGGAAGGAAGATCTCGGGAAACTAGAGGCACTGGAAATGTGGATATGGAGAAGAATGGAGAGGATTAGCTGGACTCAAAAGGCTGCAAACGAGGAAGTTCTAGAGAGAGTTGGCACAGATAGACAGTTGATGAATGTATTAAGAAATAGGAAGAAGAGATGGATAGGACACATTCTAAGGGGGAAGGTCTATTAAAAGAGGTCATAGAAGGTAGAACGGAAGGAAATAGAGGCAGAGGCAGGCCGAGATTAGAAATATTAAATGATTTCGAGATCCACTTATATGTGGACATGAAGAGGAAAGAGGAATACAGAGAAGAGTGGATGCGTTATATACCATGGACCTGCCAGTAGGCAGTGCAATAAGAAACGAAGAGAGGTCTCATTACTGCCATAGCCTTCTGATTATTTAATTAAATTCATGCAGCTATTGCCGTGGCCAACTTTCATAATAGACCTTTGCCTACAGGCTAAACATGTGCACCTGAGTACTAATGCTGCCATGTTAAACGCACTTGAGATCTATCTATTATTGTCAAGTAGGACGAGACTATCTTTAAATAGAGGCCAAAGCGTAAATTGCGCATTAATAATTTGACTAGCCTAAGCGATGGAAACCCAAGATTTCATTTGCACCATACTATGGTGAATATCCATATTTCAATTAACTACGTTTAAATTCTATTAAACAATTGTAAGTTCCGGCTATCGATAAGATACGAAAAATACGACATGCGTGTTTGCGGGCCCTTAGTTTGGGATAATGAACCTAGGTAGGTTTGCAATTGCATTATTTTGTTACATAGCTTAACCATCAAATTATCTAAACTCTCGTTGTTCGATTCTGAACCTGATTTTCCATAGCTTCAATTTTGATCGATCCATCTTCGTTAAGTTTTTAACAAGATCAAATTCTAATATATTAGAGAAAAACTAAGTGAAATGAAACCTTATTAGACATCCTTTTTCTCACAAAGAGAATAAAAATGCGTCACCCACTTCTTTTAATCACTTGTCGATGGATGGAACTTTATGAGAGCAATAAAAGAGGAACAAAAAGAAACTTTATTGGCCTAGGCCTGCATTAGATTTATAATTTAAGTAAATCACCATAGATTGTTGAAGGGACAGCGTTTTTATGAGTAATATTTTTAGAAACAGTTTCGTTATCTGATTTCTAATTTACGAATTAGCGACCAGAATTGCTTGAGACTTTAATAACATTAAATATGCTTAATTAACCTTCTATTAAATTTAAAATTTTGTGTTTTTCTGTCTTTTTGAGAGATTTCGTTATGTAACGAATTTTATGATAAATGCCAACAAAAACCTAATGATAACGTCAGTTTCCTCACACGAAATCGATGTCAGTGACGGAAGGGCAAGCCCAAGATTGGAACCTCTCACATACTGATCCACGGAGTATAGATGATAAACTAACGAATGTTTTGAAAAGACGTTATTTGACTGATTCAATAGCACTACTTACAATAAATTTGAATGGAATTTTTCCAAGGAACTTATGTTTTGAAAAGACGTTATTTGACTGATTCAATAGCACTACTTACAATAAATTTGAATGGAATTTTTCCAGGGAACTTCGGAGGAATCTTGAAGGCGTGCAGGACGTAAAGGATGGTAGTCAGTAGGAAGGTCATCATTGAAATTATCTGAACCCAGACGATTCCGTTCCACCACTGTACCGAAACGCAGATGAATGTTACTAGACTGAATACCTACAAATAAAAACCCATTTTTTCCTTGCATTAAGTGAAGTATCATTGTCATCATCATCGTCATCATCATCATCATCACAATCGTCATCATCTTCTTCCTTTAAATCCCAGTTTAGCTAGGGTCGGTCTAATACCTGAATAGACCTGCGCATAAAAACCGGCTTAATTTTCATCTCGTAGTCTTCGTTCCTCTAATAAAAACCTTCCCAGTGTACCAAACATTAAATCTGCCATAGGCAGGCGCTACTTCATGTTTTCTGTTCCGACAAAATGGAACTCTCAGCCACAAGATTTTTGATCTTGTAATTGTATTGTTACTTTCCTTGGCAAGCTAAACAGCCATCTATTTCCGCCATAGGTCTAAATTTTGCCCGCTTGCCTTGGATCTTTAACTTGCACTGTTCTGATCTCGCTTTCTCTTGTGGTCTCTGTTTACTCAGTCGTCATCGTGTGGTGCTTTTGCGCCTTTTTTTAGAGTCTACAAGAGACATCCCTGACATTGCCTTATGGAGAGGAACCGGACGTTAATTTCTTATTGAGTGAATCGGATCCAATTTAAATCATCATCATCATCCTCAACCTCATCATCATCATCTTCCCTTGTATCCTAGTTTAGCTAAGGTCGGGATACGAATCGACCTTCTCCATTCCTCTCCGTGAGGTGAAAAAATGTTCCATTATTTTTATTTGTTAGCTACTTCGGGAGCCTGGGTGCTCTCAAACGAATGCCCTTTCAAACAATTGTTTGGATCTTAGTGCTCTGTCGCCTTGTACGACATGTGCAGTATATAACGGACCTATTCTTCATCAACCCGGACACATCACGGGTATAAAGGTGCAAAATAAAAATGTATAAAATGAAAATACAGATATATAAAATTAGAGCTCTCGCTTTCTCTTGTGGTCTCTGTATACGCAGGCATCATAGTTCGGTGCTTTGGCGTCTGTTTGTGTAAAGTATGCAAGAGTCGTCCCTGACATTGCCATATGGCGAGGAATCTGACGTCAAATTCTTATTGATTGATTGATTGAAAAGCAAATTATCAAATCAGCTGTGTAATAAGTAAACTCTTACTATCTGTAGAACTTTGAGAATCCCTGCCACTCCCTTAATGAAGTCCATGGCCACGACGTCCTCTGTGCTCGACTGATACTGGGGCGGGGCTGAACCTGGTGGAGGCGGGGCAGTGGCGTTGTCGAAGCCCGTAGGCATCGTGTCAATAGTCGCCGGGCCTGATTTCTCCATCTTCTATTTCCTGCGAAAACAAATATAAGAAAAATTGACTAAATTGCCTAACGGTTTAAACATGTGGTATTAACTGTGAAAGATATCAACATAGTTGATAATTTCACTATAATGCGTTTTTACTTTTTTGCGAAAAAAACTGTCTATATACTTACTTGCTTATATAGTTATATCTGTTATATTGTCTTGTTGATATTTTTATTTTGTATTTGTTAAATGCCCTGAGAAGTATAGGGCCTGGGCCAAGAATAAGATGTAATAAATACTTTATTTAATTAAAAGAAAGATGAAATAGAAATCTTAAAAATAATTCCTCTACGCTCTGGGAGGCCGCATTCGCCAATGTGCTACGAGCGCAGGCAGCATTAAAGCGCTGGAGTGCAATGGACAAGCGCTGCCATAGAAAGGTTTTTTCGCGATGGTGGCTTGAAATAGCGCTTGTTCCCCTGCCTAATTCGTATTTTGTATTTTGTATTTCTATTTTGATACTACATTTATTATATTTCTTTATGCCCTGTGCTGTGAAAGATATAGGAAAAATAGATTTTACAAAAATTATCTGACTTTTGTATGAATAAACAAGTAATTGCCATATGAAATAATGATATTTTTGCAGATAATAATAACAAAAATTAGAGTGCTACAGTCATCAATAACAACATCGAGCACTATTGAGACAAACAAAGAAGGTCCAAAAACGGTGCAAATTCCAAAATCCAAGAGATCATTGAGTTATTCTGAAAGTATAATATTAAAAAATTTGTGAAATATAAACTCGTGCAAAACACTAATTTTGTAGTTAGCGACAGCGTAAAAGCGATATATTACGCTGAACATGATTTCACTTTGTATAGTGTACCTCTTATTGTGTACTTATTGTACTTATGCTACCATAATTTTGGTGAAATTAAGATGCATATATATATTACAGGTTTATGCAAGTTTAGACTTAGCACGGTCAATATTAGCGTGCTACAAGATCGGAATGTAGAACTAGTTTAATTTAACAAAGGCAGCGTTTTAATAATTAAAAGCAGATCTTATCTCTAACCAAACAGATATCATCAAATGCTCCTAAATCGAATAGGTTTGCTAAAATATAAGCTTCTCCCTTTTACTCTCAGTTTGGTGCTTGAGTCCTGATTTTGTTTATTAATAAATATTTTATATATTTTGAATAGAGTTTTAACGTTCATTTCCTCGTTCACTGATGAGGTTGTGGCCATTCCGTGACCAATATTTGATAAAATTATTTAATACTATTTAAGTTCAAAGTCTGAAGCAGGCGTAAATTAGTTATTATTTCTCTAAAATTGTCAGAGACTGAAGAGGCAAGATTTTTAACCCTACAATTAGTGATCTAAGATCAAATCGGTAGAAGATGGATTTTCTTGTGACGAAGTCTAAGACGAAATTGTAATCAAGTGTACTTTCTTGCTGGTCCATTGAGTGCTCAGTGTTGACAAATGATAATTGGAAGAAGTTTTAAGTTTTAATCTACAAATATTTATATGCCTACCCAGATATTAAAGTGAGGGGACGCAGAGGTTAAGTTCTCCTTCTAAAGGCCAATATTAGAGATATGTAAATATATTACGGGGGTGGGGGAGCAAAAATTCTAACCGTTCCCGGCCCTGGCTCCTATTCTCACTTTACCACTAGAGTTACCCTAAATTTTTAATCACTGGAGATAATGTTTTAACATGATGGGTAGATATTACAGATAGGTATAGAGTGTGAGTGAGAGAAAGAGGGAGCGAGAGAGAAAGAGAAAGGGTGAGAAAGAGAGAGACAGAAGTACATATACAGTTTAATGATCTGCTAACCACAATTAAATATAATTGCAGATTTTGGAGGAGAATTCAATCATGATCTTAACTAATCATGAATAATTTTATGCTTATAATTTATTTTTAACTCTGAAATCTGAAGCCTAACTTAACTTTGCTCCAAAGCATGACAGCAATGGAGTTGAGAAAATTTGAACCCTGGATCTCCTCATCAGCAGTGGGATAGTTAACTAACAGATAAGCTACATACTCAGGCGATCCTTTCACTTTAGGATTTTTAAGATTAAAAGTAAAGTGGCAGACCCACCTTTTGTAGTTTGTAGTTTTTAGATGATGATCAGCGTATACTAACCGATAACTTAGTAGCATTCGGTGATTTGTATAGCAATCAGCTTTCAGTATTAACTATTATCCAATAAAATGTCAATTGTGTTATGTTTCTGAATCATAAACGTTATATTTAATACAGCAGTGCTTATAATATGACAAATTACATGTGAGGTATTCACGCTAAGACTATTAAGTCATCGGCTGTGAGTGCAACAAAGTATGGGCTACTGTATTACTTAATATATAGTCGCTCGTAAATCATTACAAAATATCGGTTGCGAAACAAATAAGATTTCGTGCTATATCATACAGCTTGTATCAGGCCAAGCACTTGAAATATTAGATAAGGTTCTTGTTTGTCTGCAGCCTATGGGCCTATAGGTCGCGAACGATAGGTCTAGGCTACTTGTAGGTCTCAGAACACTTGTAGGCTGTAGGTTGCTAGTAGGCCTGTAGTTATAAGATCACTTGTAGGCCAGTTACCACTTTTAGGCCTAGGTTAATTGCTGTTTCGAGACGAAAGCTTGTAGCGATGTTTGCCTATAAGCTCAAGGTTTACAGAAGTCCTAGAACTTGAGAATTCCTGTTTGTTACAGGTAGAATTAGAAACAGGTGCCGCTTGTGCAGAGTCAATAGCGGAATAGACTAGCAACTGAGCTTGTCGTTAAGATGCGATATAGCAAAAATAAGGAAAGCAGAGGGAAATCATCTGATTAAACTATAGATATAGAATATGTGATACTGAACGTATTAGGTATGTTAGATGATCCAAAGACCCACGCATATGTGGAAATGAAGAGGAAAGCGGAAGACAGAAAAGAATGCAGGCGCTATATAACATGGACCTGCTAGTAGGCAATGCACTAAAATAGAGAGAGAGAGAGAGAGCGAGAGAGAGAGAGCGAGAGAGAGAGATAGAGAGAGTTAGAGATAGCGATAGAATATATATTTATTCCCATGTAATTCTTTGTGGATTAGACAATCTGAACTAAACGTGAGAAAAGAGAATTGCATGAAACAAGTGTAACATGTTTAGCTAAATAGTCCGAATGTGCTGTTAAAGGCGTAATGCTCTGTTTTGCGTTTATCATTGACAACAAGGTGACGTTTCCATTTCGTACCATCTTGATCTATCTTCTAAAAGCGTCACGGTCTTCATTACTGAAGGAGAAAACGAATGAAATAAATGAAGTAAACGATTGAAGAAACCGAATGAAGTACGGAAAATAATCTAGTATGGGAAATAATCTAAATGGCTACACAAGTGCACATTACAAGCGTCATTACTCGCGCCAGTACGACGGATATACACTATACAGCATAAAGCATCGCTATTGGCATCATCCGTGCTGTGTTCCCGTGTGGAATCCGGGCCTCTGAAGAATAGATCAACCGCAAACTGCACGTGCTGTAACAGGAAACTGAGCAAAAAATTGAGAACGGCAAAGATAAATCATTTCAAACGAATTATCTTAACATGCTATAGGCTATATTATTTATACAGGATTGACTGATAATAAGGTTTGGAACAAAGAGGACTGGAGAAAGTCTCTTCGTATCCCGGCCCTTTTTATACTGGGATTTAAGGGAAGATAATGATGATAAAGCTATAGGCTATATTAAAGTGAGGATAAGGCAATTGCGTTTTGTGAACTATCGATGAATAGCTTTTCATGAGAGTGTGGTAGCAAAATTTGAGAAGGATATATACCTTGGACTAGCCACTTGGCAATAACTATATTATATCAGGGGTGAAAAAACCGATTTTTTTCAAAAGAAAACATACGCTGTTTAGATTTGTCCACAGTTACTTTGAAAGTTAGAACACTCTGAAATCATAAACAGAAATGGGAAATTCAATGTCGCCCACTTTTGGCTTGTCTCTGACTTGAATATTAGCTTAATTATTAATTAATAGTATTTATGAATTTCCAATAATTTCGAATTTTTAAGTGCTTAAAAACATCAAAAACATATGCAAGTATAAACACATTTGTATAAATATAGGCTTGCATGCTCTTACATGGTAAATTGGTCATACAACATTCGTTCAATTTAGCATTGTGCTTCATTGTGCTTAAACCTCTAAAGAACAGGCTAACCATTCATGTATGTATATTGTACAATGCGACTATGCAAATGCTGTAGAAGGCACTGGAAAATCATATGAAAAATTATATTTTTCCACTCAAACCAATGGTAGTAATTTGACCAAGGCACAGTAATGTTGCTGAAGAAGCAGTTTGACCTGTTCGAGGGACGAGAACCACAAAATGCACCTTATTCATGCTCCATGGATTCATTTAGAGAAACATTAGAGACCGACAGAGAGAGGGACGGAGAGAGGGAGGGAGAGAGAAATATGGAGAGAGATGAGAGAGAGGGAGAGATAAGAAGAGAGAAAGGTGGAGCGAGAGAGACAGAGTGATAGGGGAGAGAGACGGAGGTAGAGAGAGGGGAAGAGAGGACAGAGAGATAGGGAGAGAGAGAGAGAGCGAGAGGGAGAGACAGAGAGGGGAGAGAGGAGAGAGAGTGATAGGGAGAGAAAAAGGGAGAGAGAGGGGAGAGTGATGGGGGAGAGAGGGAGGGAGAGAGGGGAAAAGGAGATATGGAGAGACAGAGAGAGTGAACGAGACTTAAAGAGAGACTTGTTATACTATAACATCTCTATGGCATTAGTAAATTATCAACGACTTGCTAGTCCAGTACTGTGTAACTCAGTGACTAGAATGACCTCCATGATTAAGTAGAATTCTTATGAATGTTGTACACGCCCCCTGTCTTGAAATTGATGATTTAAGGAAATAAACTGTCACAAGGTTTTTTAGCACAATATGGAGAGAAGAGAGAGGGGAGAGAAAGAGGGAGAGAGATATTACGCCTGTTAATCAGTGTCTTAAATATATCTCTCATCTTGAAAATCCTTCACGAAAAACCGTTAACTAGCCAGTCTGGTAATAATATTTATTTGGTAACGGTGCTAATTAATGCTTCGTGCTTAAACCATTCGTGGCCAAATTTTTTTGCAAATTTTTCATTATTTTCTCCTGTACTCATAATAAATATACGTATTAATGCTACCTTGACATTTATCTTTGATCAATTGCAAGAAAAAGTTTTGTTCCAATATTGGAACATGACGCTTTGAATGCATCAATTAAAACTCAATGCAAATAGTAGCAAATCCTAATAGATATTGTTATGTAGCTAAGAATAAATTTTCCAAATTAGGTTTTATAAAAGTTTCTTACATAATATTGTCTCCTTAGTAAATAGGCAAATCTATTGCTATCTAGATGGTTTGAAATGAACGGTGAAATGTCTTGTAGCAGTCAACTGGATGCATGTTGACTTGACACACACCACAGTCAAATGTGATGTTCTTCTTACAGATTCGGCAACATTCTTCTTCATATTCACTGAAAAATGAAAGACATCTGAATTTGTTCTCACGGCGTCAGGAATATTGTGCAGTACCACTGCCACGGCTGACTGGGATGGTCTGCCACTACTTCTTTTTCTGTATGAAGAAGTAAATAGGTGGCTAAAATGTGACGGATAAATCTCAGCAAATCTAATGACTTGACCCAGTGTGACTCCAGTGCTTCGTTAAGTGGTGCTGAATTGGAGGTTTCTTTAACACGCAGTGCAAAATCCAAGCATTGGAAATGGTTGCCGACAGAAGATGACTGAAGACCTGCCACCACCACTTGTTATTTCTCAGTGCTGTCCTGTATTTGGAAATGTTCCTATCCATCTGGTCTGTTCCGTCCATGTTTGAATTATATTTTTTCACTGCATCTGGCATCATCACTGTAATTATACTTTTCTCCACAGAAGAATACCTCTTGGCCGTGTGAACTGGAGCAACGCCATAGCAGTTAGAGGCCATCCTGACGACAGCATTGTCCTTCCATTGAAGAACAATGACTTTGTCTGCACTGCCGGTCACTACGAAACAGCAGCTTCTCGAGGTTTCTTATCTAAGTTTTTTTCGAGAGGACTGCTCTCAACTCTGTTTTGTCTCATAGTTCCCCTGCAACCGTATCCGAGGTTTGACATTTCCTGCAGCTAAAGGAAGGCAAGTAAAGAAGTTGTCCATTTAAAATTCGAACCTTCTGTTAGGATATTTTCTGAAAGAAGGTTAGCAAATGCGAGGACTACTGATGCACCGATGAAAGCTGTACGTCAAAGCTGTACCCTTGCCTTGGTAAGACTCTGTTTGTATCAGGTATCCATTAGAGCAGTTCAGTAACCACATTTTGAAGCCATATCGAATAGATTTTCCCTGTATTCTTTGCTTGCAACTGTGGTGGCTGTAATATGAGACCATGCTCTCATCAACATCAATTGACATGGTACTGGTAGGAACATTTTCAATAAACACACTGTTCGAGTGCTTGATAGGAGGTCGAACCTTCGTAAACGTATCACCTTGCTCTCGCCGACAGGACGCAAAATTTTAGGGGCAAAATGATCAACTAGCTCGATCTCAGTTTCTTCCTCTTCGGACTTTTCGGGGTCTCCTTCTGAATCGGATAGTGATGTTATGTACACATTTGCAGCAGTAAAAGTTCGAGAAGCTAGTATCCAACAACATATCAAAGTTAGGGGCACTAACAGTCAATTTTGAGACAAAAAATTAATAACATTCATTTTTTTCCAACAAAATACATGGAGCATGATTACAAAACACAGAGCATCATTACATAAATCTAAAACGCCATGTTCCAAAAATGGAACATTTACCTAAATCCGGCTAAGATCGACAAAGTACCAAATTCAAAGAACTAACTACTTATAATACGTAGTTGACAAATTTTTCTATCAAAAATTCATAATTAATTAATTTTAAACTGCAAGAAACTAATATTAAAAAATACCAAAGTTTATTATTTTTTGAAATATTTCAAAATAATATAATAGGGTATTTTTTGAAATATTTCACTAAAATTGTCTGCTATTGTCTGTAAACAGTAAGAACTGAAACAAGCGTGAGTAAATATTTCAGTTTATTCTATTGGCAACCTCTTACCACAAATTTAGACATTTCTATGGTATTTACATATTTTAAAAAATAAAAAAATGTTCCAATATTGGAACATGGCCACGAATGGAGAGTATCATGCAAAAGTATACTTTACAACAATTACATGCAATTACTTGATCGTAATTGGTTAAATTGTATATGCTAATTTATCTTAATCTTACTCAAATAGATTTAGAGTTACGATTACTGGTAGGTGTCTTAGATCTGCCGGTGGAATTAGCACTAAACAGAGAGAAAGAGAGAGAAAGAGAGAGAGAGAGAGAGAGAGAGAGAGAGAGAGAGGGAGGGAGGGAGGAAAGAGAGATAGAAGAGATATAGAGAGAAAGAGTGAGCGTAGCTCAGCGAAGGTATATTTATTAATAATAATGTCAACATTCAAAATCTCTCCCTCTTAAGCTCTGCCTTACAGGTGAAGCAGTCACCTGGATTAAAACAAATAAAATAGTTATGCCGGTAGTATGAAGACTTTTCTGTTTTCTTCCTTACAGTTATACACATGAAATGGGCATGTGCAGTAGAGTTTCCTTTCTTGTGCTTGCTGTTTTTGTAGTTTTCGTTATTGCCTTCTTTTCCCCTCCAAGGTTATTAGTAATCGTTGCCTTTTTGTTGGCGCTACAATAGCAGCCAGCGCAGATTTAAGAATAACCTTCCGCACTGCGGGTCAACGAAGGTAAAGGCTAATCACTAATTAACTAATTAGAATTTAAATTAGAATTAAATTAATTAGAACTAATTAGAATTTAATTTAGAATAAATTAGAAGTTAATCATATTAATTCATTCATCAAAAATACAATAACTATATAAAATAGATTTATATCAAGTACTCAAGGACATTTTAAATGTTTAAATACATTTAAATGGGAATTTTAACTAATTAGTATCAGTGCTAGACTGAACTCAAAGTAGTAAAGCTGGTAAAGCTAATGTTAATGTCAGTTTCCTCACTCGAAAACGATGTCAGTGATGGGCGAGCTCAGGATTTGACCCCGCACATACTGATCCGCGGTCGAGTATCTTACCGACGACATCGCCCCGATATATTGTAATCTTAAAGATTGATAATTCTAAAGCTTATATATATATATATATATATATATATATATATATATATATACAGGGTGGTCCAGAATAAATACAATTACTTGGACAATTTTTATCCAAACGTCTTAATTGATACATAGAATAAAAGACTATTCTTTTTTCTATTAACTTGCTAAATACCTAAGAGATACTATTACACATGTTTGAGAAATTATCATTAGTCGCCGATATGCAATTTTCATGTCATATGATCGCCTGTATGAAAGTAAACCTGCCAGGGTTTATTGAGCCGTAGAACTGGTCACCTAGCAGCCCCCCTCATTTGAACCCGATTTGCTATTCGATCGTTTACTATTGTCTTCAGCAATTAGTCTATCGTGAACTAATTCACAACGTTGAACATTTGAAATGAGTCGTTGTCCTCCGTTGGGCTGAGATCAGTCAGACACTCGTGGACTCGGCAATTGATCAGTGGTCCCAGCGGGTGAATGCAGTTATTCGGGCACATGGTGGACACGTTGAACATTTGTTAAATAAATTTTCAATTCATTTAGGACATGGATAGGAACCGCAATGCGCTTTCTGAAATAGTTGAGACATTCTGCACATAATGCTAAATTCTTTATTTTCATATCTTCAGTTTTCACGCAATTTCATTGAAAATTACATATCGGCGACTAGTGATAATTTCTCAAACATGTGTACTATTATCTCTTAGATAATTAGCAAGTTCATAGAAAAGAGAATTGTCTTTAATTTAATGTATAAAGTAAGGCGTTTGGATAAAAATTGTTAAAGTTATTAGCCATCAAAGTAGTTGCATTTATTCTGGACCACCCTATATATATATATATATATATATATATATATATATATATACAGTATGTAAGTCACCAGTTACACTTCATTTCTTTCAATATCATTAACAACTCTTAACTAGAAATTCTCGCAAAAATGTGGCACTGAATATTTATTTACAACTAGAGCGTTAAGTGACAAATTTACAATCATTATCAAAGATGAGGTGTTGTTAACAATACAAGAATGTATCAAATCCAAGCATACATCTACAGCGTAGAGTTGTGACATTAAAATATATCACCAAGACATCTTCAATATAACTTTGCATACTCAGCACATCTGAGTTTAGAACTGGCCACACGCACATACACACATACACATACACACACACACACACACACACACACACACACACACACACACACACACACATGCACAAACACACACATCGAACGAGCAGCTAACTGTAACTGCATCTTTATTAATTTAAATTACAAAGTCTCAAAAACACAAAATATTTGTTACCAAGCCGACAGAGTTTTAACAGTCTCCATCGCGTTGAGTATTTAACTTATTTTATTTGCTTTTATTTCCTCTTGATGCTTGGAATGTATTAAGAAATAGGAAGAAGAGTTGGATAGTATAGTGGAATGAAAGCATTCTGGTCTTTCATTCACTACTATTAATGGTTATGTTCCTGTCCAATATGTCGTTGTCCTTTGACTAGTTAAATCCACTCTTATTTACCTTTCCTATTCTACAGTTAATTAATGACACTTGTATCTTTCTTCACTGGAATATCAATTATATGCGTCATTGCAATGTAGTTGTTCGTTGATTCAAATCCTGTTCAGTGCGCATGCGTCGCGCTTCTTCTTGTAGGATACTATATAAACGGCTTCCTACTTGTTCCAGATCTCTAATACGCTCTCTCTCTCTCTCTCTCTATCTCCAGTACACTCTCTTTCTCTCTCTAGTCTTTCCTACTTATTCTAGATCTCTAGTTTGCTCAGTTCTTAGTAAGTTTTCTGAGATAGAAGGGTAGTCATGTCTGTAGATAGCAACTGAGTTTTACTTAGTCTTTTCTATAGGGCTGTCTTCCGTGGACGACAGCTTCTATCTGGGCAATGTGGTCTAGCTATATTTCTAAGTATAACTTTTAGAAGTTACATTTTATTCAATGAACGGTACTGTAACAAGCCATTAATGATTTAGAGATAATGTCGTGTTCAGAACAGGATGCACAACCTAACCTATACAAAGACGTTATGAGACATATGGCAGCCAGTTCAGTGATTTAACGTCATCTTTATTAATATAATAATAATAAACGTTTAACGTCCGTTTCCTCATGCAGGGATGATGTCAGGGACGTCCTCACAGCACACATCAATTCACAGATCGTCCCCACAGATCAATTCACCCAGACCAATTTGCAAAAGAAATGTGCCGAGGAGAAGTAAGGTCCTAAACGAAAGCCAGTCCGGTGATCAAAAATGATCAGGGTAGATTGATTATGTCTACGATGGGAAAAGGCAAGTCTTAAGCTTGCTAGAGAAAGTTGAACGAGAAAAACAAGAGAATAATATACGCTAATCAGTCTGTACGATGGAGATTAAGTCCAAGTCACTATTCAGCAGAATGAATTAGGTACGAGATTTTACTTTCTGATCAGTCCTACAGGGAATTGATTTCAGGACCTCAGGAACAGACATTTAGTATGTCACGCGGTTACCTAATGTGCTTACACAATGAGCTATTTGACATTCTAAATACATTAGTGGTACCAATTTTTTTACTATATTGTAAAAATAATATACATGTATATACCCTCACAATATCACAAAATATACCAGATATTTTAAAATATTGTCAAAATACCCACAGTAATAATTGAAGCACGTATAGTATAATAGTGAAATGGTCTACTTTAATATCACATATTTAAACCGTTAAATATCATATTCTCTTTTTCGTAAAACAGTCATGGAAATGTCCGATATTTTACTCTTAGATCAACGCGGCCGGGAATCGAACCCACGAGAGTTCTATTCACCTTAGAATCTGTCATCTAAAACTCTATGACGATACCTGACGTTTATAACCATTGCGCTATTGAGACTTTCAAACCTTGAAACGATAACCATTAGCCTACGATATCAAATAGGGTGCAGTGTTTAGAAATATATATAAATATCTGCAGAATAAAGATTCATAGAAACATCTCGTAATTGACTTCAGTGGTAACAAAAAGGCTTCGTCTAACCAACACAACTGTTTTAAATGTAACTTCAAAACCGGTATACGATAGGACTGGCAATTTAATCAGCATTAATACTCAATAAAGTATCAGGATGAGATAATTTGAATGAATTATCAAGAGAGTAAAAAAAGAAAAGCTATCTAAGCAAATAATAACAATAATAATAATAATAATAAAAATATGGGCTAATACGTCCACATCCGAAGCTCCTATCGGTTTGATGTCGAAGAGCATAATAAATAATAATAATAATAATATAATAATAATAATAATAATATGGGCTGATATGTCCACATCCGAAGCTCCTATCGGTTTGATGTCTAAGAGCATAATAAATAATAATAATAATAATAATAATAATAATATGGGCTGATATGTCCACATCCGAAGCTCCTATCGGTTTGATGCCTAAGAGCATGAAGGCTTGGGACTCAAAGGTCACCACCGCTTTGGACACGGAACTCCTTGCGAAGCCGCTATTGCCACAAGAAAAGGCGCGGCTGCTCGCAGTGTCGGTCCCCCATAGTGGAGACTGGATCAAAGCTTTACCCGTCTCATCATGTGCCCTCCGTCTGGACGACGAAGCAGTCAGAGTCGCGGCCGGTCTCCGTCTGGGCACTACCTTATGTGAGCCACACAACTACATTTGCGGTGTTTCAGTCAATGCGTTAGGCATTCACGGCCTGTCGTGCAAGCGTAGTGCCGGCAGAATCAGCAGACATCAGTTCCTAAACGATCTGATCTGGCGCGCCCTGGGTCGAGCGATTATCCCAGCCGTTAAAGAGCCCTTGGGATTGATCCGCACTGATGGGAAGCGTCCGGACGGTGTCTCACAAATTCCACGGGCAGAGGCAAGTGTGTTAGCTGGGACGTCGCCGTTACGGACACTTTCTCAGTAAGCAATCTTGGCTTATCTTGCGCTGCTGCTGCTGCTGCTGCAGAGGCTGCGACTAATAGGAAAATTCTTAAGTATGCATAAATCTCTAGCAGCTATATCTTCATGCCTATTGCCTTTGAGATCCTGGGCCCCGTCAACTCTGTCGCATCAGACTTTATTGATGAAATAGCAGGAGGACCAGCGCCATTACTGGTGATAAGCGCGAAAAAGCTTTTCCTTGGTAGCAACTGTCTATTGCTCTCCAGCGATTCAATGCAGTCTGTTTCAGTGGCACTTTGGCAAATGCGGCTTCCCAGAGTGTAGATGAATTATTTTAATCGCTTCTTTTTAAACTCTTAATTAAATAAAGCCTCTTTTATCTTATTTTTTAGCCCAGGGCCCTTTACAGCCCAGGGCAATTTAAAAAATTAATAATAATAATAATAATAATAATAATAATAATAATAAATCATTATTATTATTATTATTCAAATTCCATAATTATAGTAAAAGTTCCAGACCCCCCACCCGTGTATCGGGGTATCCAAACCTACCACCGTTACATCTTACATTTTGCTATCTTCACTTTAATTATTTTTATTTCTTTACTACGGGTGTAAAGAAACCTGGGTTTGATACTCGAGGTCATCTAGCTGCTTAATAGAATTGCCGAACCAGACTGCATTATTATTATTTTTTATTACCCCGGGTGTATAGGACCCGAGATTTGATAAAAACCTAGATATTTTTATTGTTATTATTATTATTATTATTTATAAGATAAAAGAAGGACTTTATTTAATTAAAAGAAAGATGAAAAATATTTAAAATAGGTTTTAGGTTTCTAGGTTTTTAGTGCTCGCACTAGCCTATTTTAAATATTTTCATCTTTCTTTTAATTAAATAAAGTCTTTCTTTTATTTTATAAATAATAATAACAATAATAATAACAATAAAATTATCGAGGTTTTTATCAATAGAATAAATAGAATAGTCAAAGACCCGTTATTAGTGCAATACTTGACACATAAACGTGTGCTGAAAACTGTCAGTGCATTACCGTGTACAACTTACCCCATATTACAACAAATGCATTGTTCAACAAGTATCACTCTTTGCGCAATTAGCTTTCTTCCGGTGCTATAAAATGCATGCAGACGTTAAGTTAGCATGTTACACGATATATGACCTTACATGACCTTCGTGTGACAATTTCTAAAGGAATAAATTATAAATAAACAGATAGAACTGAAATGACAATGAAAATATCTATTATGTTTCACAGGCTATCAGTAAGGAAGTTTAGTCATTTATCTATTTATCGGTTATGGGTACGGTCGAGATTTATATTTTTTACTTTACTCATTTACTTCAATCTCTAATCTGCTTGGACCGGGAATTGAACACATGGGACTTTAATGAACCTAACGATATCTTGCTGCATATTCTAAAAAAATTATTTAACACGCTAAATGACCTATTTAGGCTTACAAAAACTAACTTTGGCAAAATTATTAAACTAATACTAAATTTGCACGCTCATTCGTAAAAAATTATTAAACTAAACAAAATAACTAAACAAAATTAAATAATTAACAGTTAAATTTATAAACATCAATTGATCCCTCTTTACAAAGATACATTCAACATGTTAAAATATCACACAGAAGCAACAGGTACAATCAAATAAATTATTTATTACAACTACATCTACAAATATATGCAATAATATCACAAACTCTGAATTTCTGAATATACTGAAAAATATAATATAGATGTAGCAAGACTCAACACTGCAATCACGTGACCATCGCAAGCAAACACTAATTAAATGATCGTAATATCCCTTAGAAGTAAAAGTGAACAAATTATTTGACTAAATACAAATGCACTCCTTCATCAAAATCTAACAACCTAAATTAGAATCATCATCTTCATCGTCATCCTCCCTGGAATCCCAGTTTAACTAGGGTCGGGATACAAATAGACCGTCTGAAATCCTCTCTGTCCTACACCATACCACCAGCCAATCCCCTATTTGAGACTTTTCCATTCGTTTAAATATTTGAAGAAATTTCTCGAACCTAGACGCTCACCAACCGAATGCCCTTTCTCACGTTGGTTTGGATCTTAGTGCTAACAACCCAAATTATCAATGTTTCTATTTCTGCTAATAATCATACAAATAGATTCAAATAAATGCTAAATGCAAGTTAGAGAAGGGAATTAATATGTAAAACTACAAAATTGTGGTGAATCTTTGAAGGATGGGAGATCTTGAAACTTCTGCAAAAAGAATTTTCAAAATGCACTAAATTTAGACACTACTCTTTCAATAATTAGTCCTTACGATTTAAAAAAGGTTTAAGATAGGGGGGAGGATTTGAATAAAAAAACTACATTCCTTCATCTAGATTTTAGTGCTCGCACTAGCCAACCTATGCCAAATTATATTAAAATATACGGGGTGACGAAAAAGTAGTACACAAATGATTAAATTTCATATAACTTCGTAACCATCGATTTTAGGTGCATAGAAAGTACAAAATAGTAGACAGACCAATGGGACGTATCTATGGAAAGTTTAGTCTCACTAGGTCAACAGAGACGCAGTATTAGAACTTCTTGTGAACGTACGCAACAATTTCAGCCGCAATGCAGTATTGCATATATCATAAGAGGGTAGGTTCAAATGAAGGCTAATATATTTTCCTCTATCTATAAACTAGACGCGCATACATTAAAGCATGTTAAGCCAAATAGGACTGCCTATTAGAATTGCACATTTTAAGTATGTAAATAAAAAGATGGTTAATGCAGGTTAAATTATGTTAGTGTGCTACCCTTTTCGCCACTATTGAAAAGCCACTATTATAGGACTATGTGGATATAATATATTATCCGCGTCTGAGCAGTAGTCGATTTTTTATTATTACTATCACAATGTCATATCAGTTTCGGACGACACAACGAACAATAAACTACTGACCAATTATAGTTCACATTATTGTAACTAACGGGTTCGGTACTGATCATTCACGGTGGAAGAAACCTACGAAATACTGCGTCTAAAGACGACTCTGCTTAATAAAAAATTACCCTCAGTAAAGTCATTTAACACAAATATGATGTCATAGGAACCAAATGTTTGTACATCAAATACCAACAATAAAAACACTCTCGATTAAATTATCTGAAGAAATCTATCATAGACAGTGTAAACTATACAAAACAAAATATAGTGATGTGAAGGTATAACTTATTGGAAATGCCAATAGAACATGTAGACATATTCGTAAAAACTCAACATTATTTCGCAGGGATTCAAAGAAGATCTATGAAATATTTTACAAATCTATGTGTCTCTATTACAATAGAATCATCAGTTTGTCCAAATTAAAACAATAATTGACAAAATCCGTCCAAGTTCTAACATTAAACACGTTCTAAATATATTGCGAAAGCCACAATACAACAAACGCTTTAAAATAATCGTACACAATATAGGCTAAGAATTTATGGACTTTAACGTTATATAAGCCCATATCGATAACTTTTCTTTTACTTTTATAGAAGCTACAGAAAATAACATTTGCATATCTGCAATCGCTGGTTTTATTAACGATACATATGACTCTTATTTTAATATTAATAGAAAAACCCAGAATGATCCTATGTGGAAGACCAGTTGCTAAATCGCAAACTAGCGAATTTAGTCCAACTCCAAATTAGAAACGTCAAAAATAATACTACAAAATCACCAAAAATTTAAAGAAATGTAATATTGGTCACAATAACAAAAACATCACTTACTGCAAAACCAAAAGTAAAGACGTTTCTTCGTGAACAACAATTTAGCAATTTAAGCAATATCAACAATCCCACTCTTGTTGAAACTACAATGACCCAAGAGTTATGAACAGCTTGTTAATTTTAATTTAATTTCTTGGTTTAGTAAACAGCTTGTTCTAGATGAAATAAGCCTGAATCCGGCATACGAGTGTTAATTATATAAAGCAGTCATAATTCTGAAGTACTTTACATCTACATTTTTCCCGACCCTAACTAACCTCAAGTTCTAACTTACTTCAAGCTGATGATGTCGATGATTTACATCTATATGAATAACGTCAACAACAATTAAATGGTTCAGTTAACGACTTCCATAACATACACAGTTAATCAACCTTACAAGAATTTCTTTTTTCTTTCAATCGATTCCATATAGCTATCTTTTGAATGCCATTTGCATTCAATTTAAACCTTGGTCTACAAGTAGGTAGACGGAAATGAGTCGTGAAACTCTTTTAGTGAATGAAGATTTAATTAATAGAATGTTTCTCACATAAGGAATTTCGAAAATACTCACCAACTGATCATTTAGTAATGTAGAATGATGTTTTACGGCAACAGGATGAAAAGAAAAGAACTATATGCAACAAAATGAACAAATCATTGTCCCTAACATTTAAATATATGTTTTTATAGCTACCTTAAGCACAGCTAAAGTATTAGTTTAACTAATTATTATTTACTAACATAGATTTCTTTTGATTTTAAAAAATATTGAAGGAACATATAAATCAGGCTAAACTTATTAACTCGGTATAGAACTAAAGAATAGCGTCTAAAATATAATGAAAGTTCAGTTATGTATTCATTTACTAGCAGTGAAACCTTGATAGTACTCAAACAAATGAATCTTCATTGAAAACTAGAATTAGCATCAAACTGTATGTCCGATGAATATTAATAACTATTCCGTTAGCATTTAATATAAATTAGTCAAATATATCTCTTCACTTTTATATCATATGATTAGCATTTATGCCATTAATATTTTCTATTTTGTATCTTTGTTTCATAGCTTTTACATTTTTATATTATATGAATTAGATATACACCACATACTATTTATACTACGTGGCATATCTTTAGAGATTTTTTAGTTTTATGTTATCATTTAGTTTTATAGCCTTTTCTATTTTATTTTACGCTCAAATCCACACAATAGGAACTACTTTTACACCGACAAATGTGATAGTCAACAGCAAATGAGGCTTTCAACAAATATTTAAGAATACAATGGAATGTTCTCAGACCACTAAATGTATTCTAAGAATTATACAGCAAGAGGTAGTAGAACTTGTAGAGGAGATAAGATCAGGTCAACGGGAAAAATTGTAACAATTACTTGGACCGATAGTTCACCACAGCAAACATTTTAGCAATTACTTGGACCGATAGATCGCAAGAAAAAGCTTTAGAAATTAACAATACCGGCAGGTCACCAGGAAAACTGCAATAATTAATTGGACCGGTATTAATACTTAACAAACAGCTACATTATTACATATATACAACACTATGCACTACCATTTACAAGTTTCTACAATACGAAGTAAACGTCGACTTTTTCTGCGTCATATTGAACTACCACTACAGAATGCTTGAAAGGAATAATACGAGATTTTCTATAACTCTGCATGCGACTAATAACAGAACTGACACTTCAGTTTAAAGAGCAACTACAAGCTAACGATTAGGAATATGATAAACTACTATCAGCAAAGAATCGCTGCAGGAAAACATCCATCTATACGTAGGGTAAGGGTAAATCACCCATCAATCTCGTTCTCATCTGCTTTCCTTTTCAAAGCCGCTCCCTCTATTGTACTCACTCGACCGCGGATCAGTATGTGCGTATTCAAATCTTGGGCTCACCCGTCACTGACATCGCTTTCGAGTGAGGAAACTCACATTAACATCAGCTTTACCAGCTTCTTCATTGTAGCCATGTGACGTTGATTTCAATATTTAGACTGTTAAACACAACATATATGCTCACTGTAGTCGTGGACAACACTAGCACTCTAATTGTGATGTTGTTTAGAACAATTAGTTGTCTCATAGAGGTCTAGACGATACATTGTTTGTAACGGTCATCATGAGTCTAACTGACTCTCCAAAAGGTTATTTAGCTACGTAGTAGTATTCTGCATAGAGCGACGACATACATAGGCTCGTTAATATATTCACTGGAATTTGCTTTTAGGATCTAAATTAGTGTTAGAGCTGGAGTAATAGTTGGGGTAGAGATTATGGTTGCAGTTAGGGTTAGGGACAGGGCTACGGTTATATTTTAAATTAAGTTAACAACTCGCACAAGGAGGTCTCAACTTTGGCACAATACAGCGCATTGAAGCAGATATTCAAATCTCCAGTTCCAGTTACAATATCCTGTGCAGTCTTCAGCTCCATAAATCGAAATAACAGCGCTCCATAGACGTTCTGTCAAAGACTGACTGATGAAAGGATGCGATAATTCTCCGTCGCAGAACATTCATTAGGAAACAGTGGCAACGGTGTTGTCAGACTGTCGTTGTTGTCGTTGTCTGCGCTTATCAATGACAGCAGCAACAACAACGAGACAACATGCAACCAGGCCCATTCCTGACAACACGGCGTAGCCAGTCACGTAGCTGTTCTGTAAGTCGTAGAGCCAACCTACAGGTAACATACACAAAATGTTACAGCCTACAGGTAACAGACACACAATGTTACAGACTACAGGTAACATACACACAATGTTACAGCCTACAGGCAACATACGCACAATGTTACAACCTACAGGTGACATACACACAATGTTACAACCTACAGGTAACATTGTAGGTTACCAATAAAACAATGATACAACTACACTTGTATCTTGTTGCCCAGATACAAGTGGCCTGGGTTCAAAGCCCAGGTCAGCCAAGTAATGATGGATATCCCCATGGACCCATGGAAGGTTAATCTTTGTATTGGACCTTGATGCTATTGGCACTATCAATAGCAAGGATATGATTAACCATGGAAAGTATTAATAATAACCTGCCAGGAACCTGTAAAGCGGTCTTGAAGACCGGACACCGGCCATGACACCGCTATAGAAATTGTCGGAGGTTATTATTATTATTATTGTTATTATTAACAGACACACAATGTTACAACCTACAGGTAACAGACACAATGTTAAAACCTACAGGTAACATACACACAATGTTACAACCTACAGGTAACATACACACAATGTTACAACCTTAGAGGTGACAGACACACAATGTTCCAACCTACAGGTAACATACACACAATGTTACAAGCTAAAGGTAACATACGCACAATGCTATAACCTACAGGTAACATATGCACAATGTTACAACCTAGAGATGACAGACACACAATGTTACAAGCTACTGGTAACAGACACACAATGTTACAACCTACAGGTAACATACACACAATGTTACAACTTACAGGTAACATATGCACAATGTTACAACCTAGAGATGACAGACACACAATGTTACAACCTACAGGTAACATATGCACAATGTTACAACCTAGAGATGACAGACACACAATGTTACAAGCTTACTGGTAACAGACACACAATATTACAACCTACAGGTAACATAAGCACAATGTTACAATCTACAGGTGACAGACACACAATGTTACAACCTACAGGTAACAGACACACAATGTTACAACCTACAGGTAACGTAGTCACAATGTTACAACCTACAGGTAACATAAGCACAATGTTGCAACCTACAGGTAACATGCGCAATGTTACAACCCAGAGATGACAGACACACAATGTTACAAGCTACTGGTGACAGACACACAATGTTACAACCTACAGGTAACATACGCACAATGTTACAGGTGACAGACACACAATGTTACAATCTACAGGTAACAGACACACAATCTTACAAACTACAGGTATCTGACATACAATGTTACACATCCTGTTTAACACACAAAAGATACACATAACACACATATTACACATGTTGTAAAACACATACATATTTGCACACGTTTACAACACACACACACACACACAAAGCTATACACATTGTCCAACAAATAAACAATGTTACACATGCTATGTAACACAATGTTAAACATGCAGTACAATACAATGTTACATATGCTGTACAATACAATGTTACACATGCAGTACAATACAATGTTACACATACTGTACAATACAATGTTACCCATGCTGTACAATACAATGTTACACATGCAGTACAATACAATGTTGCCCATGCTGTACAATACAATGTTACACATGCTGTACAATACAATGTTACACATGCTATGCAACACAATGTTAAACATGCAGTACAATACAATGTTACACATGCTATGCAACACAATGTTAAACATGCAGTACAATACAATGTTACACATGTTGTACAATACAATGTTACACATGCAGTTCAATACAATGTTACACATGCAGTACAATACAATGTTACACATGCTGTACAATACAATATTACACATGCAGTACAATACATTATTACACATGCTGTACAATACATACACAATGCTACACATGTTGCACAATACATACCAATGTTACACATGAAATACTATACGCGCAGAATGTTACACACGCTGTAAAAATATACATAATGTTACATACAGTAAGTTGTATATTACATATAGTGTTAAACATGTAGCATAACACATATACAAAGTTACACATGTTGTGCAAAACACACTTAACATTAACATAACATTATGGATGATATACAACACATATAAGGCTACGGCTAAGGTTAACGTCAGTTTCCTCACTCAAAAGCGACGTCAAAGATGTCATGTGTATACATACAAACGTTGTATAAAACCAGAGTCACGCTAGGATGAGGTTCAGCCAACCTACAAACAACACTTATATCACAGATCATTACTGGACCGGCACCGTTTTGGATCTTTTTTCTATCTCTTCAGCACAATATTTTTTCAGATGGTTTGGGGTGAATCGATGTGATAGAAGTCGTCCCTGGCATCTTCCTTGTATGAGGAAACGGACGTTAAACCTTTATTACTATTATAAACTCAGGGATATTAAGGCATATCTAAGAATACTTCACAGCAGTATCTCAAATACTCTTCCCTAAAGATATATATGCTGTACTCGTAGGACAATTACCTCTAGCATCATAATCCAAACACTAGAAACCAAGCAGAGTGAGCGAGACGCGAAGAAAGAGAAGCAGATAGAGACAGAGAGAGAGAGAGAGAGAGAGACAAAAGAAGGAGAGAGAAAAAGAGAAAATTTTAAAAGTAAGAGACTACAGAATAGAAGAAGACCTACCAACAAATGAGGACCCGGTGAGGAAGCCAAAGGCTATGGTGAGATTGTAGAGAGCCAGACAACGAGTGATATTAGACACGCCCAATAGATCAACCAGCACCACCGTCAGTATTGTGTTAGTAAAACCTACACACATAATAATAATAACACACATTATAGTGAGCTGATCAACTATGTTGATATCTATCACTTTTAATACCACATGTTTAAATCGTTAGGCAATTTATTCATTTTCCGAGCTGCCAGTCCAGTGAATGTCCGAGATTTTACTCTCAGATCAGCGCAGCTAGGATTCGAACCCACGAGAGTTCAATTCATCTCAGGGTCTGTCATTTAAAACTTCATGACGTTATCTACACCCTTAACCATTGCGCTATTGGGACATTCACACATAAACATACACATATACATAAACATACACACATACAATATTAGGTCAACCAGCACCATCGTCAGTATCATGTTAGTAAAATCTACACACATACACACACAAATAAACATAAACATAAACATATACACACACATACATAAACATACACAAACATACAACAGATCAATCAGCACCACCGTCAGTATCTCGTGTTAGTCATATCTACACACGTACACACACACTACATATAAACATATACACACATACACACATACATCAACATACACATACACACATACATAAACATACACACACATACAACAGATCAACCAGCACCACCGTCAGTATCTAGTGTTAGTCATACCTACACACATACACATACACATACCCACACATACATACATACATAAACATACACACACATACATTTACACATAAACATACACACACATACAACAGATCAACCAGCACCACCGTCAGTATCTCGTGTTAGTCATACCTACACACATAACATACGACATAAAAACAATTAGAGTGCCATTGTCATCAATGACAACATCGAGCACCAACGAGACAAATTCATTCCGGCGAGTACAAAGAAGGTCTAAAATAGATGTAAATTTCAAAATTCAGAAAATCAGTACAAAGATACACATAAATATATACATATATACACATGCATAATATTATGTATTAGCCCATATGTGCCTGGGCTAATTTCTCTATAGATAATTGTCAATTTTCCTAATTGTATTTTTTCTGAGATGCACTGTGTGTGTGCGTATGTGTGTGTGAGCGTGTGTATATGTGCGTGCCAGTATGCGTGATGAACGGGCCATTTTGACTGAATTAAACTAATAAATAAATAAATAACTTATTATATAGGAAACCCTAGACGTAATTAGATGTCTAATATGAACTAGACTATTCTATCTATCACACTTCAATATGATGCAAGCAAAAAGAGAAAGCATAGACTACTTGCTTCAATTAAACCTCGTTTCCATTAAGTATATTATTTTATTTTAATATCCTTGAATACTCTTTTAAGATCCACTCGTGTGTGGACATGAAGAGGAGAAAGGAAGATAGCGATGAGTAGAGGCCTTCTATACCATGGACCTGCCAGTAGGCAGTGCACTAGGAGAGACAGAGAGCGATTATTCTTTATCTCAGACGATGTAAAATTTTAGGGTTTGAAGAAAAAATGCAGAACTGAATTCTTTCTGGCTACTCAACGTATTTCACTTTCAAAGAACGTCAGTTTCCTCACTCGAAAGCGATGTCAGTTACGGGCGAGCCTATAATTTGAACCCCGCACATACTCCGGTCGAGTATCTTACCGACCTTACCGATCTTAAAATTATATTAAAAATTAAATTTTTCACTTTCAAAGAATGCAGATTGCTCGGAGGCGGGGCTTACCGGTGTGCATGCCGAACGTGGCCGCAGACAGCGCAGGTCCAGTGGTGCCTGGGACGACGAGGATGATGAGGAAAGAGAGAAAACCTAAGAACAAGCCTCCAGCGAACAAGAGAAGTCTGTTGATGCAGCGACAGTTACTGATCAATGTGACTAGAAATCTAGAAATAAATGGGACACATTAGACTATCTAATATCAACTAGACTATCTAAAATCAACTAGACTATCTGTGATAGATAGGATACATTAGACTATCTAACATCAACTAGACTATCTGCAATAGATAGGACACATTAGACTATCTAATATCAACTAGACTATCTAATATCAACTACACTATCTGTGATAGATAGGACACATAAGACTATCTAATATCAACTAGACTATCTGTGATAGATAGGATACATTAGATTATCTAATATCAACTAGACTATCTGTGATAGATAGGACACATAAGACTATCTAATATCAACTAGACTATCTGTGATAGATAGGATACATTAGATTATCTAATATCAACTAGACTATCTGTGATAGATAGGACACATTAGACTATCTAATATTAACTAGACTATCTGTGATATATAGGATACATTAGACTATCTAATATCAACTAGACTATCTGTGATAGATAGGACACATAAGACTATCTAATATCAACTAGACTATCTGTGATAGATAGGATACATTAGACAATCTAATATCAACTAGACTATCTGCAATAGATAGGATACATTAGAATATCTAATATCAATTAGACTATCTGTGATTGATAGGAAACATTAGATTATAAAATATCAATACAATTCAATTCAATAAGAACACCAAAAAGATAATATCAACCAGACTATCCTATGATAGATAGGATACATTAGACTATCTAATATGAACAAAAATATCAGGGGCATCAATATAAACAAATACGGTCAATTATGGAAAGAAAAAATAATAAACGTACCATAAACTTCAATTTTGAGTTCAATTTTGGCAAACTTGCGTAAAAATGAAGCCTTTCATTAATAGCAAACTAACAGAGCGTTACTGCGTGTGCGACTGTGCGTGTACTGTATATGTATGCATGCTGTATGGTGCATGATGTATGATGGTGTATGGTGCATGGTGTATGATGTATGGTGTATGGAGTATGGTGCATGGTGTATGGAGGATTGTGTATGGTAAATGGTATACGGTGCATGGTGTATAGTGTATGGTGTATGTTGTGTGGTGCATGGTGTATGGTGGGTGCATGGTGTATGGTGGGTGCATGGTGTATGGTGTATGGTGCATAGTGTATGGTGCATGGTGTATGGTGCACAGTGGGTGTATGGTGCATGGTGTATGATGGTGCATGGTGTATGGTGTATGATGGTATATGGTGCATGATGCATGGTGTACGGTGCATGGTGTACGGTGCATGGTGCATGGTGTATGATGTATGGTGTATGGTGTACAATGTATGGTGTATGGTGCATGGTGTATGGTGTATTGTGCATGGCGTATCTTGCATGGCGTATCGTGCATGGTGTATGGTGTATGGTGAATGATGCATGATGTATGGTGTATGATGTATGGTGTATGATGTATGGTGTATTGTGCATGGCGTATCGTGCATGGCGTATCGTGCATGGTGTATGGTGTATGACGTATGGTGTATGATGTATGGTGTATGGTGTATGATGTATGGTGCTTGGTGTATTATGTCTGGTGCATGGTGTATTATGTATGGTGTATGGTACATGGTGTATGGGCTGTTAAGCCAGAATTGTGCATGCACAAAGAGTTACTTAACTCTTTTATAGTATCACTTATTCTCGAGCTATTTTGATCTTCGAATATCCAATATTTTAATTAGGTTCTTTTTTCTCATATCTATTATTTCATTCTCTTGTTTATTCTATTCTATGGTCATAGGTTGCAATGTTCTCTGCATTTGCTATGTTTGCCTATTGTGCTGTTATGTCGAGAAAGACAAAAAAAAAATATTAACAATTATTAATAAGATTAACCTAACAAACAAAAGATAAACTAACCTGAAGACAAAAGCAGAGATGCCGACAACAGACAACGACCAGACAGCGTTATCTGTTGTCAGACCGTTGTGTCTGCAGTAGCTGACCATATGATTGAGAAAAGCATGCAGGTAGAACTTGTGGAGGAATCCCGCCCCACAGAACAGGCTAAATCTCACGTCTCTGAACAGACTGAAGTCTAGAGAGTTGCGCAGGTAGCCTCGCAGTCTCTGCAGGGTAGACTTTGGCTTGACTTCAGCCACAGCCAAGTCGTCCGGTGTGCTTAGAGGTGCAACCGTTGTGGATTTTGTGTCGTTATTGCACGGCGAGTTCTTCTGCTTCTGCAGTACAACATTTATAATATAATATAGCATTTTATACAAAATAACGTTATCATCGGCTGGAGCCAGTGGCGACGTCGGTAAGATTCTCGACCGCGGATCAGTATGTGCGGGGTTCAAATCCGGGGCTCGCCCATCACTGACATCGTTTTCGAGTGAGGAACCTGACATTAACATTATCTTTACCAGTTATAAATTCAGTCTTGCGGATGGTGATGTGTATGGACCGGGATCAGTTGAGGGAGGATGGATTGAGAGACTTATCTTGTGTTCAAAAGTGATGAATACAGTTCAAAGAGAGAGAGAGAGAGAGAGAAAGACTAGTTAGAGCATCACAAAGAGAGAGACTAGACAGAGCATCACAAAGAGAGAGAGACTAGATAGTGCATCACAAAGAGAGAGAGAGACTAGATAGAGCATCACAAAGAGAGAGAGACTAGATAGAGCATCACAAAGAGAGAGAGACTAGATAGAGCATCACAAAGAGAGAGACTAGATAGACAGAGAGAGAGAGAGACTAGATAGAGCATCACAAAGAGAGAGACTAGATAGAGCATCACAAAGAGAGAGACTAGATAGACAGAGAGAGAGAGAGAGACTAGATAGAGCATCACAAAGAGAGAGACTAGATAGACAGAGAGAGAGAGAGAGAGAGCGAGAGACTAGATAGAGCATCACAAAGAGAGAGACTAGATAGAGCATCACAAAGAGAGAGAGACTATATAGAGCATCACAAAGAGAGAGAGAGATAGACACAGAGAGAGAGAGAGAGAGAGAGAGAGAGAAGTTGGATAGTAGAGTCACAGACCTTTGATGGAAGGAGATGTTTAGGGGTTTTGAACAAGAGACCCAGAGGAACACGATGAGCCATAATGGCGCCTAACATAGCCAAACAGCCGCGCAACCCATATGAATTCAGCAGCCAACTGGTCAACGGTGCTCCAACAAAATTACCAACTGTAAATCCCAGAGTGGAAATACCCGTAGCAAAACCACGATTGACTGAAAAGCGTTGCTGTATAATGACAGACTGAGTAAGACTCGCCATTGATTGTCCAATACCTGCGCATACAACAGTCAGTTCAATGAATAAATCACAGAGATGAATGAATAATTAAAGGACTATCTTTCTCTCTAGTGATCTGTCAAGCAGCAGGTTCAAGGTACATATTCATACTCAGAAAGTCAGAATCTGCTTTCATGCTCCATAAAGAGCACTTCATAGATCAACAAGTTAATGCTTTTACAAAGGCTATGCCTTATTCATACCTTATGTAGTACACAGCTTGGGAAAAATATGAATACTGAAGACGTTTACTAGCTACAGAAGCACAAATTTTAGAAATAGGGACAGCACACCGTGAAGTACTGGACCAAATACTATACGAGCTTTATTGTTTTTGGTCGTATGACTACATATATGACAACCGCATGTGCTTAAAAGTTACCTTTCTTAGTTGCTATTTTTGTACTTTTCATTATTTCCTCCTTTCATTTCCCATGGTTACTAGTAATTATTGCCTTTGATAGCGCACTGATTACAGCCAGCACGGATTTAAGAATAACCTTTCAACACCCTCTTTGTCTCTTTTCATCTAAAGATGTCAACACTCAGTCTTTTGGTGACCACCAAAAGAAACTCAAAATTACCTCAGAATTCATTTTTTCAACCAATACGCTACATAAGATATGGATAAGGCATTGCATTTGTGAAGCGATTAACTTGTTGATCTATGGAGTGCTCTTTATCCATCCATATACTTGCCACGCTCAAAGTAGCTTAACTTCTTTCAATTGATGAGCTCCAAAAACAAGTGTCAATCCCGCCTCATATATCCATCTGTATATAGCTGATGGTGCCGGCTGGTGGAAGAGTTGGCTGTATGCCAGTTTGATAAACAAGATCCCACAGATTCAATCCCTAGACCGTCTCAGCAGCACATTTGTGCTAAATTTAGTGTCTTTTGCTTTACGTTAACTTAAGTTAAAGCAAAAGACACTAAATTCAGCAACACTGAACTTTAAAAAGTAATCACTAAGCATCACTAAACAAGCAATAATTATCATTAAAACAAATATTATAAGAAATATTAAATAACATTAAACAGACACTGTATTTTTAATGATTAAACATCATTAAAACAAGCATTACAAAAACTATTAATCAATATTAAACAGACACTGTGTTAAACTTAGCTCTATGTGGAAGAATAGATCACTGACCTGCCAGAACACCGTAGAGTAGATACATAGTGACTAGGTTTGGAGCAAGAGAACTAGCAGCAATACCAACAAAGACAATGAATGAGCCAAGAGCAGCCGATAGTCTGCAGCCATACTGATTGATTGGGTGGCTGACAAATATACCTGTACATTTAAACATACACATAGGTTTAGTCCTTGCTTTACCATAGTACATCACATACGATATCATGATATGAAATACACCTTAGTTTAAAGAGTGACTTGCAAAATGCCGGTAAAGATATAAACTTACATATAGGTTTAATGAGTGCCTTATAAATTTGCAAATGTTAAAATATTGGATTAATTCATTTTATTGTAACAGCTATAATAGTACTATAATATTTATATTAAATGTTAAAGTAGCAAATATTCAGATTTCAGTGCCAAAAGCCTGTCAACTCATGAAAAATTCTTAAATTTAATATTTAATAAAATTTTTGCACTCTCTTGGTATCATTAAAATTATAATAATCGAGACACCAAAGAGAAATCACCATATCGACCTTACTTTCCCAAAATCAAATGCATATTAATGTTCAATGAAGGCATAGCCTTTGCGATGGGTTGCTGATCATAGTACTACCATTATGAAGGCATGCAAGCAGACAGTGAACATAAATAGGTACCTTGGATCAGTCATTTGGAAGTGTATTTCAGCATGCAAGTGAAATATAGGCAGACAGAGAGAGACAGCGAGAAAGAGACTAACCTGCAGACATAACACTACAATCCCACAGCACTAAACATAATGAATAGAAACTAACCCACAATGCAGAAAGACAGACAGAGAAAGAGGAGTGAGAGAGAGAGACACTAACCTGCAGAAATAACCCTACAATCCCACAGTACAGTACTAAACATAATCGAGACAAACTAACCCACAATGCAGAAAGAGAGAGAGAGAGAGAGAGAGAAAGAGACTAACCGGCAGACATAACCCTACAATCCCACAATACTAAACATAATGGAGACAAACTAACCCACAATGCAGAAAGAGAGAGTGAGAGAGAGAGAGAGAGAGAGAGAGAGAGAGACAGAAAAAGAGAGACTAATCTGCAGACATAACCCCACACAACACCACAGTACTAAACATAATGGAGACAAACTCACCCACAATGCAAGCCACAAAATGCTTTATTCCAGGCAACCATCCGACCGCTGCCTTCGTTGCACCGAACTGCTCACATATCTCAGGATAGATGACGCTGAAGCTGATGATGCTGAAGGCACTGATAGCATTGTACCACATGACTGCGACTAGAATGAACCAAGACTGCAGCCCCTCACTTTTTTTTTTTTTTTCACGACAGCAAGGTAAACACTGGAAGAGCTTCGTGAAACGATTGGCACGATGCGGAGCGTCTTCCGTTTCTTCTTCTTCACCTTTAGTGAGAAAACATCCCTAGTGTTAATATCCACATACACCAACTCTGATAGTACACTGGTGTCTTGAAACTGATGCTAAACTTTGCTTTGTAGTTTTTCTGGGGAAAAATAGGCTGTAAAATATACACTGTAATTTACTGTAAAGCGAAAACAAATTGTCATTTTCATGACCCCAAACACAATAAAATGAGGAGAAAGAGTCAACTTCAAGAATGGCTTGCTCTCTAATTTAAATAATTTTTTAATTAGAATTTAGCATTATGTACACAATATAATATCTAAGAGAAAATCTGTCGAAACCTTTAGAAATGTACAAATTTAAATCAATAATAAAATATCAAACACGTAAATAACATCTATAAAGACAAAATAGGCTGGTCACTATCAATAACTTCAAGATCTTGCATTTAACAAAATTGTAAATTGTAAACTATGAAATTATTATAAATTTTAACATATATATATTATATATATATATATATATATATATATATATATATATATATATATATATATATATATTAAACCGAAGAACATACAAACCATTGAGTGCTTCTTGTTTCTTCAATTCAGCCTCTGCAGTCCCTTCAGCACTCATCAAGCTCTTGGACCTGCTCAGAGAGGGACTAACGAACTTCTCGGAACTAGCGGCAGCAAGGTTCAACACAGACGTTGTCAGTCCCGTGCAATCATCAGGACTAATTAGTCCCAATTTCTTGTTAGCATCACTGGGACGAGGGGTAGGGGTTTCGCTAGTCCCACCAGCATTTCTTGCAACGCCCATCGATAAAGTTGATAGAGCTTGCCTAGCTGACCTGCTATATCCCGCTCTTCCTCTGTCGGTGAGGGTTTGATGCAGTTCCGTGGCATCAGATCTTGTGCGTTCTATAAGCGAGTGAGAGATGTTCGATAATGCTCCAGTGTCCACGTTTTGGTTGATTGAAAGCAGAGGTTCAGAGGCTTGCAAAAAGTCCTGATGATTTATGTTATTATTTGAATTTGACGTATTAGAGTGCTGTTTCTCTAAACAGAAGTGTGATTTATCACAACTCTCACTGCAAATCACATTATTTACAATACTACTTACAGAAAGGTTTTCTCTGTTCGATTTTTCAAGCTCTGCATTTGATGGAATATCAGATGTTGAATTACTTGGATGGAAATTGATAATCACAGCTTCTGAATCGACAATTTCAGCCTTACAGTCGTCTGGATTACGTTCCTTAGCAGGACTATCAGAATCATCAGGAGAATGCTTCAACTGACTTGCGGAGGAGGTGTTCTCTCGAGGTGGGTGTTGTTCGGATGACGGGTGACGACTGCTTGTGACAGAACTCTTCCCACTGGAGTAGCTCTGGACCAATGGGAGAACACACGTAGACTGCGGCATTGCTCAAGCGGTGTAGATGATGGAGGTACATTCAAATTTAAATGTTTGATCTAGATATTCGAAGATGATGTTGATAACAAAATAGATCTAATTACAACGATGGATCTTTATATTAATTAGGATATATCAGATCTATTTTATATTTATGTTGTAAATTATACAAAAACTTTCAATTTAGCTACAGTATAAATTCTGCAAGTAAAAAAATTTAATAATTAATGCTAGATATAGTCATATAGTATAAGAGTAGTAATATTTTATTATTTATTAAGACACAATACACATTCGATTAGAAGATATTGTATAAATGTTCATTTAAAAGATGTTCTTCAATATTCATTTTCACTTAGAATTTCAGTAGTTAGAAAGCAACCACAAAAGTAACCACTCTCCAGATCACTTCAAATTTCTTACATTTTCCAGTGTGCCATTTATATTGCATCACAGCATTGACATTTATGTCGGACGACAATGTCAGAGATGATTTTCAAATGTAATACACACTGCTGTATAATTTCAACAAAATACTTTTGAAGGTTTTGAAGTATTAACCATTAATTTCTAATCACTTTTTGTTCCTTATCAACACAGTTTATGTTTTTGTTTAACTGCATGTGTCTTAAAGATTTTAGAATTTTTATTCTAAAAAATTAAATAAGCTGAAATTAAGCTTCGACTCTTTCACTTTTCCTGACTTTTCCTGAACACTTTGAAATTCGCTGACTTTTCCAGGCTTTCCATAAGTGCGGTCAAGCTGAACAGACTAAATTGCATTCAAAAGAAGCACAAATAATTCTGAGTAAGATATTTGATGCAGGCTTAACTAAATAATAAAATTAGACAGGCTTCATTATATTGCATCATTTCAGTCAGTATTCCGTCAGTTCAGTGTGCCATTTTTAGAACCCAACACAGTGTGTTTGTCAACGTGAGTTAATAAAACCAGTCAACAAATAATTCATTAATGAACAATCAATCAGGAACAAATTGTCAACGAGGTTATTTACTTAAAATCAGGTCCGATTTATTCATCAATATTTATTTATTGGTAATTAGCAAAGGAAAAGTAGTAAAAAACGGAGATGGAAAACAGGTAGTGCTATATATTCCGAGTATAGAGAAGAAATAGACAAATACATATGTATTCGTCAAAGTAGATTAGATCAATCTGGTAGCTCTAATGAGGTAACAAAATCAATAGATACGTTAGACTGTATGTTTTGTAATGCTAGGAGTATTGCTAATAAACGTAATGAATTAGAACTATTGGTAGAGCAGAATAATTATAGTATCATTGGCATCACTGAGACTTGGTTAAATAGTTCAATAGATAACTCTGAAATAGAATTAGAAGATTATAAAATTTTTAGAAAAGATAGAATCAGTTCTGTTAAAGTCAGAGGAGGAGGGGTTCTATTTTACATCAAGGATCATATAAATGTAGTGCAGAGAGATGACATATGTGATACCAATTTTCCTGAAAGTCTATTTTGTACCATAGAGTGTAATGGCGAAAAATCACTACTAGGCATATGCTATAGATCACCAGATAGCACAGCTGATAATGACTTAGGGTTATTCAATTTGTTTGAGCAAGCTTGTAGTGATTGTAAAAATTGTGTGATATTAGGTGATTTCAACTTCAAAGAATTAGTATGGAATAATTTAGATTCCTTATCAAATGACCATCCATTAATAATCTGTATAAATGATAACTTCATGCTTCAGTTAGTTAGTGAACCTAGTCGAAATGGAAATTTTTTAGATCTATTATTTAGCTCAGATGAAAATATTGTAGAGTATATAATGGTTAGAGAACCATTAGGAACCAGTGATCATAGCATGATAGATTTTCAATTAATCACTAACAAATACAAACTGAGAAAGAGAGTAAAGTATTGAATTTTCACAAAGCTAACTATCACAATATAACTGCAGCTGCTCAACTAAAGGGTTGGGACAGCATATCCTTGAATAATGTTAATGATATATGGTCAATTTCAAAGAATGATATTTTAGAAATCAGAAACAAATTGATACCTTTAACATATAGGTCGAAAGTAAAATGCAAATGGGCAACTAAATTATGCAAAAAGTTAAGGAGAGCAAAGAGACGAGCTTGGGATAAGTATATAAAATCGGGTAGAAATTTGTCATATTACAATAAGTATAAGGAGAAATTAAACAAGTCTACTAGGGCAAATGATGAGGCAAAGAAACAGTTTGAGATTAAATTAGCTAATAATGCAAAAAATGACAATAAAAGTTTCTTTGCCTATGTTAGAAATAAAGAGAGGAACAAAGTTAAAGTAGGTCCATTGCGGGATGCTGATGGTGTCATTATCACTGATGATGACCTCACAGCAAACATGTTCAATGATTACTTTAGCAGTGTTTTTGCAGTAGAAAATCTAGATAATATTCCAATAGCAGATAGAATATTTTCAGGTCTAGAATCAGAATGTTTAAATGAAATAGTCATTGACAAGGAAATAGTGTTAAGAAACTTAGTGAAATTAACTGTAATAAAAGTCCAGGTTCAGATGGTCTTCATCCCAAGTTACTATTTGAGCTGAGACACCAATTAGTAGGGCCCCTTACTAAATTGTTCAAGCTATTGCTCGAAACTGGGATTGTACCTCAAGACTGGAAAGAGGCCAGGGTGTCTCCCTTGTTCAAGAAAGGTAGAAGAGACAAATCTGAGAACTATAGGCCTGTTAGTTTGACTAGTATCATAGGTAAGGTGTTTGAGAGTATTATTAAGGATAGTTTAGTTACACATTTCAATAGTTAAGGATTAATTAGAAATAGTCAGCATGGATTTACCAAAAATAGATCTTGTCTAACAAACATCTTGAGCTTTATGGAATCCGTCACAATGCATGTTGATAATGGTAATCCAGTGGACATTGTCTATTTGGATTTTGCAAAGGCGTTTGATAAAGTCCCATACGAGAGATTGTTTTGTAAACTTGAAGCTCATGGAGTTACTGGCTCTGTCCTGAATTGGATTAGAAGTTGGTTAACCTCCAAGAGACAAAAAGTTTGCATTTCAAATCACAATTCGGCTTGGCGCAGTGTCACTAGTGGGGTTCCACAAGGTTCAGTGTTGGGTCCAATTTTATTTTTGGTATACATTAATGACTTAGACAACAGCATAATACCCAAAAATGAGTAAGTTTGCTGATAATACCAAATTATGTAAAAATATGGGTAATCTAGAGGATATGTTATCACTTCAGAGAGATTTAGACAGTTTACATAATTGGGCAACTACTTGGCAGATGAGCTTCAATGTTGATAAATGTACAGTTATGCATGTAGGTCACAACAATAGTTGTAATCAATATATGCTTGGCAATTAAGAACTAAAATCATCTATTAAAGAAAAAGATCTAGGTGTCATTATTGATAATACCCTAAAATTTTCAGAGCAGTGTAAATCAACAGCAAATTGTGCTAATCGCATTTTAGGTTTAATTAGGAGAACTATAAAAAGTCGTAATAAGGATGTAATAATTAAATTATATAAAGCATTAGCAAGACCTAAATTAGAATATTGCGTTCAAGCATGGAGACCTTTTATAGAAGGATATAGAATTTATGGAAAGAGTTCAAAGGAGAGCAACTAAAATGATTGCTGAATGTAGAGGTCAAAGCTATGAATCTAGGTTAAATATATTAGGTCTAATTAGTTTAGAAGATAGACATACCAGAGGGGATTTAATTCAAGTGTTTAAAATAATTAAAGGTTTTGACAATACCGAAAGAGGAGAATTTTTCAATTTATCTGATTATGCTAGAACTAGAGGACATAGATTCAAAATAATAAAGGTTAGATCCAGATTAGAGGTTAGAATAAACTTTTTCAGTCAGAGAGTTGTCAATATATGGAACGTGTTACCTCAGTATGTAGTAGAGGCAGAGTCAGTGAATGCTTTTAAGAATAGGCTAGATAAGTATTGGAAAGAAATACATTGAATTGATAAATTGTTTGTTTGTTTTGTGTAGATAGGCTGATTAGTTGCACACCACATGAGGGTATTTGGTTTCTAGGTATTCATGAGTGTGGGTAAGGCCTGTATGTGTGTGTATGTGTAGGTGTGGGTATATCTGTACACATGTATGTATGTCTATGTATGTTTCTGCATATATGCGTGTATGTAATGTAATGTATGACTATATTTTGCGAATTGTTGATATGCCTAGTATGTAGTTATATGCATGCTTGCATATTTTTGTCTGTAAGGTTGATGTGTGTATATACAAGTGAGTGTATTCTATATTTATATATGTAGGTGTATGTGTAATTGTGTATGTGTGTATATATTTATGTGTATGTATATATGTATATGTGTATGTGTGTATATATGTGTGTACATGTATATATATGTGTGTATATGTGCATATATGTACATATGTGAATGTATATGTGTATATATATGTATATGTGTGTATGTATGTATGTATGTGCGTGCATGTGTATGTATGTATATGTATGTATATATGTGCATATTTATGTGTGTATCTGTATATACATATGGATGTGGGGTATGTTTGGATATATGTATGTATGTATATGTATGTATGTAAGTATTTGAGTGTTTGTATGAATTTTTGTATGTGTATATGTGGAAATGTGTGTGTTGGTGTGTATGCATGTACATGTATGTGAACATGCATGGGTGCATGTATGTATGTGCATTTTTGCATAGTTGTATACCTGTGTGTAAGTTTATACTTGAGCTGGTTATGTGTGTGTGTGGTTTGTTGGCGAGTGTTTAGTTTTTTTTTCTAATGTTCTTCTTTTGAAGCCTATCAACTTGTCAAGGTTTGTATCTTTTTTCCCCCTTTACGGTCTGGTCTCTATGTTTAGGGGTATGAAATTACAGCTAATACTGGTGTTACAGGTCTTTGTGACCTCCTTAACCTGTATACTTATGTTAAGTTATTCATTTCATCTGTCTGATGTTTACAAATTAACTGTTTACATATTCTTCAATAGTTCTTGCAAATATAATGAAAACTTACAAATAAAATTTTTAGAGAAAATTAGAAACTCAAAAAGTAACATTTGTTAACTTTTAACTTTTAAGTTTAAAATAGAAGTATAGCGAATGTCTCATTCGATGCTATATCTATCATTATTATACTTTACGTTCAACCGTCTAACAACAGCTAGTATAGTACTTTATCCATTTACCGGTCCGGCTAAATGCCCAGAATTAAACTACTCGGTTCAGCTCTCGTCCGTGATAATACCGAACATTGACATTACTTGCAACTAAACTGAAATATCTGTACGCCAGAGACTTCCGTCTTTGCATCATATAAGAGTATAATGAATATTATCAAAATGAATTCGAATAAATTGAATCCATTTTTTTAAAAAGCCATATTTAGAATTAGGGGATTTTACGTTCGGTCGATCTGTTTGGCACAGCTCATAGACTAATCTATATGCAACTATATACATGTATACTTGTCGACATATCCAAACGTGAATCTTTTATGACAGAGCCTAAATATATATGGTCCTATATATACTACACAATCATCATCAAGATCAGCATGCCTGCTGCACTCTTGATTGCATCTTAATAATATCCTTGAAAAGCACAGCTACCTATTGTCTCGCCTGTCGCACAATAAGGCTATCTCAGCTAATTCTATTTATGTCCTATCGCAACACACAAGTGCTGATAATCACGATTCACTACAGCCAGGCAATGCATAGCGCTGCATATATTATATAGGGCCTACCACATGAGCAGTGTGCGGGGGGCCTATAGCAGTTAGGCCGCGGTGAACTACAGCCTAGCTACAGCGATCGAGTAGTGAGCCTATAGGCAGGTCCCTGCCCAGGTCGATATTATAGATATTAAGCCTAATGTCCTAATCTATAGACAATAAGCGTTAATGTTGGATTCGAAGTATTTGAGTACTTCTGAGTAGAGTATTTGAGATATGCGACCGAATTACGACTTTAGCTGTATAATGGGCCAACGCGTACTGTGAAACCACTTCAAGTCATATTTTGAAGGTTTGGTGACGGCTTGGCTATTATTCGATAATCTGCAGGCTTTTGATCCATTGCGAGGGCTCTTTACTACGGATGTATGAAATTAGTGCTAGATGTTATCATGAACGATCATATCCCATTAAATCTGGTTGAACCTTTGAATACACCCATATAAATAGGCACAAGAAAAATGTTCCAATTAGTGTTTAAGCCTAGCTGATACATTGACACAGATACACGAAGCTATAGGTTAACACACCCACGCGAGGTTTTGGGTCTATTAGGAACAACGCGTGCTTGCGCTAACAACGCTCATCATCGTCTATGTACCAGAAAAATGTTCTAATTTCGTTTGACCCGCGACAATTGCGCAATAACATTGCGTGAAGCTATAGCGAGCAAATAAATGTTAGACAGGATAGTGTCCTATTACCTCTTCATCTAACCAAACAAAAGCGGTACAAGCTGATGAAATATATTGGAGATGCTGGGAAGAAAATTCACCCCCCCCCCGCCTACTCTCCGACAGCTCTGACTGAAATTTTTAAAGGGATGATTGATTGAGTGATTGATTGATGGTTTAATTTATTGATTGACTGACAGACTGACAGACAGACAGACAGACAGACAGACAGACTGACTGACTGACTGACTGACCGACTGACTGACTGATTGACTGACTGACTGACTGATTGACTGACTCACTCACTCAATCACTCACTCACTCAATCACTCACTCACTCACTCACTCACTAACTCACTCACTTACTCGACTGACTCACTGACTGACTCACTGACTGACTGATTGACTGACTAATTGATTGACTAACTGGTTGATTGATTGATTGATCAATTTATTGATTTCTATATTTATTTATAGAATAATTTATTTATTGATCGATGATAGATTGATCGATTTATCTTTGAACTTGAAATCCGGAATCGAAGGAATTTTTTTCAGCTCATTTGCTTGACTTAGACTTCGATTTGCTCTATTTTGTTTTGGACGATAGCTGCACTTTAATTATTTTTTGTGTTGTTGTTGTTGTTGACGTTGATTCAGTTGGTGTTTTTGATTTCGGGAGAATGGTAATAGGACACAATTTTCTAGTTATTTAGCAGCGGCATGTAACGAAAGCAGCTGATGTAATGTAGCTGAGTCTGCAATGAAATAGTGTTCTGATGAAATAGGACTGCGGTTATAAAATAGCAGAACATAGCGTAACATAAAATAGTATATCATTAGAAACATAACAAGACTTGGTATTTACTCATTGTTCAATATTCCACAAATTTCTGACATTTATCATACAAATTTTTTAACTGGTGTATAGAATCTACAGGGACACATACATATAGGCCTACATATACAACTTCATCTAGAAGCCTATCAAACTATTAATAGCTCTCTGATTAAAAATATTATTAAGCATATTTACAAACTATTAACTTACTTACATATAGCTTACTTACATATAACTGTGTACATATAATAATTTTATATGTATACCTATTTTTACATTTACGTTACGTTCCTAATATTGCTTATTGCGAGGTACCCGATATTAAATTCCTATTGATTGATTGATTTATCGATCGATAGATAGATCGATCGATCAATCGATTGATTGATCGTTTGATCGATTGATTGATTATATCTAATATATTTCCATATTTTATAAGTTTATACTTATGACCTCCAGTTCTATTAGTTAAATTAAACCAAGTGTTACATGTACAATAAACCTTACCGGATCCATTTACAATCTAATCAAAGTATCATAGGACGTATGGACACTACACTAATTCAGGCATAACAGCATCTCGTATAAACAATGTACAATGACACTCCCTTTACAGAGCTTACACTTGTGTTAAGAGTAATTATATCATAGGCCTAGATGATACTGTAAATATAGTCATATGATAGCAAAGCACACAGAAAAGGAAGTGATTATCCAACATGATGTCTACATCTCTCTCTCCCTAGTGTTCTGGCAAGTGGCAGATCCAAGGTTGGCTCTTTATGATCAGAATCTGCTTTCATGCCCACAAAGTGCACTTCATAGATCAACAATTAAGTTAATCCCTTCACAAAGGGATGCGCTATGTACGCCATATTTAGCATATACATGTATGTCTTGGGAAAATATAGCTTCTGAGGTGGGTAAAGTTGCATTCCTCAGTTCTTTCTCATCTCAGTCGCCTCTTATAACACGTCAGTTAACGGTTTTTTAATGCTTTAGTGTCCCGGGCACAACACGAGACGATATCTACACATCGCCTATTATTATCATAAGTCGCTGATTCCATAAATCAATTTTCACTTCATTATATCCGAATACCGGTCCACATCTCTGTATGCCAGAGATATTACTCTCTGAATTGATTTGATCATGCGAGTATCGAACCAGCATCTCAGTTCATCGCTGGTCAACCTCTCTCTTTCTCTCCCTTTCTCTCTCTCTCTCTCTCTCTCACTCACTCACTCTCCTTCCATCTCTCTCTCTCTCTCTCTCTCTCTCTCTCTCTCTCTCTGTCTGTCTGTCTAAAGCACACACTCTCTCTCTCTCAGTCAATATCTCTCTCTCTCTCTCTCATTTTCTCTCTCTCTCTCACTCTCAATCTCTCCTTTTGTCTAGTTTTTTAAATGAAGACTCGATAGCAACCACATAAAGTCTTTAATTACTTAATTAGTAAGCATAATTATAGTACTGACCCAATTCGGCCTAAATACAAACAGTAATTTCTCGAAGCTTTACCTGTCTATCAGCTGATTACAATTAAATATCGACAGTCACAAGGCCTGCATCGATCAGCCTCAAGTAGAAACTGCATGTCATTCTAGCACAAAAAACATACATTCCTAACTTCTCAGTGATCAATCTATCAATCAATCAATATATGACTAACGCTCTTTACAAACTAGGCGCTACAAGGGCAGTCAAGGTCAATTAAGTAGCCTGGTGATATAAGGCCTCGAGCCTCAATCGATGTAGCGACCAGCTAGCTAACTAGAACAAACGTGTTAAAGCTGTAAAATCAATGTTAACGTCAGTTTCTTCTCTCGGAAGTGATACCAGCGACGGGAGATACCATGATTGAACCCACTCATACTAATCCGAGGTCGGATATCTTACCGACACATAATCACGGGGTCCAGTCAGTGACGATTACAGTCACTCTCATTGTAGTGCACTATAGGCCTAGCTATTGGCAGGTCCATGGCATATAACTCCTCCACATTTCTAAAAAAGCTTTTCTCTTCATATCAGCATACGAATTGGTTATCAAATCATCCAACATCTCAAGTCTCAGTCTTCCTCTAACGTTTCCCTTCCATTCTTCCTTCAATTACATCTTTTATCAAACCATTCCCTCTCAGGACTTAACTCATCTAGTTCTTTTTTCCTTATGATATTTATCTAGCCTATTTATGTCAAACCTATTTATTTAGAACTTAATTCTTCGTTCAGAATTGTATCTGTCCATTTGACATTCTCTATTCTTCTCCATAGCCAGTTTTAGTCGCATCTCAAATGTTGTCAGTTTTCTCTTATCCTAACTACTTTTTAACGACCATGTTCTACAACGTTACGATAGAGTAGTCTACACGAAAGTATTCACAATAAGCTAAATCTCTATCTTCAATGGCTGTTTTCAAACTTTTTGTTAGTAGTTCGATCTTACCACTTATTGAGGAACTCGATCTTGCCTGAGCAATTCTACATTTTATTTCTGTTTCACAGTTCCAATCTTCTGCTACGTGATCGTGTTTCCTAAAAATCTGAATCTCTTTACCGGTTCAAAATTAATACCGTCTACTTCTAAATAAACTCTTCCTCGTTTTCTACCCCCTCTCAATACTTTGCCTTTCTTCATATTAATTTTCATTCCATACTCTAATGCAGTTAAAGTCCAATTAATGTTACAGGCCTATAATCATTATAATACATACATACATACATATATATATATATATATATATATATATATATATATATATATATATATATAATCTAATTTAATATAATAATATAATAATAATAATAATATAATAATTAATTAATATATTAATTAATTAATTAATTAATATAATAATTAACTAACTTAATTTGCTTTCCTATGATCAGTTCCATAGGCAATTGAAGACCTATCTTTTCCATCTCTTTTTTCCATCCAGTGTTCATGAGCAGCGACCTGCGCCTACACCACCTTTTCTTTAACTCCCTTTACTTTGGATTGAATTTCTGGATTTTGAAATTTGCACCGTTTTTGGACCTTCTTTTTTTGCTCGCCGGCTTGATTTTGTCTCAATAGTGCTCGATGTTGTCATTGATGACTGTAGCACTCTAATTGCTGTTATTATATATATATATATATATATATATATATATATATATATATATATATATATATATATATATATATATAGACTACATAGATATTTTGTATAGTGGCTCGAATTAACGTGCAACACAAAGCCTATATTAATTAAAGTTAATGTAGCTCTTACTCTCTTAATTCAGGGGCGTAAAGAGGGCGGAAGGCAGGGCTGATACATATTTTACATGCCATGATTGCATCATGGGAGGGGCACGTGCCTCTCCCATGATGGCATTATGGCATGTAAAATTTGTATTGAAAGGCCAAACTATAAGTGCACATATTGTTAAAAGTCTTTGATCCCTCAGAGTGTCTTCCCAAGATTAAATCCGGCTACGCCATGCACTGTCTTAATTATTATAACCAAGTTAATTTAATAAAACTTGCAGAAATCATTTTATGACGATTTGATCGAAATACGAACGCTACTATTGAAATTAAGCCAAGTTAAAAAATTAAATTATGAGATTATGACATAAATACTAGAATATCGTATTTTCTATCTATCGTACTGGCCCGCTATAGGCCCTACGTCACCTGAACAGGCTGCACTGGACTGATCGACCTCGGGCCCACGAGTGTTGTAATTTTCCATTCACCAGTTAGCGCTAGGCTTCTGTTAACTATTGATCTTAATTGCTAGAAATTTGAATCAGTTTAAAATTGAAGCAACATCTGGGCAGAATTTGGACATTATGGCTATAATAATCTGGGACATGCATTGGAGTGCATTATTAATATTACAGATATAGACCTTAGTTCACCTAACGAAATTTTGAGGGTTTGGAGTTAAGATTATTTTTTTCCTTTACGGTCTCTATGGATATAGGTATGAAATTACTTCAAAGACTGGTGTTACACGTTTTTGTGACTTCCTTAACCAGTATAATTATGTTAAGTTAAGTTAAGCTAAATCGTTCAAGAATTCAGTTTAAATATTTATGATTATTATGCAGGATCATGTTTCATTCAAAATTTTTAAAAAAATGATGCAGTAAATAGCTAATAAATTGCTTTAGTTGTTGTAAAGAATTAGATAAGTTGCTACACGGAGATGCATTCTTTATGCAAGTGTTTATGTCTGTTGACAGAATAAAGAATTTTAAGCGATTTACAAGTAGTAAAACATGCTTCAGGTTTGAGATCTTACGCTTGATTTAATGTAGCGTGTTTGTTTATGATTTCTGAATGTGTTTATTTCTTGTATTTATTTCTAAATTTATTTAATTTTCATGTAATTTAGCTAGTTTATGTTTATTATTAGAATTTGTACACTAGTTCTAAATATCAAAAGCTACTAGACTCTTGCGTTATAAAAGAATATATTGGTTGAATATTTTATAAACGGGTAATTATGAAATTCTACAAAGTTTGTGAAACGTTTGGATTACGAACTTAGATTTTTGTGTTGTATAATACTGCCATAGGATTTATTTGATTGAAATACATTGGGATTCTGCTATTTTTCTCCTACTCGCTCTGATTTTGGATTTTAAGTGCTTTTAAATCCGTCAACTAACATTTCGGATGCAATTGTGTCGTTACTCTGGTATTATTATTGAAAAGATCCTCAACTAATCTTAAAAAAACAAATCGAGAGAGACAAAGACTAGAAACAGAGACTTTATGATTAATGCGATTTGTGTCAACAAATTGTATCATTCAATTGACAACATCCTATTCGACTTTTCAAACATTTGAAGTATATCGAGCAATGCTTATCACATAAACGCTGTATTGAGTTACTGAACTCCTTATTAGTTAGTATATGATTGATGAGTGTTGTGCCTATTACATACATTAACAAATGAAGATTGAGTTGCTGAAGACAGTTTTTAGTTGCTGCCAAAGATAAGAAGTTTAATTCATTATAATGATATATGCATTTTATGGCTAAAGGAAGTAAATTCATAGGTTAATTAAATTACGTCCAGTACATTTGGAGGACTTCTGCATGTTTACGAGTATATCAAGGAGTCTTGTGGAAAGTAACAATATACTGCTAAATTTTATGCAGATCCGGACCTGATATTTTATAAATCTAATTAGAAATTGATAATTATTTCAGGACTCAATACAGTTATTCTTACGTAATAGGCATTAGGTTACCCGTAAAGATTTTCTCGTAAAGGAGAATTCAAATTATCTGCAGAGATGCCGCGCATTATGATCAAGGGAGGTGTGTGGAGGAACACAGAGGTAAGCATTCTCTAAATTCTTTGCAAGGCAGGGCTTCTATAATTGGTTTTATACTAAGTCAAGGCTTTTATAATTGGTCATATATTAATTCAGGGCTTTTATAATTGGTCGGATATTAATTCAGGACTTTTATAATTAGCCGGTTATTAAGTCAGGGCTTTTATAATTGGTTGGATAGTAAGTCAGGGCTTTTATAATTGGTCGGATATTAAGTCAGAGCTTTTATAATTGGTCGGATGTTAAGTCAGGGCTTTTATAATTGGTCGGATTTTAAGTCAGAAATTAACTAAATATATTTAAGAATAAAATGTGTAAATAAATGTTTTGTTTCGACTACTCACTGGATAATCATTTTAATGCTCTGATTGGGGGTTTTGATGAAATTTATGCCGCAGGTCTACGATTTGGAGGATTTTGGGTCATTTAATATACTTATAGTATTATACTGCAGTAATAATTAATATAGTGTATGTATTTATTTACAAAACAAATATATGGGCATAGTAAATCAATGAATCTACCTTATTGCATAATGTTCTATAGGTACGTTTATGAGATAATTTGAATGAATTAAATTTATATTGTGTGGGATGAGATATTTTAGAGTATCTGGATTGAAACATAATTGAATTATTTGATTAATTATTTGATTTGTTATTTAATTTATTCGATTTATTCGACTCGGTGACAATTTACATATTGATCAATTACAAGTGTAAGATGAGATATCAAAAGCTTTCGTATCCAAAATAATATTATTTAAAATAGTTGATTGATTAGGATGGAATGATGAGCTGAAATAGTTAGGCTGATTGATTGATTGATTTGAATATGATACTGTAAGCCTCTGTAATGAAGTAGGACTCTTTGATTGATTAATTCATTGATAAGGATGAGATACTGAAAGCAGCTTTAATGAAGTAAGACTGTCTGATTGATTGATAGATTAGGATATGATCAAAAGCCGCTGTGATGAAGTAGGACTGTTTGATTGATTAATTGTTTGATTTAAAAAAAGCTAATGTTAACATCAGTTTCCTCACTCGAAAGCGATGTCAGTGACGGGCGAGCCCAGGATTTGAACCCCACACATACTGATCCGCGGTCGAGTATCTTACCGACTTCGCCACTGGCTCCAGCCGATATCTAATGTCTTTAGATATCATATTAGGATGTGATATCTAAAGACGTTGTGATGAAAGTAAGACTGTTTGATTGATTGATTGATTGGTTGGTTGATTGATTGATTGATTAGGATGAGAGCCTCAAAGCCGCTGTGATGAAGTATGGCAAGAATCAGTGGTCTCGTATTGCCTCTCTTCTTCATCGTAAGTCAGCAAAGCAGTGCAAGGCTCGCTGGTTTGAGTGGCTTGACCCTAGCATCAAGAAGACGGAGTGGAGTAGAGAGGAGGAGGAGAAACTACTTCATCTTGCCAAGCTCATGCCGACGCAGTGGAGGACAATCGCTCCCATAGTGGGTCGCACTGCCGCCCAGTGCCTCGAGCACTATGAGTACTTGCTGTATGTATAGGAGCTTTTTGATTAGGATAAATGATTAAGAGCTTCTAGTACTCTGAGATAAGTAGTAGTACTACTAGTAGTAGTATAAGAGCTTCTAGTACTCCTAGACTAGTAGTATTAGTAGAGTAAAAACTTCTAGTACCTGTGTCTCGAGCACTACGAGTACTTGCTATATGTATGCTTCTAATACTCCTAGAATAGTACTAGTGTTACTAGTAGTATAACACTAGTATTAGTACTGCTTGTAGTATAAGAGCTTCTAGTACTCTAAGACTAGTACTAGTACTACTTGTACTATAAGACTAGCACTAGTACTACTAATAGAATATGAGTTGTACTATTACTACTAGTAATATAAGAGTAGTACTAGTACAGTAGTAATAGTACTACTAGTAGTATAAAATTAGTACAGGTACTACTTGTAGTATAAGAGGTGTACTAGAGTTCTAGTAGTATAGGAATAGTACCTGTGCAATTCTTCTAAGAGTAGTACTTGTACTGTTCTTATACTACTAGTAGTATTAGTACTACTAGTAGTAAAAGAGTGGTACTAGTAAGTAGTACTGATACTAGTACTAGTAGTATAAGAGTAGTGCATATATTACTATTAGCATAAGAGCAGTACTAATAGTTGTACTAGTACTAAAATATGCTTTTACTCCTTTTTAACTGTTTTTTAGTTATCAATATAATGAACATAACATTTACTGTCGATGACTATGCACATATGAAATGACGTGCAGCTACTGCAAATTTTATCGGTTATCATAAATCAGCAATTTTGTATTTATATCAGTATTTTACATTATGAATTTCACTAATTATTGGTCCCTTAATTATTCAACTAATTAACTGATTGGCTGATCGACTGATTGTTAACCAATTTATTAAAAAAAAAAAAAAAATTACATTTTAACTTTAACAGATTGAGAGATATTTCTAGCATTTATATATTATAATATTTATTGATTTAGAGTTCTATTCTACGATTGATTGATTGAGAGATAATTCTATTCTACTATTGATTGATTTACAGATAATTATATTCTACTATTGATTGATTTACAGATAATTATATTCCACTATTGATTGATTGAGAGATAATAATATTCTACTTTTGATTGATTGATAATTATATTCACTATTGATTGAGATATATTTATATTCTACTTTTGATTGATTGAGAGATAATTGATTAATTGACAGATATTTATATTCTACGATTGATTGATTGACATATTATTATAGTCTACTATTGATTGATTAAGGGATAATTCTATTCCTCTATTGATTGATTGACAGATAATTCTATTCTACTATTGGTTGATTGACAGATAATTCTATTCTACTCTTGGTTGATTGACAGATAATTCTATTCTACTATTGGTTGATTGACAGATAATTCTATTCTACTATTGATTGATTGACAGATAATTCTATTCTACTATTGGTTGATTGACAGATAATTCAATTCTATTATTGGTTGATTGACAGATAATTCTATTCTACTATTGGTTGATTGACAGATAATTCTATTCTACTATTGATTGATTTACAGATAATTATATTCTACATTGATTGATTGAGAAATAATTGTATTCTATGATTGATTGATTGAGAGATAATTCTATTCTACTATTGGTTGATTGACAGATAATTCTATTCTACTATTGATTGATTTACAGATAATTATATTCTACTATTGGTTAATTGACAGTGATAATTCTATTCTACTATTGATTGATTGACAGATAATTCTATTCTACTCTTGGTTGATTGACAGTGACAAGGCTCAACAGAAAGATCTAGAAGGTTCTGAGGATGATCCTCGTAAGCTCCGCCCTGGTGAGATAGACCCCGCCCCTGAGACAAAACCAGCCCGCCCTGATCCCGTGGATATGGATGAAGATGGTTAGATGCACCTTCTCTCTCTCTCTCTCTCTCTCTCTCTCGCTCTTTTATGAAACCACTGTCTTGATCTCTCTCACTCTCTCCGTGTTTCTCCATTTCTCCCTCTTTCATACACACACCCAAATACACGGCTGGAGCCAGTGTCGAAGTCGGTAAGATACCCGACCGCTGAACAGTATGTGCGGGATTCAAATCCTGGGCTTGCCCGTCACTGACATCGCTTAAAACTGATGTTAACCTCAGCTTTTTTACTTATAATCTCTCTCATTCACTCGCTCCCTGTTTCTCTCTCTCCATTTCTCTTTCTTTCTCCTGTGAATTCATTATTTCTGTGTCTCTGTCCTTTTTGTCATATAAGTGACTGTTTTTGTATGTGTTGCCAAATCACAGTCCAAGTTATATGTTCATACTAACATGCTGCTTTTCACACTCTATAATGAACACTCCATCGATCAACAAATTAATCCCTTCACAAAGGACTTTTCCTTATCCACACCTTAATGTAGCCTGTAGCTTGTGAATATTATGGCTTCTATGGTAGTTTCCCATTGCCTTCCTCAGTTCTTGGTCGGGCGCCTCTTTTGAAGCATGTGCTAGGCTGGCTAACACTTGTTACGTGTATTATGTGTTTATGTGTAGAGTTGGAGATGATCTCTCAAGCATGTGCTAGGCTGGCTAACACTTGTTATGTGTATTATGTGTTTATGTGTAGAGTTGGAGATGCTCTCTGAAGTATGTGCTAGGTTGGCTAACAATTGTTATGTGTATTACTTGTTTATGTGTAGAGTTGGAGATGCTGTCTGAGGCACGTGCTAGGCTGGCTAACACTCAGGGTAAGAAGGCTAAGCGGAAGGCTAGAGAGAAACAGCTGGAGGAAGCCAGGCGGCTAGCCTCTTTACAGAAACGTCGTGAGCTCAGAGCCGCCGGCATCGAGTAAGTCTTATCTCTTAATCTTTTAGTAATATTAAAATTTTATTTATTACTGTAAATACATTTGTTTACATACTGCAAAGACGTTTGTTAATAATTAATTTAAAAGCTAATGTTTACGTCGGTTTTCACACACGAAAGCGATGTCAGTGACGGGCGAGCCCAGGATTTGAACCCCGCACATACTGATCCACGGTCGAGTACCCGTACCGACGTCGTCACTTGCTCCAGCCATTTATTATTAGTATAGCATTTTTTAAAAATTTATCTTCCATCTCCTCACGTGAAGGCTTCTATCATATGTGCTATCAAGAGTGTAGTGTTGAATCATTCTAATTTCTAAATATTCTGTTCAATCAATCTCTAAATGGGGATATAATGATTTATTTCTTCTTCTAAATTCAAGATTTTGGAAACTAAAAAATGCAATGTTGGATGCTGTTATGGCATCATTCCATTTTAGTATCAAGTTAAATGGCCTCATTTATTTAGAAATTGTTGTACTGACAGATAAAATGAACAACTGCGCCCAACTGTCAGTATCAATATTATATACCACATGTAGTATTTATTATATATTACATGTATACCCGTGTTGTGCTCGGGTGTGGTTGGACCACTGCAGAATTGGGCAACCGCAAACAATCTGCCGCGTGTATGTAAGAGGCGACTAAAGGCAGGAGCTGAGGATGGCAAGAGGGGACCCACCTCACCATGAAATATTTTCCCCCAGGATTAAATGGTAATTAATCTACATAACTGAGGAAGGCAACGGGAAACCACCTCAGAAGCCATATTTTCCCAAGCTATAGGCTATATAAGGTATGGATAAGGCATAGACTTTGTGAAGGGATTAACTTGTTGATCTAAGGAGTTCTCGTATGGAGCGAGAAAGCTGACTTTGAGTATGAATATGTACCTTGAACCTGCCACTTGGCAGTGCACTGAAGAAGACATGTATACTATTATTACATTAAGTATGAATTGAAGCTTCTTTATACTGTCACCTCTCTCGGTCAACGATATATCGTCAGACGATCGATAGGCATATCATTCATGATGTAAAAGTTGGTAAAGCTAAGGTTAACGTCAGATTCCTCACTCGAAAGCGATGTCAGTGTCAGGTGAGCCCAGTATTTAAACCCCGCACATACTGATCCGCGGTCGAGTATCTTACCGAAGTTGCCACTGGCTCCAGAGAGTAGCCCGATGGTAACCAGTAGCAACGATAGTCGGGTTAATATGCGTACTCTGTAACTCAGTTTTCAAGCTGTATCCTATAACTATTGCACCATAGATATTTGAATATGTTTGTCATGTATTTATCATTAAGAACTGGATCATTACTCAGTCTAGTCTGACTGCTGCTTTTGTTGGAACGTCGTTTGGATCAACCACAACGATGGTCGGGTTTTAAGGGTACAACGGTTGAGTTGTAAACTTAAGGTCATGAAGACATGCCCTTCGGGCTACTAACCTTGACATTAAATCCACATAAGAAATAAGAAAAAAGAAATAAGAAATCCAAATAAAAAAATTTATTTATTATGTTATATGTCTTGACCAGTACTGTGACAATTCGACAGTTCCAATACGGCATTAATATGTTGATCTGGCTGGAGCCAGTGGCGATGTGGCTAAGATACTGGACCGCGGATCAGTATGTGCGGGGTTCTAATCCTGGGCTCGCCCGTCACCGATATTGCTTTAAAGTAAAGAAACTGACGTTAACCAGCTTTTGTATGGACTGTTGTCTAGGGTCAGAGAAAGAAGACGAAAGAAGAGAGCAATTAACTACGCTGAGGAGGTACCATTCGAAAAGAAGCCTGCACCAGGTTTCTATGACACGAGCAACGAGACGTTTGATCCACTGGATCCTAACTTTAAGAGACTGCGGCAACAGACTCTGGATGGAGAGCGAAGGGGAGATAAAGAAGCTGTAAGTAGTGATTCAGCATTACGCTTTCTAGTCATTAGTTCTCTCTTTAGTGATCTGATAAGTGGTTGGTCCAAGGTAAGAATTAAGTAGAAAAACTAAGTAGAAGTTAACTAAACTAAGTAAAAAATGAACAAAGTTATAAAAAAAATTAAAGTAAACATTTAAGAAATTGAAATTAAAATAAAAAATGAAATAAAGAAATTAACTAAGTAAAAATTTCTACTGACACGAGCCATAAAGAGCATGTTGCGCTCCGTCGATAAATAAGTTAATCCATTTGTAAAAGGCTCAAATTTAAATTGATTGATTAACTGTTATTTACATTAAAGTGCTACTATTGACTTAATTGACAGCTAATTTTAACTAAGAATAATGGTTTGTAATATACTAGCCACTGCACATTAAATCACCATAAATTGAAATTTTAAAAATTTCACATATTTTGCTATATATATTGAATTGTTTGTAATAGTTAACTGTTAAAAATAATTTGCCTTTAAAATCCACCACTGAAAAATGAACCTTTAGTTACAATTTAATTTTATTGAAATTTAATTAATTAATTGCAAAGTAGTTCAAATAAGAATGGAGTTCAATTTTCATTTCACAAACCTAGATCGTGATGTTAGATATGATTTAGTTGGAAGTTGAAGCACTATTTTTGTATGAATTATGCAGCTATTTCTGTATGAAGTTCAATTCTACTTTTTTCAGAGATCTCTTTCTAAATGTTTGATTTTTGCATAATATTTATGGGTTATTTGATTGTATATTTTCTTTTATATGTATTTGTGTGTACTTGCATGACATATATGTGTATGTCTCTGTGCCTGTATGTGTATGTACATGTATGTGTGCCTGTTTATGCTGACAGAGAGAGAGAAACAAGGACAAGGAGAAGCTGAAGAAGAGAAAGGAGAATGATCTGCCGGACGCCATACTGGCTCAGAATAAGTAGGGCTTCATTATTACTACATGTAGACCAGTGGATATTTTGTCTTCTTTAAATAAAACAGGATGTGCAGTATTGCTATGTAAAGCTGGTTAAGCTAAGGTTAACGTCAGTTTCCTCACTCTAAAGCAATGTCAGTGACGTGCGAGCCCAGGATTTGAACCCCGCAGGTACTGATCCGCGGTAGATCAAGTACAGTATGGCTGAAAACAGTTGTATCGGAAGGTAGGTGGATTGAAATCTCTTTGGGAAAAAGGAGCACATCTTTATCGAAAAGTTGTGCGCTACATATAAGTTATGAATTTTAACACAAGTGTTCTTGTTATCATAACATTGCAGCATTTTTCAACGCTGGTTGTAAGCTTTTTCTTCTGTCAGAGTGTGCTTTATGCCTACAATTGATTAATTTGTTTAAGTTGATTATTGTAATGAATGAAATACAAGCGGCTAGATTAGCGAACGAGGAGGCTGGATTAGCACACTTGGTTTAGTTGCGCGTCAATAATCAATGTTAAGCTACATCGGTCTAAGGTAGTAATTTTTTGAGTGACCACATTGGAAGACCAAGTGTTGACAGCTTTGAAGGAAAAAATCCCAGGGTGATGGAAAGTTATTCTTAAATCCGCACCAGCTGCAATTGATGCGCCATCAAAAGGCAACGATTACTAATAACCATGGAGAGGAAGGAGGAAATGGGCCTTAAACAAGGTTCTTTGCTTCCTGACCCAGTGTGCCGTTAACTTTATGTTATCTAAGCGTCTTGTTTGATGAAGTTTTAACCGGTTTAATGCAGTTTTAACCGGTTTGATCCTGTATTGCAGGTCCACTGGTCCGGTAGTGAAGCGCAGTAAGCTTGTTCTCCCTAGCCCTCAGATATCTGACCTTGAACTTGAGGAGGTGATCAAGGTCGGTCAGGCGAGCGAGCAGACGAAGCAGCAGGCGGAGGAGAAGGGCGGAGCTACACAGGACCTGCTCAGCGACTACTCCATCACGCCATCTGACAGGATATCTAGTCTACGCACTCCCAGGACCCCAGCACTACAGGATAACATTCTCATGGTTTGTCAAGTCATTTAATAACATAATCTAATATTATGATTTACTACTCATAAAACAATGTGTTTTGTTAGTAGTAAAACAATATTAGATTCCTCTGCGTTCAATTTACTCACAAAATATAATATTTCTCGTGTAATGTAATTATGTTCGTATGACACCAACCTGCGGTTGTTTAGATTGTTTTGAAATAAGCGAAGATTTACTATATTTTAGCATCAAGCTCAGTGGGAGGGCTCTCCATTTTAATTACAATTGAAACGCACTCCTTTCGTGGATAAGATTTTATCATTAGAATATCGTATAATGACTGTTATGAAACATACATCTTGGACTTTATGGTTTTATTGAACTTTCTATTTGCTGTTTGTTCCATTTATGTTTGTACGTTTTCTGCGTTATGTCAGATTTCATGTAATAAACGAATATATTATATTAGATATTAAAAGTATAAATCCCTAGAATATAAAGCTATCGTATTGCATATGCAGCTTAACACAAAGTGTTAAGTAATCCTGCATAATTGTTACAGTATATAAATGCTACTATTCACTGTAGTACTGTTAATGAAAATGCATCTATCTTCAATTTACTCATTAAATAAAAAACATTGAATAATTATAATGCAAAATTTTCGTGTTTTCTTGGTTGCTTAAGCGACATGGACACAGACAGGGTTTGCCTGATTCATCATCATCATCATCCTCCCTGAGTCCCAGTTTAACCAGAGTCGGGATACAAATAGACTGGCTCAAATCCTCTCTGTCCTACACACACCACCGGCCCATCCCCTATTTGAGACTTTTCCATTTGTTTCCTGATTTATTGATATAAATTGTTCGTGATGATTGTGTGTAGGAGGCTCAGAACATTATGGCACTGACCAACGTAGACACGCCTCTAAAGGGCGGGTTGAACACGCCCCTGCATGAGAGTGACTTCTCAGGAGTCACGCCCAAGCATCAGGTCGCTCTCACTCCTAACACTCTCATTCAGACTCCGTTCAGAACTCCTGCTGCAGTCAATGACGGAGGTTTGTCTGCTAGTACTACGATATTTCTTTATATTTGTATTACTATGTATTACTTAGTCTTAGTAAAAGCTGGTAAAGCTAAGGTTAACGTCAGTTTTCTCACTCGAAAGCGATGTCAGTGACGTGCGAGCGATCACGATTTTGATCCCGCGGTCGAGTGTCTTACCGCCTTCGCCGCTGGCTCCAGCCACTAGTTTTGCTAGTTTGTCTACTGTATTTCTTTTTCTCCCATTACTCAGCTTTTAATCTTGCTCATATTGCTATTCTGATATTGGCTGTCTCTAGGTTATCTGCCAAAACTATCTTGTGTTCGCCCCTCACTGATATTATATTTTTATTGTCTATTATATTATATATGTTTTATTATATTGTTACAAATATATATATATATTAAGTATAATATTATATATATAATATATATATATATATATATATATATATATATATATTAATATATATTGTTATATAATATTATATATATATATTATATTGTATATTTTATATTATCAGCACATTTGCTTTTATGCATGAAACCAATATTCAATTAGGCGCTTGACTGTTGACGTTTGAGTTCGAAACTGTGTTGCTACATGGGGTTTTCTCTTCCGAGGGGTGCATGTCATGTACACTTGGTGGTGTCAGGCCATAGGATGCCCCTAATGTTCCATTTGCTATCTAGACCCCATCGTGTCGACCCCGTAAAAGGAATGTAACAGCTCGATAAGCGGAAGTTCATTATCGTTCCTTAATATTTAAAGTTCAATTACAGTCTATTTATATCCTGACCCTAGCTAAACTGGGATTGAAGGGAAGATGATGATGATGATGATGATGATGAATAATTATAGTTCAATAATAGTTCTTTATTTTAAGTATTCATCAACATCATCATTTTCCCGTGAGTCCCAGTTAAGCTAGGGTTGGGATGGTCAGGTCTTTATTTTTGAATATTAGTTTAAATTATAGTTCGCCATCGGTTAATAATGGTTTAGCTCATTATGGAAGTAATGTTTGTACTTCAGGAGCCACACCGTCAGTAGGGGCCACTCCGCGGGGGGGAGGGGCAGGGGGCAGGCTGGGCACTGGGGCCACTACCCCTGGGACCCCGTACAGGCAGACTCCTGCTAGAGACAAGCTTAACATCAATGCAGAGGAGGAGATGCTCAGTGACGCAGAGTACTCCAAGTACAGACTGGTAGGTGCCTTTTGTTCTACTGTATTGCATTTACTCCAGTAAGGAGGATTTACTTCAAGAAAAAAGCTAATATTAACATAAGTTCCTCACTCGAAAGCGATGTCAGTGATGGGAGAACCCAGGATTTGGACTCCGTACATACTGATCCGCGGTCGAGTACCTTACCGACATTGCTACTGGCTCCAGCCAATGGCGATGTCGGTAAGATACTCGACCGCGAAGGAGGATTTACTCCAATAAGGAGGATTTACTCCAGTAAGGAGGATTTACTCCAGTAAGGAGGATTTACTCCAGTAAGGAGTATTTACTCCAGTAAGGAGTATTTACTCCAGAAAGGAGGATTTACTCCAGTAAGGAGGATTTACTGCAGTAAGGGGGATTTACTCCAGTAAGGAGGATTTACTCCAGTAAGGAGGATTTACTCCAATAAGGAGGATTTACTCTAGTAAGGAGGATTACTTCAGTAAGGAGGATTTACTCCAGTATGAGGATTTACTCCAGGAAGTAAGAGGATTTACACCAGTAAGGATTTCATTTCCTAACCCTATGCTGGTGCTTCTGAAAGCTGATGTTGTGTTTATCATCTGTTGCATAACATCTTGAAAGCATATCAGCAATGGGAGAACACCTAAACTCTAAATTACTAAATTTATATAATTCTCTCTTCAGTGCACTGCCTAGTAGCAGGTTCAAGGTCAATATTCATACTCAAAGTCAGCTTTCTCGCTCCATAAGAGCACTCCTTCGATTAACAAGTTAATCCCTTCACAAAGTCTATGCCTTATCCATACCTTATGTAACCTATAGCTTGGGAAAAATATGGCTTCTGAGGTTATATAATTATAAATTATATAGTTATATTATGAATTATTATTATGTTAATTATATTATGAATTGTTTTTGTGTTTGTGTTTGTATATGGAAATATTGTTTAGTTGTAAACGTCGTTTAGATTGTATTTCATTTCTATGTGTGTATGTTCAAAATTGTGTGACATTGTGTATGATGTTGTGTACGATATTTTATATGACATTGTGTATGATGTTGTATATAACAGTGTGTATGACATTGTGTATGACGGTGTGTATGACGGTGTGTATGAATTTGTGTATGCCATTATGTATGACATTGTGCATAACATTTTTTATAATATTATATATGACATTATTTATGACATTGTCTATGACATTGTGTATGAAATTGTGTATGACATTGTGTATGACGTTGTATATGACATTATTTATGACATTGTCTATGACATTGTGTATGACATTGTGTATGACATTGTATATGACGTTGTGTATGACATTGTGTATGACATTATGTATGACATTGTGTATGACATTATATATGACGTTGTGTATGACATTATGTATGACATTGTATATGACATTGTGTATGACATTATATATGACGTTGTGTATGACATTGTATAAGTTTTTATGATAATTAACATGTCTCATATACTTTGGACTGATTTTCTGGATTTTAGAACTAGCTCCGTTTTTGGACCTTCGTTTTGCTCGCCGGCTTGATTGTGTCTCAATAGTCCTCCATGTTGTCATTGATGACTGTAGCACTCTAATTGTTGTTATTACTATTATTATGGCATTGTATATGACATTGTGTATATATATGACATTGTGTTTGACATTGTTATATGACGTTGTTTATGACATTGTGTAAGACATTGAGTATGACATTATATATGACATTGTGTATGACATTGTGTATGACATTGTGTAAGACATTGTGTATAACATTGTAAAAGCTGGTAAAGCTAAGTTTAATGTCAATTTCCTTAGTCAAAAGCGACGTCAGTGACGGGGAGGCCCAGGATTTGAACCCCGCACACACTGATCCATGGTCGAGTATCTTACCGACTTCGCCACTGGCTCCAGCCAGTATGTATGACATATTGTATGACATTATGTATGACATATTGTATGACATGTGTATGACATTGTGTATGACATTATATATGACATTGTGTACTACATTGTGTACAACGTTGTGTGTAGAATGAGCAGCGTAGTTCATTGAAGCAGGGCCTGTCCTCTCTACCCACCCCCATAGACGACTACGAGATTGTGCTGCCTGACGCTGAGGCTGATGGAGGAAGAGGGCACGATGACGAGGATGATGAGTCATTCGTGATGGACAGAGCCGACGTGGACGCTGGAAGACTCGCAGTCATCAAACAACAGCGTGTGTATATCAATCAATCTTATAGGCAAAATATTAAGACACATTGTATATATATATATATATATATATATATATATATATATATATATATATATATATATATATATATATATATATAAAGAGAGTTTGGAGGGAAGATCTGGGTGATAAGCTAGAGAGAGGTAGACCACAATTGACGTGGGATGCAGTGATTAAGAAGGACATGAAAAATAGAGGAATTACTGATGATATGGTGTGGGACAGGGAGGACTGGAGAAAGTCTATTAATATCCCGACCCTGGTTAAATTCGGATTTAAGAGAAGATGATGATGATGATGTTCATATAGTATTTATACTATAATTCTATATTATAATATAATAAAAATGGTAATATATTTTATTTTATTATCATCTTATCTTATATTGTAGTATGTTCTTATAATATAATATAATATATTATCTTATGCTATCTTATTTCATAATTTATATATTATAGTATTCAATCATTCTCTTAATCTCTTATTTACTTTATCAATCAATCAATTTGTTTTATGATAATTAACATGTTACTTATGCTTATCATTATGTACTTCTATGTTTGTGTATTTATATGTGTCTACCTATGTGTGGGTGTGACTGTTTGTATGCTTGTGTATATGTATGTGTCTACCTGTGTGTGGCTGTTTGTATGTTTGTGTATTTGTATGTGTCTACCTATGTGTGGGTGTGACTGTTTGTATGTTTGTGTCTCTGTATGTGTCTACCTATTTGTGGGTGTTACTGTTTGTATGTTTGTGTATCTGTATAATTATGTCCACCTATGTGTGGCTGTGACTGTTTGTATGTTTGTGTATCTGTATGTGTCTACCTCTGTGGGTGTGACTGTTTGTATGTTTGTGTATATGTATGTGTCTACCTGTGTGTGACTGTTTGTATGTTTGTGTATATATATGTGTCTACCTGTGTGTGGCTGTTTGTATGTTTGTGTATCTGTATGTGTCTACCTATGTGTGGGTGTGACTGTTTGTATGTTTGTGTATATGTATGTGTCTACCTATGTGTGGGCGTGTCTGTTTGTGTATATGTATGTGTCTACCTATGTATGGGCGTGTCTGTGCAGAGGAGGCGGAGCTAAAGAGACGCTCGCAGGTGATTCAGCGGGGACTGCCCAGGCCTAGAGATGTCAATCATACGATCATGAGACCCAACATCAACAGCGACCCATCTGTTACCTCACTCCAAAAGGTTCTTCCTATCTTGTCAGTTAGATAAAATTTAATATATTGAAGTTTTGCATAGTGGATATTTATTTATATGTAGATAGATGTTTTATTTTCACAAAAATCACAATGACACTGTACACCATGCGTGGAATGACGTGAAAACTGACCAACAGTCCCGAAGGCTTCGACACATGCCCACAAGGGCTACAATAAAATTAGAAACAGTTGACAGTACAAAAATTGCAATTACCCATATCCAAAATAATGACAAATATGAAATTAGATTTGGCTGTAAATTGCACATTGAATTTACTGCATACAAGTTGGAAGGTGCACACGCAACTTCCAGCATTCTAATCTCTATCTAACGGGTTTAAATAAAACCAAATCAAAACCAAACATTTTATTCATTGAATCCATAGTATAGTGTTGTAAGGGCTGACTTTCCCTACTATACCTGCCACGAACCTGTAAAGCGGTCTCGAAGACTCTACACCGGCCATAACACTGCACTAGAAATTGTCGGAGGTTATTATTATTATTATTATGCATCATTCAGTTACCAATGGCAGTAGTAAACAGTCAGACCTATAGCACTCTTGCAATGCTAAGCTATGTGCTGTGAAATAGGTGCTTTAGATATAATGGAGTCTCAGAATTAAACTAGCCAAATCTTCCGTTGCCTTTCGCATCTTTCCATTAATTTTTGTTCTGCTTCGTTGCTCGTGAGTGCGACGAGTGTGTAGCTCCGTTAGACTTAAAGTGAATTAAAAATTAAATGTTAATAATTGGAAATCCCCGTGTTGTGCTCGGGTGTGGTTGGACCACTGCCGAATAGGGCAAAAACAAACAATCTGCTGCATGTACGTAAGGGGTGACTAAGGCAGGAGCTGAGGATGGCAGGAAGGGACCCACCTCACTATGAAGTATTTGCTCCCAGGATTAAATGGTAATTAATCCATTTTACTGAGCAAGGCAATGGGAAACCACCTCAGGAGGCATACCTTTTCTAAGCTATAGGCTACATAAGGTATGGATAAGGCATATACTTAGTGAAGGGATGAACTTGTTGATCTAAGTAGTGCTCCTATGGAGCGAGAAAGCAGACCTTTAGTATGAATATGTACCTTGAACCTGCCAGTTGGCAGTACACTGAAGAAGAAGAATAAGAAATCATCGTTGATTTTTGTAGTTTATGCTCTGTGTTTAGGCTGAGGAGCTGATAAAGGCAGAGATGTTGACGATGCTGCACTATGACGGGCTGCACAATCCTATTAGTGGCGCAGACAACAAGAGAGACAACGATCACGTTACTCATCTCAAGCAGCATTCCTACGACACCTATGACTCTGAGGATATAGCAAAGGTACTAAATAAATAAAAAACTAATTAATTAATACCAATTTTAATGATCAGAAATATTTTTACATACAACTTTTTTGACTAGATCAAAAGTTAAAGGAATACGAGGCAGCCTGCTGTCTCGTATTCTTTTAACTTTGAGCTATGGTATAATCATATATAATAAACTCTATTTATGAACCTTACTGTACTATACATTTATTGTATATGTACACATATACACTATGTGTATTGAGGTGCTATGTGTATGTATGTGTATATCGATCCGCTATGTGTAGAGTGTGCTATGCTATGTGTATTGATGTGTTATGTGTATGTATGTGTATATCGATAAGCTATGTGTATTGCTGTGCTATGCTATGTGTATTGATATGCTATGTGTATTGATGTGCTATGCTATGTGTATTGATATGCTATATGTATGTATGTGTACATCTTTAACTATATGTATTGCTGTGATATTCTATGTGTATTGATGTGCTATGTGTATTGATGTGCTATGTGTTGTGTCAGGCCAAGGAAGTCCTATCGCTGGAGATGGAGTATGTGAAGCGCCACATGGGACACGGGACGGGAGGAGAGCTCTCTTTAGACACATACACTCAGGTGTGGGAGCAATGCTATGCACAGCTTCTTTTCCTCCGCTCTCAGAGCAGGTTCACCCGCACTACGCTAGCGAGCAAGAAAGAGCGCATCGACTCCTTCGAGAAACAGCTCGAGGTAGGCTGAGAATTTCCTTATCTTTGAATATTAAGCTGGGAATTTCCTTGTCTGTGAAGATAAGGCTGGGAATTTCCTTATTTCTGAAGATTAGGCTGGATATTTCCTTATCTGAAGATGGCTTGCTATTTTACTTGTTCAATTCTCTGTGTTATTAACATATTTATACCTTCTGAATTGTAAACGGGAAATTTACTGTAACTTCTCTATCCATCATCCGATTCTGTTCCTTTATTTAAGTTTTTGTGTTTGGTTTGACTTGTCGCATTCAGCTGAATGGTAAATAAGAAGTAACTGAATGTACATAATTTTTAAATATTCATTGAACTAGGTTGTTTGTTCAGGACTATATGCTTTAAATATGTAGTTTTATTTACTTCTAATGAATGGTAACCCAGAATTTGTATGTATGATGAATTAAGCCCTAAGTAGCGTAATGAATTCAATATATGTCTTCTTATAATTAATTCATGATCTCAATTCTTAACTCTTATATCTTGCTCATCTTTTATATCTTAATTAATTAAATTCTTAACTCGTGATATTGACTTTCTCTGTCTTACATTCTTTCTTTTTTCTTTAGCTATTCAGATTTCTTCTTTATTATTAAAAAAAAATATCAGTGTATACATGTATGTATAACTTTATAATGTTTTTGATATTTTTCATTTGCTATGTAAATTATTATTATTAATATATATATATATAGGTATATATGTGTGTTGTAATGTGATTCAGGTGAACAGAGGTCACATGACGAGGGAGGCAAAGAGAGCCGCAAAGATAGAAAAGAAACTGAAAGTGTTGTTAGGAGGTTACCAGGTCAGTGCCTTGCAGTGATATATTGCTACTTACCATTTATGCAGCAGTATTTAATGTCTGTTTCCTAGGTCAAGGGCGATGTTAGGGTCCTGCCGCCCTATGTTCAGTTTAATTATTTTTTTATTGTTTTACATTATAAAAATTCCTATTGAAGAAAGAACGATGGGAAAGAAGAAGGTTAGAGGAACACCGAGACTTGGGATGCTGGATGATTTGATAATTTATTTCTATGTTGATATGAAGAGAAAGTATAGAAATATATGGAGGAACGAAAAAGCATAAAAATATATGGATAAATTGTATGCTATGGACTTGCAGGTAGGTTTATTGAGAGAGGTTTGTAAGAGCGATTCTCTTTGTTCATCTTTCTATTTGTCTCCTATATAGGATTTTATCTTCAAACTTCTTAAAGAAGTGAGTGCTGTTGTTGTTGTCGCAGGCGAGATCACAGGCGATGAGCAAGCAGCTACATGACCTGCAGGAGCTGGTGGAACAGACCCACCTGGAGATGAAGACCTTTGAGACTCTGCGTCAGAATGAGATCAGTGCTATGCCGAGACGTCTTGAGGTGGGAACATCTTAGATCAGTACTGACCTCATCATCGTTATCTTTGTCATCTTCATCATCATCATCGTCAATATTATCATCATTATCTTCATCAACTTCATCTTCATTATTATCATCAGTATCTTCATCACCAACATCATGACATCATTTTCATCATCACGTCATTTGTATCATAATCATTATCATCATCAGCAACATTATCATCATTATCTTCGTGAACATTATCACATCATCATCGTCATCATCATAATCTTTATTATCATCATAATCATTATTATCATCATCATCAACACCATCGTCGTTGTCTTCATCATCAACTTCAGCACCACATCATCTTCATCACTACACCATCATTATCATCATCTTCATTCAGCATCATCATCATCATCATCGTCTTGTGTTCTGAGCAGAACACAAGAAAACATAAAGCTTACATCTTTATATTGATTGTCATCAAGCTTTGATGCATTAACAAGTGTAATATTAACTGACTAATTATGCTGATTAAACTAACCAACCAATTAACTAACTAACTGTCCAACTTACCAAACTAGCTTATGGGGAATTTTATAAGAATTCGATACTAATTGCCGATTACTAGTTATGGAAAGGGTCCTTATTGTCTAGATTAGTTAATATTTGCTTGTGGGATTTTATGAACCTTCTTTGACTCTCAACTTCAAGTCGACTCGCTTGCTGAGAGCCCTGTTAAGTTCTTGGGTGGTGTGTGGGTGTGTCGAGCGTTGCGCTCTGTTATAGGCTGCTATTATAAGCTCGCATGAAATTTCCCGCAGTGTTTACAACTGTCTATCATTTTTGATTGACTATAGTTTCGCGTACATGGTAAAAATTAGTGAATTTAATTAATTACTCTATTTAAGTTAAGATAATTAAACAATGTATAAGAAACAAAAATTATAATGATATTCTTTTTCAAGTTTAATGAATAGATTTTCAACTAGTATACACTTAATAGCAGCAATAAAATAGCGTGTTTCAATTTTCTTATATATATCACAACTGCAACTATTAAATATCCACGCAAGACCATAATTTAACTTAATTATACTGGTTATAAGGAAGTCTTGAAGACTTGTAACTGCAATCTCAACAATGATCTGATACTTGTAATAGGCCTCCTTCTAATGTTATGATGATTATGATAGAGCAACTTCAACTTACAATATTTTTGGTATTATTTCACATTGCCTAACATACTTAGTATTTCATTTACATTTATGTTGATTTGTTATAATAAAATTGACATTACGCAATCGTTTTAATTAATAATTTCTGATCATTTTATTTTATAAATAAATTTAAGAGTCTATCTTAATAGTTTAAAACACATCTCTTCCAGCCTTATAGATTTAAATCAACTGTCTGACTGTTTATTGATCAGTGGACTGGCACCGTTCAGAATCTCTTTTGTTTCTCTTCAGCTCATGTTTTTCAAGTCGTTTACTGGGCTCGATTTGTAGCGCCATGTGATGGGGGACATCCCTGACATCATCCTTGTATGAGGAAATTAATGTTGAAACTTTATTACATAGGCCTGACGGCACACTGAGTCAGTAGCACAGATGCTTGTTTAGGGCCCATTTCCGCCTTCCTCTCCATGGTTATAAGTAATTTGCAGCCGGCGGGGATTTAAGGCTAACCTTCCATAACCCTGGAATTTTTCCCTCAAAGCTCTCGACACTCTGTCTTCAAAGGTGAACACCTACAAAGTACTAACCGTAGCCCATGAAGCTTAACTTCGATTATTGACGCGCAAATAAACCGAATGCGCAAAATCCCGCCGCCGTTATTATTACTAGTATTATTTTTATTATTATCATCATCATCATCATCATCATCATTAGCCTTATTAATAAATCAAACATAATCGCAGAACATGCCAATTATATAAACCAATACATGTACACACACACGAAAACACAGACAGACAGATATATATATATATATATATATATATATATATATATATATATATATATATATATATATATATATATATATACACATGTATATATATATATATATATTTATCGCCATTTGTTTTCCGAATAAACTTCAATTTTTAATGAAAACAATGACGCCGTAGCATTTAACAGAGCCGATACAGGCTTATCCGGTGGTGTATGAGGCGACAAGTCAGTCGCTAACTAAGCGGACTTTAGCGAGTCGACAAGTGTTCATAAAATCCAAAAGTCACTATCCCTTCGATAAAATCTTCGATAGCTTACTATCGGAGTGTCATAAAATTGGCAATAAATTAGTTAACTGACTTAACCCACAGACTAGATATCTAACTCATCATCATCATCATCATCCTCCCTTGAATCCCAGTTAGCCAGGGTCCTGATACAGACTGTCTCAAATCCTCCCTGTCCCACTTCACACCATCAGCCAATCCCCTATTTGAGACTTTTCTTTCATTTAAATTTTTGTAGCAATTTCTGGAGCCTAGACGCTCACCAACCGAATGCCCTTTCTGACATTCGTTTGGATCTTAATGCTTTAGTCGCCTTCTGCGACACGTGCAGTCATCGGTTGGTCTATTCTTCTAACAGCCCGGATACAACACTGACTGACTAACAAACTGACTAATTAATTTAACTGACTTAACTAACTAACTGGTTTGTTGTGCAGGCTCTAACAGATGACGTCAGAAGACAGACGGAGAGAGAGAAGGAGTTGCAGAGGAACTTTGCTGTTCTTCAGCAGCAGAAAGAAGATCTGCTGGAGCAACTCAACTTATAGAATCTGAGCAACTCAACCTATAGGATTGGAGCAACTCAACGTATAGGATTGGAGCAACTCAACCTATAGGATTGGAGCAACTCAACCTATAGTACTGGAGCAACTCAACCTATAGTACTGGAGCAACTCAACCTATAGTACTGGAGCAACTCAACCTATAGTATTGGAGCAACTCAATCTATAGTACTGGAGCAACTCAACCTGGAGCAACTCAACCTATAGTACTGGAGCAACTCAACCTATAGTACTGGAGCAACTCAACCTATAGTATTGGAGCAACTCAATCTATAGTACTGGAGCAACTCAACCTATAGGATTGGAGCAACTCAACCTATAGTACTGGAGCAACTCAACCTATAGTACTGGAGCAACTCAACCTATAGTATTGGAGCAACTCAATCTATAGTACTGGAGCAACTCAACCTATAGGATTGGAGCAACTCAACCTATAGTACTGGAGCAACTCAACCTATAGGATTGGAGCAACTCAACCTATAGTACTGGAGCAACTCAACCTATAGTACTGGAGCAACTCAATCTATAGTACTGGAGCAACTCAACCTATAGGATTGGAGCAACTCAACCTATAGGATTGGAGCATCAACTAAACTCATTTGTACTAATTGATGCAGCACTACAGTAGTGTGAAGCAGTAAATAAACTGAATTAAGTTCAACGTTGTTTCCTTATCATTGGAAATATTGTAAGAGAGAGGACTGGAATTTGAACCTACGGCCTCCTCCGTATCGGCCAAGCTGCTATTCATACTGGCCACTGGTATGTGTAGAATAAAGATAACCTGAGACTTTACTTTCTTCGTGTATAGTGTACGCATTCGAAGTGTTGCTGTAACTGATGTACTGTGATAAAATGGGAAGAGATAGAAAGTTTGACTGAAGGTTTTATTAATATTGATAGAAATCGTAAAATCCTACAGTATTCAGGATAAACACGTAGTTGAGCTCAAATCTTAATAAGCTTCACTTAGGCGGCGGGTATGAGATAGCGGCGTATATAATGTACAGACAGCTATGGGTATCAAGGGAAGAAAATCTTCTAGAAAAACTCAATCTGCAGAAATCCTATAGCTGTACGAGTGCATTAGAGCTAATTGATTGATTGACTTCCTTGTGTTATATCCAGGCCACTAAAGAATATACCAAGCTGTTAACTGCCCGAGGCGTTAGAGGTGGCTAGTAAAGAACTGACAAGACAAAGGGAAACCTCATAACTCATAACTGTAGTTAAAGGATACATAAGATGTGGATATGCCTTGGCCTTTGTGAACGGATTAACGTGTTGATCGAGGTAGTACTCTTTCTGGAGCGTGTAAACAGACTGTGAGTATAATATGTGCTTTGAACCTACCTTTTGAACCTTTTGGTGAAGCACTAAGACAAATTGATTGATACTGTTTGATAGAGTACCGTGAATTTGTATTACTTGGGTGCTTCTTATGTTATGACTGATCTTATTTAAACATTTTATATACAGTACTATTAGTTACATTATTTCTGAGTCAGCTAATATTGTGAAGCATAGTACTTAATATTTTAAATCATTTTACTCTTAACAGATTTTTTGAGCAACTTTAAGGTGTGATAGATTAAGCATATATTGTTGGAGAAAGAATAGAGAAAGAGAGATAGTGAGAGTATTATAGCAGTAGAATAAAGAATTACATGCTATGTCTTTAAAGAATTATATTCTATGTCTTTGATTGTAGCTTCATATGGAGCAATAAAGTGGCATACAAGGCCTACTATATTCATTTTTTTCCAAGATTTTAAAGCTAGTTATACATATATTATGTCCTTGCTACGCAAAGAAATGGTCGTTAAAATTGACTGATGTAGATGATGTAGAGCAAGAATTCTGTTTTAGTTCTCGTGTTGTTAAAATGTTTAATTTCGTGATGGGATTAAAATATAAATTTTCTGAAAAAATAGGTTAAATATGGATAGCTAAATTGCTTTTTCCTGACCCTATCTAAACTGGGATTTTCAAGGAAGATGATGATGATGTGTTCTTTAAATGATTCAATCAATAAATAGGGTTGAGATATCTTGTGTTTTGTTACTAATTAATTATTTTTATTAATTATACTTGTAAAGTTAATACATTTACTTTACTTTAAAAGTAATTTATATTGTAAAATAGCTGTGAAACTTATAGCATCTAAAAATTGAAATCATTATCGGCACCCGGCAGTGCATTTTGAATAATTAGTTTTAATGACTTAGTCAAGAATGATTGTAGTAATTAATAATATAACTATATATTAAATGATAATAAAACTAACAATAAAGTAATAACAAATAATTGTTAGAAGACATGTAAAGTAAACACGCATTATAGTGAAACGATCAACTATGTTGATATCTATCATTTTTTAATACCACATGTTTAAACCGTTAGCCAATTTATTCCAAGTAACCAGTCCAGTGAATGTCCGAGATTTTACTCTCAGCTTAGCGCGGCTGGGATTCGAGTCCACGAGGATCTGCCATTTAAAACTTCATGACGTTACCCCTACGCTACTAAGACATTCCTAATATCTTCCTTCTTATAATCATATATTAAATGATAATAAAACTAACAATAAAGTAATAACAAATAATTGCTAGAAGACTTATATACGTTATATATAACTTATACTTATAGGCAGTGTTGTAAAAAGTACTCAGCAAAATACTTTAAGTAAAAGTAATGGTTGGTAAAAGTTAAAGTAAAAAGTATGTGATCAGAATTTACTTAAGTAAAAAGTAAAAAGTACTCAACAAAAAAGTAGTACTTTTGAGTAAAAAGTAAAAATAGTCCTACTTTTTTAAAGAAACAAAAGATATACATTGAAATAATCGTTTTACACGCTCTCAAATTAGTATCAAATAGCTTGATTTTATTCTAATTAAAAACGAAAACTTGAAAATAACGGCTAATGACAATTTAAGTTCACGTGTAAAGTTTCTGAACTAAAATAATGTTCGATACACTTGCACATGCTTCTCTAGAATTAAAAAATATTACATTATATTTAGGCCCCCTCTAAAATTAAATTTAGAGTAGCATGGTTAACTAAGACACGCTCTCTCTCTCAGACTCTGTATCCATTATTTTGTCAAATAGCTGAGATTTATATTATATTATCACTATAGATATTTGTAAATAGGCCTATGCAAATTAGTTCTTGAGATGCCTATGCAAAGTAGTCTTGAGAGATTTATTCATATAATGTGCACAAAGTACATCTAAAACTTTCCACTATTAATCTTTAGAAGTACCAACTCTCAATTAGTTTGGCAGTCATTCGATTCCGCCTCTTTGTCATAGCAGCACAACTAAATAACCGGTACGGCTGCTTGACGTGGTTCAAAGGCTCTATTTCAATAATTAACGCTGTATGACGTAGATCAAAGGCTTTATTTCTATAATTAAGCTTTGAAATGTATGCTCGTAAATCATCTACAGCAGGGGTTATCAACACGCGGGTCCCGAACATCTCGATTCGGTGTCACCAAATCATAGTAGCTGCCTGATAGTAATTTCTACAAGAAAAAGCCCACTTTCGCAACTATTAGCAAAGTATGTAACTAAATCGCATCATACATCATCACTATGACTTGTGACTTTAGCCGCAATATCTACTAATGCCTGCCTTAAACATCTTATGGTGCCGGCAACCACTTTCCAATTTTTCGGGCAGTAAAGAGTAAAGTGACAGTAAAATCACAACGCCTCCAGGGCCTAGGTATATATATATATATATATATATATATATATATATATATATATATATAGATAGATAGATAGATAGATAGATGATAGATAGATAGATAATAGGAAGACAGACAGACAGACAGACAGACAGACAGACAGACAGACAGACAGACAGACAGACAGACAGACAGACAGACAGACAGACAGACAGACAGACAGACAGACAGACAGACAGACAGACAGACAGACAGACAGACAGACAGACAGACAGACAGACAGACAGACAGACAGACAGACAGACAGATAGATATCTGTATGGCTAGATTCTAGGCATTATTGCTCGCGTTTCTGGGCTAAAAGAAGTAGTCAAGCCGCTATATGACTGTTAACATTAAAAAAGAAGAAAACTGCTAACAAAGCTCAGGGGTCGCGACCTGAAGGGAAAATATAGAGGTATTTGGGGTAAGCAGGTTGGGAACCACTGATCTACTCAGTGAGAAGAAATTTCAAAGGATAATCATTGAAATGATGTAGGCCAATGTACAATAAGCCTAGGCCAACATCAAAACGTTTGAGCTACGTCATGCAGCTGTTACCAAAACCAAAGTAAAAACAGGTGTCTATGATATTTTGTTGATATGATATGATATGAAATTTGCCGATTGACATATCTGCAATTTTTCTAAAGTAACGCGACTTTTTCAGTTCCACGTATGAAATGTAAAAGTAAAAAGTACTACAAAAATTACTTCGTTACAAGTAAAAAGTACCCAGGCAAATTGGGTACTTCGTTATAAGTAAAAGTATCGCTTGAGTACTTTTTACTAGTAACGAAGTACTTTTACTTCGTTACTATACAACACCGCTTACATGTAGCTCAACTATTTTCCACACCAGGGGAATTGGAGTGGATTCAAAATTGTAAGTATCGTACTGCCTTAGTGCTAGAATTATCAATTGTTTATATCCGTGTTGTGTCCGTGTCACTGAAGAATAGACCAACCGTTAACTGTACGTGTCGTAAGATGCGTCTCTGACATTGTCTATGCATGACTACGAACCTGACGTCAAATTTTTATTGGTTGATTAATAGTAAAAATTTATTAACAGTAATGGGTCAGAAAGCACGCTTGTATTAAGACATGATGATGATGATGCATGCATGTCTTATTTTTGCATCATCATGCATGTTATGCATGCATGCATGATGATGGAAACATGCATGCATGGTTACAATGCATACAAGCATGCAAAGCATGCTTGTATGCATTGTAACCATGCATGCTTGTATTAAGACCGTACTGACTACTTTACAAATGAAGTTCTGTTTGAGTGTCATCAATCATTTCCATGGACAATCTGACAATCATATATGTATATCTTTGCCATTGATAGGCTAATTCTAACTAGCAGCAAGCTCCGATACACGATTAATCTTATTTGGACCCGTAAGTATATTCATCGTATTATATAAATTATATTGACTCAACCTGCATATGATCTTAGAACGTATCTAATTGCCATTTGCATCGAAGGTGAAAACACGTTACGACATATCCCGTTACCATTACGCCATATCTCGTTCCAACTATCATTACCTTTGAGCCTTATACCCTCCCCAAAGCATACTACATATAATTATTACTGGTAGACTTAAATTTACTTTAGTATGCTACTGTACTATGCCTAGAGAAAAGAAAATTAGGAAGAAATTTAAGAACAATAATAATAACAGTAACTAAAGTGCTTCAGTCATCAGTGACTACATCGAGCACTATTGAGACAAATCAAGCCGGCGAGAAAAAAAAGAAGGTCCAAAAATGGTGCAAATTCTAAAATTAGTCCAAAGTAAAGGGAATTAAAGAAAAGGTAGTTTATGCGCAGATCGCTGCTCATGGACACTGGATGGAAAAGAGAGATGCAAAAGAAAAGAAGCTTCTCTCCATATAATAGATAGTTAAACGTATAGTCTTTTAAGAACAAGTAAATAATATGAATATTCAATCTTGCTGAGGTTCTGATTCATTGCTGATTCCATAGACCTTTGATAGATTCATTCATTCATTCATTCATTCATTTTATAACGACGACTGGCAAGCATGAATCTAAAACACTGGTTAACACTGGCTGACTAACTCCTAGAACCGGATGTTGACGATTTTGTTTATGTTCATGTAATTTCGCTCATATAAATTTTGTAGCTAAATTCATTAAACTTTTGGAAGCATTTTAATAACTTGATGAATTATAACTGCATTTACCATACAATATTAAATTGCATTGCATTAAATTAAATTAAATTTAACAATGCTCGCAACATTATAAACACAGACACTTTTGGGATTGCAGTAAGAGATGTATTGTTCTTGCTTTAATTTCTTTTGGACTGATTTTCTGGATTTTGCTCCGTTTTTGACTTGCTTTTAACATGTCGTCTTAATCAATCATATTGTCTTTGATGCATCTGGTAGAAGACTGCACTTTCTTCAATAATTAATCTTGTCAGTATGCTCTTTTAGATTTTTATAAGATTCTGTTATAATATACATCATCTCCATATAATAATAATAATAGTCATAATAATAAAGGTTTAACGTCCGTTTCCTCATCCAAGGATGATGTCAGGGACGTCTCCTTTGGCACACATCACTACAGATCAATTCACCCAAACCAATATGGAGAAAAATTGGTAAGGTAGATCGATTATGGTGGGAAAAGGTAAGTCTTAAGCTTACCACAGAAAGTTTAAGAGAAGAACAAGAGCGAAGATAAATAGATAAAGAGTTCCAGATTGTGGGTGCTGCATAGGAAAATGAACATCTGCCTAATGTTGTGAAAATATTTGGAACCGAGAGAAGATTGGTATCAGTGGAACGAAGTGCACGTAAGGGAGGAAAGGAAAGAAGAATTTCATATAGGTAAGAAGGCTTGAAGGATCGCAGAGTTTTGAAAGTTAATAGTACTATTTTATATTTAATGCGTTGATTAACAGGAAGCCAGTAAAGACGGCAAAATAGAGAAAAAGAGCGAGATTGAAGTCTAGAGGACTTGCAAACAACACGCGCAAAAGAATTTTGGACGTGCTGCAAACGATTTACAGAAGAAGAAGGCAATCCAGGTAATAATGAATTACAGTAATCAAGCTTTGAATTTGCAAGGATGGTAGCTGAATTTATAGTAAGGGATGGACGTATTTGCCAAATCAGATGAATCTGAAGGAAAGAAGCGCAACAAGGTTTTTGGCAGATCAAGAAGGTGTAAGAGCAAGATTTTGAAAATGTTCAGAGTTATTAATAATTTTACTTCATTGCAAAGGAGTGCCAATCAAAAGGTATCATAGATATCGTAAATTAAGTATTTTAAAACCTCCTGCACTGGAACCCCTGTCCAACCTTCAAGGACTATTCTCATGACTATATCTGCCAGATTATTATAAGGACAAGTTGAAAAAGAATGCAATGCTGTCTCAACCCTGTCATGAAATAACGGTAACAGTTTAAAGTGCCTGTAGATATGTTTTCATTTGAATACTTTTAAGGCTAAGTTTAACATCAGATTCATGCTCAGATTTTTTCTGTCTTAGAATGAGATTTTATTTATTTGTAATATATATATTTTGTTATATACTTATGATTCATTTATTGGATATTGTATGAACACAGATGCTGTAACGGATACCTTAGGCCCATTGGCACTGCTCCACACTTTTACGCACACTGTGTGTGTACAAAGTTAAGTAGCGTTCTGATGGCAGACGACTAAAGTGATAGACTGATAGTTGAAATCGTTAGCAACTCAATGACTGACGACTAGACTGATAGTTGAAAATCGTTAGGAACTCAATGAATGACGACCTGATTGATAGTTGAAAATCGTTAACAACTCAACGAATGACGTAATAATGCTAGAGTCATGCCGCTGATAAAGAGATCCATACAGCCTCAGTTGCTGTGCAGGGTAGAGGTGCCACAGGGTTTGAAGGATGATCTGGAGTTTGTGTCTAACAGCAGCTTAACAAAAATCATTCTGCAGCTTAGCTCTCTCAGTCTACTCGCAGAAGATCTGTTCAGTAAGTAAACTTCAGAATGTCTTAATAGCCTAGCGGTAAGGTTACGAAGTTTTAAATGACAGATCCTGAGGTGAATTGAACCCTTGTGGGTTCGAATCCCAGCCACGCTGATCTGAGAGTAAAATCTCCTACATTCACTGGACTGATTATACGGAAAATAGTCTAAATAGCCTAACGGCTTAAACATGTGGTATTAAAAGTAATAGATAGCAACATAGTTTATCATTTCACTATAATGCGTGTTTACTTTTTTCTCTTTAGAGTTGGCCGCTCACTGTTCTTTCGACTCACTCAGTGCTGCTCTTTGAAGTGAGCTGTTCTTATTAACAGCTCAGTGCTATTTAAGAGCTGCTCTCTCTGAGCGGCTTTAGTTCTAAGTTCTACTAGTTCATTTAGAACTAGTATTCTAGATGAACTAGTTGAGAGCAGTGTGCAGGTGGGCAGCTGAAAAGTGTCTGGTCATTGAGTTGTGCGAGTCGTCTATATGCTGCTCTCTCAGAAGAGTTGTTAAGCAAATCACTACTTCTTTTCCTCTTTTATGATCTCATGATTTAATTCAGTGAGTCAAATTAATTTTCCTGTCTTGTAAGGATTTAGTTCAGTACATCAATTTCTTTTCCTGTGTTGTGATCTTGATTTACCTCCTTTACATTTAGATCTCTAGCATTGTCAGTTTCTATGATCTACGTTAATTCATAAAAATTAAAAGAGTTAATTCTTTTTTGTTAATTCCGAAGTTAGAATATTAATATATATCGGGTCAAAGATTGCAGTTGTGCTGAGGCAATGGCGACTAGAATTGAGGAGAGGGGCTATTTGAACAAGTTGAGGAGCACTCAACTAAGGGTTGCTGTTTCGTTCAAATCTGTTACATTGAGCCTGTTCCAAAATTGAACACATGGTAATCGCGATCCATTTCTTCGCCCAAGTGATTTTTCAGATTGAATATGCAACTAGCAATCTGTTCCACACCAGCAGTACACACGTGTAATTTATGATTAAACGGAAGACGAAACGAGATCTTACTCAGCTGTTGCACTGAGTGTAGTGTTGATATTGTTGATTTACAAGTTACAATGAGATTCTGTGCCAATGTTTAAGTGTGTAATTTAGATTGTGTAATGAAGTTAATAATATTTGTGTAATTAAGTTGCACAGAGATTTTGTGCTGATATTGATTGATTTAGATGCACTGAGATTTGGTGCTGATATTGATTGATTTAGATTCACAGAGATTTGGTGCTGATATTGATTGATTTAGATGCACTGAGATTTGGTGCTGATATTGATTGATTTAGATGCACAGAGATTTTGTGCTGATATTGATTGATTTAGATGCACTGAGATTTGGTGCTGATATTGATTGATTTAGATGCACAGAGATTTTGTGCTGATATTGATTGATTTAGATGCACAGAGATTTGGTGCTGATATTGATTGATTTAGATGCACTGAGATTTGATGCTGATATTGATTGATTTTCTATTCGTATCTCGACCCTAGTTAAACTGATATTTAAGGGAAGATGATGATGATGATGATGATTGATTGATTTAGATGAGTTACAAAGAGATTTTGTGCTGTTATTGATTGATTTAGATGAGTTACAAAATGATTTTGTGCTGTTATTGATTGATTTAGATGAGTTACACAGAGATACGGTGCTGATATTCAGTAGAGTAGAGAATCTGGTGGAAAAAGTGGAGAAAATAAATGCATACGTAGCCCTGCTAGATCCCATGACGGAGGAACCAGGTTCATATTATAAAATGAAAATTTATTTTGTGTATTCAATAAATATTACATTAATATAAAATTGCTTATTCAAATATTATTTTATTATAAATTAATGTTAACTAAGTAGTTTGAAGGTGACTTTATGTATGATTTTTTACTTCTAAGGACCTATTGAACTTGTTATATACAAAAATTAATTTTATTAGCCTGTATATAGAAATAGATAAATACACTGTGTTTTTTATAATTGATACCCCACATTATTTTTACAATAAAGCCATAATGAGTTGACAGATGTTCTTGAAATTTACTGTACTTAACCAGCAGACAATTCTACCAAACATAGAGAAATTTCTTTAGAATGTCTTTAATAACTTTAAATTTTATTTTTTCGAATATGAGTGGGATCAGATAAGAAATTTCCAGTACAAGATTATGGTTGTGTTAAATTTAGCGTAAAATTATCTCTATAAAATAATAGCGAACACGTCACTTAAAATTTTTGCTAATGCTACTTTGAAGAGCAATCATTTCTTTTCAAAACGACATAAAATACGTGCTGATGTGTTCTTAAATTGTTATTAAGTTCTTATTATATGTTATTATAGATTAATTGTTATTATATGTTCTTAATTTTTATTGTTGTTAAGACGTCCCTGACATTGCCTTATGGCGAGGAACCGGATGTTAAATTCTATTGATTAATTGATTAACTGACAGGTAATTGAACTTGTTGTTGTCGTTATTTTTTAAATGTGGCACTAGAGGACACCTTTGCAGTGGCTGCGGTGGTAGCGGGTATTGAAATTCAAAGGTATTAAACTTTAATTGTTGTTGTTGTTATCACAGAGTCGGTGGAGGAGGTGCAGCAGCACGCTGCTCAAGCCTGGAGATCATCGGGGACGGAGCTAGAGCAGCAGCTCATCAGTCGAGCCAATCGCCCCGCAGCGCTCAACGTCATGTACTGTCACTGCCAGCCCATACCCGCTCTACATCTCCTCGACCCATACCGGTGCTTCGTCTTACTCTATTTCTTTTATTTTAACTAACAAATCAAAAATATAAAAAGTAAAAATTTATGAAAATAAGAAATAAATCAAATATATAATTAATTAATGAAAAAGACAATAATTAGTAACTAAGTTTAATAAATAAAATAATATATAAATAATATATAAATTAATAAAATAAATAACAACTGCATAAATTATTAAATTTCATAAATAAATAATTAAAAAATTAATAATACATAATAGAATTAATTAGTCGAATTAAAAAATTTTAATTTATTTTCCATCATTGGGACAGTCATTGGGACAGAGAGGAATGGAGAAGGTCTATTTGTATCCTAGCACCAATTGAACTTAAGGAATTCAAGGAAAGTTGATGATGATGATGATGAAATAATGTTTTATTATTTAATTAATCCTTAATTAAATTAATAATAAATAATTTTTGGGAAATTAATTAGTTTGCTAAATTTAGAGGTATAATTTTTGAGTTAAGGTATAGCTATAGATAATTAACGTTCCTTATAATTTTATATTACTAATTATATATTACTAATTATATATTACTAATTATATATTACTAATTATATATTACTAATTATATATTACTAATTATATATTACTAATTATATATTACTAATTATATATTACTAATTATATATTACTAATTATATATTACTAATTATATATTACTAATGATATATTACTAATTATATATTACTAATTATATATTACTAATTATATATTACTAATTATATATTACTAATTATATATTACTAATTATATATTACTAATTATTAATAAATTTTAATTACTATGCGCTTCCTCTATTTATCTTTTTATTATTGTTTTGTTCTTTCAGTTATTAAATTGTCTGACGGATATCTTGTAATATGTAAACTAGTTACTAGTAATGCTACTAAATATACTTGTAGTAATTGCTATAATTACTACTAATAATAATAATAATAACGTGTATTATAGTGAAACGATCAACTATGCTGATATCTATCAATTTTAATGACTCGTTTTTACCCGTTGGCATTTTGGTCCTTTTTCCTGTAAATGTCTTAGATTTTACTCTAGAATAAGTGCGACTGGGAATCGAACCAGCGAGAGTTCAATTCACCTTAGGATCTGTCGTTTAAAATGTATCGACGTTACCTGACGCCTCTAACCTGTGCTGCGAGAATGATACATTCTAATTATTGCTATTATTTGCATTATTTACTATTTAATTTTGTCTTGCTTTACACTTTTTAAAATGTTTTCAATTGAACGTCAGTTAAACATTTGTGATGAATAGATACGTCTTTACTTTTAAATGAACTGATTTGACTGTTGCTGTTACTGTAGAGATGATGGAAGGGTGAGCTCTAAGTTCTATACGGACCCAGATGAGTTTCTAGAACATTGGATCAACGGCATGATGGTGTCATCCGATGAGTCAACTAAACCGTGCGATGAGAATGGGGTGTCAGCTCTTAAACCTGCTAATGGCTATCATGATCAGAAGGATGAGATGATCGCTTGGATGAGCGGTACACTGCCGAGAGGTAATGGGAGGATAGCTGTGGACAGTAGCTATGGCACTGTGATCAGAAAGACTAATTCTGCGGCTCAACAGCAGACAGGTTTACCGCAGCAGATAGGCCTACATCAGACTGGCCTGCAGCAGCAAACAGGCCTACATCAGACAGGCCTACATCAGACAGGCCTAAATCAGACGGGCCTACATCAGACAGGCCTACATCAGCAGGCAGGCCTACATCAGACTGGACTACTGCAGCAGACAGGCCTACATCAGACAGGCCTACAGACTGGGCTACAGCAGCAGACAGGCCTACAACAGCAGACAGGCCTACAGCAGCTGGCAGGCCTACAACAGCTGGCAGGCCTACAGCAGCAGACAGGCCTACATCAGACTGGGCTACAGCATCAGACTGGGCTACAGCAGCAGGCAGGCCTACATCATCAGGGTGTTCTACAGCAACAATTAAGCCATCAGCAGCAGAGCCAGCAGCAGCAAGGCCTACACCTAGCAGGCCTACAGCAGCAAACAGGCCTACAGCAGCAAGACGTACAGCAGGACTGCCTACGTCAGAAAGCTCCTCAGCAGTTGCAGACAGGATTTGACCAGCAGAACTCTGATCTAACAGAGCAGCAGCTGGCTCGGCTACAGCAGCTGCAGCTGCAGCTACAAGAGAAGCAGAACGGCCTCAGCAACGGCTCAGCTGTGACGTCCAATCTGAAATCAGCTGACGGGATGACGGCACAGCCTCACAGCTACAAGCCAGTCTCTCTGTCCCACGCTGACACACAGCTCAGTCCCAGCAGTAGCTTTGACCTACCCCCCCCCCCGCCAGCTCTTACTCCCAACATCGACCTCGACTGCGTAGACTCTCTCCCCCCTCCACCGACGTCGAATATACTTCCTCCTCCGCCATTTCAGTTTTCTGCACCGAGCCAGTCGTTCGCATCGTCCAATCATTCATCGATACCTCCTCCCCCGCCTCAGCTGTTGCACAACTACGGAGCTAGCTTCACTGCGCGCTACACTCTGCATCAGACCACGGCTGTCTCAGGCCCCGCCCATTCTGCTGCTGCTGCCTCAGGCCCTGCCCATTCTGCTGCTACTGCCTCAGGCTCCGCACATTCTGCTGCGCCACATCTGGGTGGCGTCTCGACTGGGGATGGGTTGACTAATGGTACTCTGTCTCGTCCTAATGGAGGTCAGAGAAGAGTTAGCTTCGATAAGAACGTGGTTGCATTTGATAGAGACAACAGGTCGCAGCTGCTGAGTGCCAATAGAAAAGGTTTGTGGCTCTGTTATTAACCCACTGCATGATTACTATGTAAATATTTCTAATTCTGTTTATGAATCTGCCTCTGATATTGTGTCATTTTGTTGCAAGTTGAATGGGTGAGTAGGTAGGATTCTTGATTGATATGACTTGACCAAGTTATGTGTTTCACTTGATTAAAGTGAGACACATAACATCGCCACTCTCTGGAGCCAGTGGTGATGTCGGTAAGTTATTCGACTGCGGATCAGTATGTGCTGGGTTCAAATCCTGGGCTTACCCGTCACTGACATCGCTTTCGAGTGAGGAAACTGACGTTAACGTTAGCTTTTTTTAGCTTTAAAGTGATGTAGACTTGTTAAACTTGGTCTTCTAAGTTAATTACTCTTGTGTGACCCATCTTAGCTCCTCGTTGTAAGCACTATGCTATCGCTCTTTCCAGCTTGCTGCATCGTTGATCAATCTGGAATTTTCTTGCATTCACTCTTTGGGTTTATAAGTTTGTGGTTGTTGTTGTTGTTATGTAGATCTGGTTATTTTTGTTACAGGTAATCAGCTGAGGCAGGGTCAGCAGCAGCAATACAGCAGAGGCCAGCAGCTGCAGCAGCAGCTGTCAGGTGAGCCGCAGAGATTTGACGTGCAGTCTGTGATGGAGGCAGCCTTTGAGAGGAGACGCAGAGCTATGGAGGAGGACGATCAGGTGGAGGAGAACAGAGAGGGGGATAACTGGTCTGATGAGGAACTCTAGACAACCTTTATCCCTCTAGGGTGTCGTGAGGAACTCTAGACACTCGTTATCCCTCCAGGGTGTCGTGATCAACTCTAGACGCCCTTTATCCTCTCCAGGGTGTCGTGATGAACTCTAGACCCCCCCTATTCTCTCCAGGGTGTCGTGATGAACTCTAGACACCCTTTATCTCCTCCAGGGTGTCGTGAGGAACTCTTGACACCCTTTATCCTCTTCGTGATGACATGATGTGAACTCTAGACACCCTTTATCTGCTCCAGGTTTTCGTGATGAACTCTAGACACCCTTTATCCTTCCAGGGTGTCGTGAGGAACTCTTGACACCCTTTATCCTCTCTGTGATGAAGTGATAACTCCAGGGTGTCATGATGAAGTGATAACTCCAGGGTGTCATGATGAAGTGATAACTCAAGGGTGTCGTGATGAAGTGATAACTTCAGGGTGTCGTGATGAAGTGATAACTTTAGGGTGTCAGAGTGAAATGAGAGGATCAAATGGGGGAGGAGAGAGAGAATTTTAAAAATATCGAGGAAGAGAGAGAATTACTTTGAGGAGTAAGAGAGTGAATATCATCGAGGAGAGAGAATTTAGTGGATGATTAGAGAGAGAATTAGATGAAGTGAGAGAGCATTTGAAGAACCCTTATTGGATATGGAACTCTAATAACCCCAACAACAACAACTAACTGCTCTGACATCTCTGAATGCTCATCCTGATGCTCAGCCTGTTTGTAAGGTTAACCTATGTGAACTTGCGGCGTAATCTGTAGGTGCAAAGTTCTAATGCAGGCTCGGTTACCCATTGTTACCCTTTCAAGAAATGAGTCAACGTTAGAATCAGCTTTAAATGTCTTTTAGACTGTGCTTATAACACATGTATTTGTATTACCAGCGCTGGATATACAACAGCCCAATTTCCCAACACGGGTATTTCACAAGCTCCTATTTGTCCATGATAGTATAGTATTTTCAGATATTCATGTTTACGCTGTATACGTATGTTGGTGTTAATTATCTAATAATATTGTTGAATATAAAAGCTTTTTATGGATAGACAGAACTGGCTCATTACATTAGATATTCTATACATTACTGATTATAATTATTATTTCTATAAGTAAGAGTGCTCGAAGCAATGTTATGACTGAATGATAAGCACTGCGGGATATAGCCAGGAAGTTTATATTTGGCTATGACTGAGACGCTATTTCCAGTTCATCATATTTTTGAATAGCCTATATTTTACCGTGAATTTCTACTAATTTGGAGTGTAAATTGTGCAATTGATGCTATTTTTATTTTCTAAAATATTTAGATTTTCTTCAAATGGCTTGGTTTTCGATTATTCTTTTGATATTATTGTATTTAATTTATATTTTTAATCACTTGGCTTTAGACGGAAAGCTTGAGATTATTATATATACCTGGTATTTTACGTTTATTGTATCTGAATCTGAGTATCTTATTAACGGTTGATCGGAGATTATTTCGCATTAAAATTTTTGATATGTTACCGTATTTTAATGATTTGTATTTTATTATCTAATGTTTAAAATGTCTTAATAAAATGTTTAGAATGTCTTAATAGTGTAGGGGTAATGTCATGAAGTTTTAAATGACAGATCTTGAGGTGAATTGAACCCCCTTGGGTTGGAATGCCAGATGTGCTGATCTGAGAGTAAAAGCTCGGACATTCACTGGACTGGTTACACGGAAAATGGTCTAAATTGCCTAACGGTTTAATCGTGTGTTATTAGAAGTGATAGATATCAACATAGTCGATCATTTCACTATAGTGCGTGCTTACTGTTTTTAAAATGAGATGATCTGAAGAACACGAGCATTTAGAACAGACATGTGGATTGTCAATCAGTTGAAGTTGACTCTGTGTGTTGCTATTTGCAACTAAATGGCTAATAAATTGGCATAGACAGTAAATTATATAAATTATTTAACCAATATAGAGATTAACGTTTAATTAATACAATACGTATTATGCAATGCGTAGAATACAAGTCTAACTTCAACTAATTATTTTGAACAAATGCTATGAACATAAATCGATAAAGAATATAGTAATAAAAATTAAAAGATATCAGATACCATTTAGTTGCATAATTACTGCTATCTATACAGTGACCACAGAGAAATTATTGTCTAGCGTATAACTAAATGCCTGCAGTCAATATGCCAGCTATTTGTCATATTTTTTTAAACCAATCATCTGTTACTGTTGTGGAGCTTGATGGTTGAAGAGTTTGTAGTCTCTATCATATACGTGTATATTTGCTTGTTCTTCAATGTCTATTATTCTATTGTATAATATTGTATGTGTTCGTGCTTTGATGTTCTTACTGTATATTACTCGTTTTCTCTGTACACTGCCGAACGATAGGTCCAAGGCATATATTTCTACATGCCTTATACATTCTCGTTGACTCTGCGCATGTATACTTAGAACAATCCTTCATAGTTCAAGTTCAGTGCTTGATATCTCTAAGCTATTGTTTTCCAAATCATTCTTATTGTTCAAGGAAAATGAAAACGTCTGAAAGAGTTACTTAATTCATTCCTTAATGACTCTTAGTCAGCTTCTAGGTAACACTTGCAGTTTTATATGAACTTTGTTTAAATTTCATGCTTTATTTCATGAAATGCTTATATTTTATCTGCTCTTAGATGAATATAATAGCTGAAAACTTTTGTTTATTTAATGTTTTGATCTACATGCAATGATGTAATGTGCTTCGGCGCCCTCTGAATCTAGTGACTGCATTTACTATCTATGTTTATATTTTCTATACTTATTTTGTGCTTTTCGGTGCGCTGTTTTTCTGCCTAAATTATTCTGCAATATTTTCATTTTTTTCTCAAAATACTTGTTGTATATTGCTTGGAACAGCGATGGGCTGAAATAAAAGCTCTTTTAACTTAACCAAACGTTTAACTACCATTTTGTTAAAATTACGAATGTTTTAAGCATCATTATAGTTTAGTTAACACCCATCACTGGCAATGTACTTGATTACAAAACACTCTGCTGTACATGATTTGTCCAAAGGTGTTATGTCAACTTGTGTCGGAGCAATAAGACCTATTTGTTCTAAGGTGTACTATTTAACACGTTTAAAAGATCTATATCTTTGGCCTGCATCTAACAGCAAACCGAGTTTATATAGATATGTAAATTATATATATATATATATATATATATATATTATTATATATATAGATATATATAATCTATATATAGAAAGTTATAGAGATAATTATATATATATATAATATATATATATAATATAATTATATATAGATATATATAAATATACGTGTATATATACTGTACATGTATATATATATATAAATAAATAAATAAATATATGTAAATGTATAATATATATATATATATATATATATATATATATATATATATATATATATATATATTAAGGTGACAATGAAATACATAGGAATTTTTTTTGTATTTTTATCACTCACACCCTCTTAAATTCTTCATTTTGGTACAACTGAGTAATAAAAAAAATGTGGATGGATTTGGTTTCAATTTAGAGGTTGCACAAGACCGCTGAAGTTTCATCTATTAGCCAGCTAATGCCGCGTTTGCTTCGTATTAAAAGTTTATGCGTTATTTATTGAATAAATTAAAATTCAATTAAGATACATAGAGATTAAGTTTAACAAAAATAGCAACTATCTATTGAGTTAATTTCTGGTATTTTCGCTCATATTGTTTACTTAAGTAGTCTAAATCAAGGGTCAAATATACAGATTTTCAGTGTTTTTGAGATAGTTGCTGCGAGATGGCTAGTTGCAAAGTTAAAGCAAAGAAAGAAGACAGGAGTATTTGGTTGGTGGGTATGCTGGAGATTACAGGATCAAAGCTCCCTTCAAATGAACAGGTTTTACAACATTTCTTTCATCATCTTAGTAAGCATAAGAGAATAATTCAAGACAGTGCAACCAACGCCGCGGGAGAGTTTTTGTCTTTTGGGAGAAAGCAAAGATACAAACGAAACAAGAATGTCATTTTGTAAATAAGATAAAAACATTACATTCCATGTGGCAAGGATTAAAGAAAAGGGCTTCTTGCAGAACCGAAGTGCAGCAAGGTGAGGACGACAGGTTTGCTCAAACCTTGATGATCTTTATGATGTATCACACGCAGACACTTTGACTTTGATAAAGATTGAAGAAGACAGACAGTTTCTGCTTGCTCAATGGAAGAAGGCGCTGTTTGGGTCCAGTGGACACTAAAATGGCTAAACAAGAAGTCCGTCGTCTAGAAAGAGATGCCTTTTCTTCAAGTGAGACAGAGAAAAGAAGAAAATCGATCTAGAATTGAGTCAATACCTGTTCAACAAAGTAGTAGCAGCAGCATCGAGGAAATGAATCAAGATAGCAGCTCTGATGAAGTTGTGTTCGGCTTATCGATTTTGTTGGGCTTAGAGATTTGCAGACTTCTGGACTTCCATTGATAGGCACAAGTTTGAAAGCGGAGTAGCCGATCGTCATATCGCTGCCGATTTAGAATCGGACAAGGACAATCTTCTCGCATTCATATCGTGGCAACTGTCTCAGTTGCAACCGCGCGATGACTATGGAGGTCTTCTTTAGCTGTCTCAACTCTTTCTTGGAGCTGAAAGTTTTGGAGATGTCACAATTCATCAACCTGGTGCTGTACATCAGGCAAGGTGGATGGTCAAGCCGACATACTCTCTGAAGATTTTTCTCTTCCGATCTCAGTTTAAGCTGACGGAGCGAGGACTCATAAGACTCCATCGATTCAACGTTTTTGTGATCAAGGTGTATTTAAAAGCCTGGTTTACCTGCCAATGTTCAACATCAGCTCCATGCAACGACCTGTCTCTGCTCAGAGACATACAGGCATACAAGACCTTGGATGAATCTGTTGCATCGGCAGCAATGAAGAGTTTCTCCAACCATCTGTGGTATTTAAGTGAGACTCTGATTGAACTGGCTTTTTTGATGCACATGTTACGGTTGATGAAAAATTTGATATGATAAGAGCGCTTGAAGGCGAAGGTTCATGTGACTATCCACCACGCAGAATGATTGTTGACGATAAAACTATCTAATAACAAGTAACATTAGGAAGCTGTTCATAGCTCTAGATGTGGATCAGGATTTTCTAGAAGAATATCCAAGTAAATGGGACACTAATGACGTATAGATTAAAGCTCGGAGAAAGGCAATTAAAGGTCGTGAATGACGCTGCTGAGCGCGGCGTTGCGCTTTGTCAATCATTCAACGGAGTGCTTACTAACCATGAAGAACAGAAACAGTTCCTTTTACAGATTGTGGAGAATCAGCGAATGCATTATCCTGACTCAAACAAGTCAACGGTCGTCAAGAAGACTTTTAATCGTTGACAGTGTTTTCATTAAGTAGGTCACATATTATATATAATATGAGAGTCTGTTGTGCAACCTCTAAATATGAATTTATTCTCATTAAAAAATTGTTATATAACGTTTGGATAGAAATGAACATATTTAGAGGGTGTGAGCATTAAAAATAAAAACTTTAGTTTTTATTGTCACCCTAATATATATATATATATATATATATATATATATATATATATATATATATATATATATATATATATATATATTGGCTTAATATACATGTATATATAGGCGACTGCAAAAGAATGGCATATTCGAGAGTATAATGATTCTCAACATCTAATATCTATACTCTAACCATTTATTTTGTGCTCATTGAAATGTGAATTTTGTGATCTAATTGGTATTCATTTTAATGGAAAATTATTAGAGTCAATGTGTACGTCAATACTACCTACTTGTGTCTAAAGCATTTTGTATCTTTAAATTCTATAACGTCTAATTCTTTTAGAACTGCTGATGCATCTGTTTGCAAATTTTTCAACGTCAGTGTTAGCATTTTGTCTTTTATAGTCAACAATAGACAGAAATAATTGTAATCAGAGATATAATCAGAGCTCTTGCTCTCTGTTGCCTTGTTATGCTATATCATATACTCGATGTATTTCCTACAGATTTCCAGTACTGCTGGTTTGTGACGTTATTGACTAGATCATACGTGTATGTACTGTTAGTGTAGTTTTAGCAATGTATTAACTCTGTATCTCTAATGAGTCAATTACCTTCTAACTCTGTAACTCTATTACTGTAACCCTATTACTTTCAGAACATGTTCAAGATTATTCTTCTGCAAAATTATTATTAGTATTACATCTGTAGTGATGCGTGCTTGTGGGGGCGTCCCTGACATCCTTCTTGGATGAGGAAATGGACGTTAAACCTTTATTTGATTATTACTATTGTTACTGTTATTATTATCTAGTGTTTTGAAATCATCGTTGCAAGAGTCTCAACAATATACGGAGCTAATCTTGCAATAAAATTTCGTACATATGTAGCAATCAAAATTGACAACTGAGCAAATTTAAGATTTAAACATGTAGAATTATTGTTGATGGCTAGCTATCATCGTCGTTATCATCATCATTATCATCTTCTCTTGAATCCCAGTATAACTAGGGTTGGGATGTGAATAGACCTTTTCCAGTTGCTTTAGAAAATTTTATAGCAATTTCTGGAGCCTTTTGCGCTCATCAACCGAAAGCCTTTCTGACATTGATTTGGATCATATTGTTTTGTCACCTTTCACGACACTTGCAGTCCACGGTTGGTCTATTTTTCATCAACCCGAGCACAACCTTGGTAAGAACATGGTTTTTGGTGGCTATTATAATGCGGACAATTTTAACTAAATGTAATGGATTGCCATTTAGCTTTTATTTTGTACAACTTTAAACATTGAATTAAACAAAAAATCTTGTAAAACGTGCCTTGTCATGAAATTTAATTATCTTTAATTTCGTACGTAAAACTTAAACATCATGAATTCTTTTTCAGTTTTACTGCAGAAATGTTTATTTCTCGTTGGGTAGCTTGTCCACTCAGGGAGTAGGCGTTCATGGTCTTCCATTGAATTTAATCATTTCTCTTATGGTTTCAGCTGTACTGAGCAATATTAATACCAATCTGGTTATTCCTCTGAAGTATCTACAACTGGCAGCTTGGTTGATTATATGCATTTTGACGTCCCTGACATCATCCTTGTATGAGGAAACGGACGTTAAACCTTTATTATGATTATTTGAAATAGTAATTTGCATTCCCATTAGACATTTCGTGGTTCACTGCTGTTTGAGTTTATTCAAATAATTGATAACTAAGATCATCTATCGCTCAGCAAATTGTCGTTATATCAAGATCAAATTTTAATAGTATATCTATAAATTCGTTTCTCATAAGTTTAACGTCAGTTTTTGTACCATAGCTGTCTTGTCTGAGACGATCGGGCTGGGATTCAAGCATCATGCCTTCTGCTTACCACGTCCCTGACATCATCCTTGTATGAGAAAACGGACGTTAAACCTTCATTACCAGACATGTATGCTACCAACTCTTTCATCCAACGGTACTTGTTGGCGTAAATTCTGTAATTTAACTTGTAATAGCAGTATTGACTTTGATCTTCTTTGCATATACATGTATATCTGCTTGTATTTCTATGTCGATTGAAGTTTGGATTCCATTGTTGTCAACATAACAATAGTGGCGTAGCCTGCTGCATCAAAGTGCGCCATCAAAAGACGACGATGTGTATTTGCCTTACTGAGGAATGAAAAAAAAAAAAAAACTACAAAAACAGCAGCTAAGAAAGAAAACTTTGTAAAACCTGTTACTGTTATGCATGTAACCATACGACGAAAAATATATAAATGAAATACTGAATTTTGCTAATTTAACACTATTATGTTTGGGGTATTGATACAACACGCACGAACGTAGCTTTCGTCTCCTAAAAGGTCGCCGTTAAAATTTGTGTAGCATCAACTCTCTCCCCCTCGTTTAAAAACACTGACTACGCCACTGGCTTACAATTAGTGTACTGTTCAGTAATAAACTGTAGGCTAATCCAGTGAACTATGTATTGTGCTTGACTTAGTCCTATTGACGGTAGCTTGAGTGTGTAAAGTCTGGAGCCAGTGGCGAAGTCGGTAAAATACTTGACCGCGTATGTTCGGGGTTCAAATCCTGGGCTCGCCCGTCACTGACATCTCTTTCGAGTGAAGAAACTGACTTTAACCTTAGAGTTTTAGCTTTTAAAAATATTTGAAGGAGAATAATGATAATAATAATAATAAAGGTTCAACGTCCGCTTCCTCATGCAAGGATGATGTCAGGGACGTCAGAAGTTATGACCAGAAGACCCTTGACTTAAGACATATCACTAATTATCCATAGTTTATTAGCTACACATAAATCATCTGTTATCTAGCTACCTCCTCCCTGTCTATAATTTCTTGTTTTCTCTACGTATTTTTCTATTGCATTAGTTTTTACATTTTGTTTATATATATTTATATTGGTGTACTACGTGTTGTACTTTGTCTGTGCTCAGTGTTTCCAATAGAGATTTGTATTAACATATTCTCTCGTTGGTATTTCATTACTTGTAGTTTCATAGTGAAACAATAGGCCTAGGTTATGTTTCTCTCCAGTCATATGCAGAAAGCATCTTGTTTTCACTGCTTATAATGTAAAAACATATTTTTCACTGCTTGCAACGTAAGAGACGACTCATGTTTAGCTAAAAGGTAAAGCTTCCTACTTGAATAACATGTCAGTGACTGGGAGAGCACTGGATTTGAACCCTGCACCTACTGATCACTGGATTTGGACCCTGCACCTATTGATCACTGGATTTAAACCCTGCACCTACTGATCACTGGATTTAAACCCTGCACCTACTGATCACTGGATTTGAACCCTGAACCTACTGATCACTGAATTTGAACCCTGCTCCTACTGATCACTGGATTTGAACCCTGCACCTACGGATCACTGTATTTGAACCCTGCTCTGCTCCTACTGATCACTGGATTGGAACCCTGCTGCTGCTGATCACTGGATTTGAACCCTGCACCTACTGATCACTGGATTTGAACCCTGAACCTACTGATTACTGGATTTGAACCCTGCACCTACTGATCACTGGATTTGAACCCTGAACTTACTGATCACTGGATTTGAACCCTGCTCCTGCTGATTACTGGATTTGAACCCTGCTGCTACTGATCACTGGATTGGAACCCTGCTGCTACTGATCACTGGATTTGAACCCGGAACCTACTGATTACTGGATTTGAACCTTGCACCTACTGATCACTGGATTGGAACCCTGCTCCTACTGATCACTGGATTTGAACCCTGAACTTACTGATCACTGGATTTGAACCCTGCTCCTGCTGATTACTGGATTTGAACCCTGCTGCTACTGATCACTGGATTGGAACCCTGCTGCTACTGATCACTGGATTTGAACCCGGAACCTACTGATTACTGGATTTGAACCCTGAACCTACTGATCACTAGATTTGAACCGTGCAACTACTGATTCGCTGTCTATTGGTGCTACGCTTATTAGAAAGTAAATGACTTTCGGGTTTTGCTCGATTCGCCTTCTTTTACTTATTATTTGTGAAGTAGCAGAGTAACAGTTGATCACCTCTAGATAACCAGATGATTTTATAATCGGCTATTTAATAAGGCTATATACTGTATATATATATATATATATATATATATATATATATATATATATATATATATATATATATATATATATAGGCCTATATATATTATATATTCTTTTTATAGATATAGATATTTTATCTATATCTATAAATTATGTACACACACACATTTACATAAACTCGAGCCTGTTTTGCGGGTACATAATCACGGTTTCGTTAAGCTTAGATAACTATACGCGTACGCTGTCCCTCTTGATCTTGGAATTAATTATTCTTTGTCTCGAGGGTATGGTCTTAGTCTTGATCTCTAGGAAATGTTCTTAGTCTTGGTCTGAGTGGTCTCGAAAGTATGGTCTTAGTCTTGATCTCTGGGGTCTGGTCTTAGTCTTGATCTCTAGGGTATGGTCTTAGTCTTGATCTCTAGGGTCTGGTCTTAGTCTTGATCTCTAGGGTATGGTCTTAGTCTTGATCTCTGGGGTCTGGTCTTGGTCTTGATCTCTAGGGTCTGGTCTTAGTCTTGATCTCTAGGGTATGGTCTTAGTCTTGATCTCTAGGGTCTGGTCTTAGTCTTGGTCTCAATGGTATGGTCTTAGTCTTGATCTCGATGTATGGTCTTAGTCTTGATCTCTACGTGTGGTCTTAGTCTATCATGTTGTTAGACTGCAGGAGACCAGGAATATCAATAAAAATATAAATGCTGACTGCGATATGAGTACAACAATATTGAGTGCTATAAACTAATGAGAAATTTTAGAAAGAGTATTAAACATAAGTAAACAAAAAAACTAACCATAACAACACAACAAAAAACAACTGAATGAAAAAGAGATTTAAGTAATGTGCACATTCAGAGCATTCAACTGAATCAAACAGCATTTCTTTATGTGCATCAATGTTAAGATATGAACAAGTAATGTATTTCCTTCTCACAAGTTTTTGCAAGACCAAGTAAGAGTAAACACGCATTATAGTGTATGATCAACGATGTTGATATCTATCACTTTTTAATACCACAGGTTTAACCCGTTAGGCAATTTAGTCCATTTTCCGTGTAGTCCGTCCAGTGAATGTCCGAGATTTTACTCTCAGATCAGCGCGGCTGGGATTCGAACCCATGAGGTTTCAATTTACCTCAGGATCTGTCATTTAAAACTTCATGACGTTAGCTCTACGCTATTGAAACATTCTAATACCAATTAACACAGTGAATAATAATAACAACAATTAGAGTGCTACTGTCATCAATGACAACATCGAACACTATTGAGACAAAATCAAGCCGGCGAGCAAAAAGAAGTTCCAAAACGGTGCAAATTCCAAAATCCAGATAATCAGTCCATAGTGAAGGGAATTAAAGAAAAGGAGGTTTAGGCGCAGGTCGCTGCTCATGGACACTGGATGGAAAAGAGAGATGGAAAAGATAGGTCTTCAACTGCCTATGGAACTGATCATAGGAAAGCAAAGGCCGATGTGCTTCAAATGAAGATTTCCGAAGATTAGATGGAAGAGAATTCCAGTTCTGCGGTGCAGCATGCTGCACCGACCCCAAGATCAAGACAGTGATCCGCACTACCAAGACCAAGACAGTAACGTACTGTCTCGAGACTGTCTGGACGCAAGACAGGTCTTGGTCTTGTCCCTACACTGGTAATTTGTAGATAAAGTCTGCATGAACGATAGACATTTAACATTTTCATCCTTGAAAAGCTCAAATTGCGATAGCAAAGAAGAAATCCAAAATAGTTCGCTTACTTCCGATTTCGTTGTTTGTTTACAAACAATTATTTACTTTTGCAAAATGAAAATGTATAGATTATAATTATAGGCCTATTACTATTGTAATTAAACAATAGAATCTGTTACCTTAAATCTTTAGATTTGTAATCAATTGTTACTAACGAGCGTATAATTTCTGCGAGTGTGAAAACGGACTATGAATTTTTATTTCGATTCAAAGGCCTTATTTTAAAAACGCAGTTATTCTTTTGATCGTGATGATCTGAGAATAAAATTTCAGACTTTTAGAGAACTGGATATACGGAAAGTGAAAAAAATAGCCTAACGATTTTAATATGTGGTATTAGAAGTGATAGATATCTAGATTTAGTCACTAAATGCGTGTTATTATTATTTCCGTTTAGCGGTTGTGAGGATATAGAAGAGTACCTTGTAGTTGTTACAAAAGTTAGAAGAATATCTAATCTAACTTAAGGTTCTATATTAGGTATGGATGAAGTTAAATTAGTATAACTTTTGTAACAACTACAAGGTACTCTACTATATCCTTACAATCAATGATGAACGATTATGCAAAGAATTAATGACTAAACAGTGAATGTAATTAAGATAATAATATTAGACAATTTAATCTAAGTTCTTAGTTACATATGGTAATGATTCGATATCAAGTTGGTTACAATCTATTTGAATATTTAAATTATGTTGTGCGCTACTAATTGAATTAAATGCTAAATACTAGATGTAAACAGTTTTATCTAATCTTGTTCTCTGGATAACTTTCAATTCTAAATTCATCTAAAATTAACCTAATAATTAAATATGCTAGTACTATAGTTAATCAGCTAGATGTGATTGAGCATTTTAGGATATCCGCGTCGTGCAACTATGTCTCGTGACATTCGTACGCAATTTGGACGAATAATTGACTCAGCTAAGACGGGTCTTACCTCGGTGCATACTGCACTTCAGCAGCAGACAGCTATCGGTGGCTCTTCACACTTCTACCCAACAACGCTAGAACTCCAGAGAGCCGTTAAATGTGGCTGGCTACGCCGGCTAAACTGCAGCTCCTTAGGCCGGTCGTGGCAAAAACGTTGGTTCACGCTAAAGGGCGACTACATGTACTACTACTCAACGCAGGATGAAACGCGCTCTCCTGTTGGAACTATCTTTTTGCCCGGATGTAAACTTATCGAGCATGTTATTGGCGGTGCCGATGGGGAAAAGTTTCGATTTGAAATCATTCCATACTCTGACACGGGAAGAGGCGGGGCCGGCACGGAGGAGGGGCACACGTTGAGTGCTGAGAGTGAGGAGGAGAGAAAGGATTGGCTGCGTGCCATCAACAGTACGCTGTACTCCACTGTGGGCGGTGGTTAGTGTTGGACTCTTTAAATATTTACAGCAACGACAACTACAGGCTTGTAAGGTTTGAAGATTTACAGCAATGACAAAAAACTGGTAAAGCTAATGTTGATGTCAATTTCCTCACTCGAAAGCGATGTCAGTCACAGGCGAGCCCAGGATTTGAACCCCGCATCTACTGATCCGTGGTCGAATATCTTACCGACATTGGCTCCAGCCAACAACAACAACAAGCTTGCATGGTTTATTAAGTTTCTTTCATTGTTGTTGTCTCATTCTGGGCGTGGCCGGTAGCATGTTAGTAAGTTGTCAGACCCCGGACCCATAGGTGTAGAGTTCAAATCCAGTGCTTCAACTATCACTGGCATACTTTTAAGATAGAAAACTTACTTTAAACCCGGTTTTAGCTTTAAAACAAGGTTTAGATTTTACTGTTGTTACCACTCGGGAACTTGAAAAGCAATGTTGATGAGCAAATTTGAAAGGTTCATGGGTTGGTAATTATATCCAGTTTCTGTTAAAATCAATTAAAATTTGCTGCTAAGAACTTTAATTGGTGCTATATAAAGTTTTAAGAACTAGTTTACTTTGTAACTTTAAAACTGTAAGGTCTTTAATCAAATTATAACAGTATTTAAAGCTGTTTACTGGACTTAGCTAATAACTATTATTAATAATTCTGTTTTTATAAAGGATCTCTTTGTAATAATTAATAATTATTATTAATAATTCTGTTTCTTTATAGAATCTCTTTGTAATAAATATTAATTATTAATTATTATTAATAATTATGTTTCTTTAAAGAATCTGTAAGGAATAGTGCAGTGCTGGGAGAAATCCCCCCTGGGCAAATATTTTATAGTAATAATTTTTAGGAGCCTATTGGAACCTCTCACATGATCCACTCGAATATTGAGTGAGGAAATGAAATTGAATGTTAGATCTTTTTTGTTTTGTATTATAGGGCATTTTATTGATTTGTGGTTTATTTTATTATAGTGCAATGAATGTATTGTAGTATATTGGAGTGTATTGTATTGTTTGGAAGTTTAGTGTAAATATTTTTGGTATTGTATTTTATTGTAGCATTTTGTATTGTATTGTAGCATGATACTTTTTTATTATATTATAATGTATTCTATTAATAATAATAATAATAAAGGTTTAACGTCCGTTTCCTCATCCAGGGATGATGTCAGCGACGTCCCCAACAGCACATATCACTACAGATCAATTCACCCAGACCAATCTGCGTAAGAAATGTGGTGAGGAGAAGTAAGGTCATAAACGAAAGCCAGTATTGTAGTTTACTGTATTTAAAATTGTATTGTATTGTATCATTTTTATTATATAAATATAAAATTCAAATGTATTTTACTGTATTGTATTGTACTGTATTGTATTGTACTGTTTTGTATTGTAATATTGTATTGTACTGTATTGTATTGTGTTGTACTGTATTGTACTATATTTTATTATATTAAATTGTACTGTACTAAACTGTATTATATTATATTGCACTGTACTCATTTGTATGTATTGCACTGTACTGTATTGTACTGTATTGCACTGTATTGTATTGTACTGTATTGTACTATATTGTATTGTATTGATTTATCGGCACAGCGATATTTGGACAGCCGCTGGAGTGGACTCTGCAGCATGAGCGGAAGAAGGAACCTCAACGGAAGGTTCCAGAGCTTGTACAAGCCTGTGTGGAGTACCTGACTAGAGAGGGTCTCCAGGAGGAGGGCCTGTTCAGGTAGGACCTGTAGCATCAAGTGGTCGTTACTAGTTAAATGTAAAAAAGTAAACACTCTTTAATTATGGAAAGCCTTTGACAAAGGCTTTCCATAACATTTATGATTATTATTATTATTATTTTATTATTTTATTTTATTTATTGCCCTGGGCTGTATAAGGCCCTGGGCTAAAATATAAGATAAAAGAAAGACTTTATTTAATTAAAAGAAAGATGAAAAATATTTAAAATAGTTCCTCTCGCTCTGAGAGGCCACATTCGCCAATGTGCCACGAACGCAGACAGCATAAAACGCTGGAGTGCAATAGATAGGCGCTGCCATAGAAAGGCTTTTTCACGTTGGTCGCCTGTAATAGTACTGGTTCTCCTGCCTTATTATTATTGTTGTTATTATTATTGTTGTTACTATTATTATTTTATTTTAATTTTATCTGTATTAGTATTACTATTGTTATCAATATTATTATTGTTTATAATTGTTATAATTATTATTATTATTATTACTATTAAAACTATTAATAATATTCTTATTAAATATTTTTTTACATTTTATTATTATTACTATTACCATTACTATTAATTTTATTGTAATTAAATATTCTTATTATTGCTTTTACTATTAATATCATTACAAATATTATTACTACTATCACCACTACGACTACTACTAATACTACAGATTAGCGGGACGCACGCAGGTGAAGAGATTATGCTCTGAGTACGACACGGGGGCCAGGCCTGATATATCTGATATTATTAATATTATAACTACTATTATTACTATTACTATTATCACTACTACTATTATCACTATTACTACTATTACTACTACTACTACCACAGACTAGCGGGACGCACGCAGGTGGTGAAGAGATTGTGCGCTGAGTACGACACGGGGGCCAGGCCTGATATATCAGGGGTGGAGGACGCTGATGTTCACACCGTGGCCTCCCTACTCAAGCTCTACCTCAGGGAACTGCCCTCCCCCCTCGTGCCCTTCGAGATGTACGACCCAATCATAGCGGTCGTTACAAACGAGTATCAGCCGGGCGATGAGAGAGTCATGCAGAAGCTTGCACGACTACTGCAGGTCTGCCACTGTCGACTATAAATGTATAGTTTGTTTATTATATTATGTATATTCTACATATATATATATATATATATATATATATATATATATATATATATATATATATATATATATATATATATATATATAGGACAGAAATTGGTTGACTTTTGCAATAGAATGAGATTAGTGGTGTCCAACACTTGGTTCAAACATGAGAAGAGAAGGCGTTATACATGGAAGAAACCAGGAAGCACCGGAAATGAGGGAAGATACCAGATAGATTATATTCTGATAAAGCAACAGTACAGGAATAGTGTGAAGAATTCAAGGGCTTATCCAGGAGCCGATATTAATTCAGACCACAATCTAGTAATGGCTTCAGCTGAAGAAAATAATTAAGAAGAAAAGCAGTAAGAGATGGAATTTCAATGGATTGAATGAGAAAAGAAGTCAGTTTCAGGAAGCAGTGGAAAGAAAAGTTAAGGAAATGAAGGACTACGAAAAAACAGTGGTAAATGAAAGATGGTGTCAGCTAAAGGAAGCCATTAAAATAGGTGCAAAAGAAGTTTGTGGCTTTCTTAAAGCAAATACAGCTAAAAAACCTTGGATCATAAGCGAGATGCTAGACAAAGTGGATGAAAGGAGGAAATGGAAAAGTATTGACACCAGTCATGGCCGTAGGAAATATAGAAGCTTAAACAGTGAACTTAGAAGAATTACAGACAAAGCAAAAGATCATTGGTGGAGTGAAAAGTGTGGTGATTTAGCAGAATATGATAGAAGAGGGAGGTCGGATCTACCAGGAAGTCAGGATATTAACAAGAACCTATAAGAAAAAGAAAGGAGATGCAAAGAACATTAGTATAATGGGTAAAGATGGGGAATTGAAGACATAGCTGGAAGAAGTAAAAGAAAGATGGAGAGAATATGTAGAGGAATTGTATGATAAGGCTGGGAAACCAGTTCAAGAGGATTTTAAAATAGAAGAAGAGAATATCATAGAAGACGATAAAAGGGGCCCCGATTTAATGAAGGAGGAAATTTATTCTGCAATTAACAGTATGAAGAAGGGAAAGGCAGCCGGAATAGATGAAATCCCAGCAGAATTCTTGAAAATGTTGGAAGGAGAAACACTCAAAAAGTTAATGGAGGTATGTATGGAAGTGTACAGTACAGGTATGTGGCCAGGCGACTATACCAAGTCAGTGATGATTCCAATTCCCAAAAAAGCCAATGCTGTGGAGTGTTCGGATTACAGAACAATCAGCTTAGTACCTCATGCATCGAAGATCTTATTAAAGATAGTAAATAATCTCTTTCAGCCGAAAGCAGAGATGATATGGAACAAGACACAATTTGGTTTTAGGATTAGATGCGGCACAAGAGAAGCAATAGGAGTAATGCGGGTTCTTTGCGAAAGAAGCTTAGAATATGGAAATGATGTTTTTGTATGCTTTTTAGACTTCGAGAAGGCCTTTGACAGGATTGATTGGATAACGATGATGAATATCTTAAAAAGAATAGGAATTGACTGGAGAGATAAGAGACTAATTTTGAACTTGTACATAGAATCAAAGAGCAGTAATCAAAATCCAACAAGAATACTCAGAAGAAGGTGAAATAGGACGTGGAGTAAGACAAGGTTGTAGCATTTTGCCACTGCTGTTTAACATTTATGCTGAGGCAATGATGGAGGAAGCCATGGAAGTCTTGGAAGAAGGAATAAAAGTAGGAGGGAATTTGTTACAAGATGTACGATTTGCAGATGACCAAGGAATGGTAGTGGGCAGCGAGATTGGATTGCAGAAGATAATGGATAGGCTGAATGATACGGCCCTAAAATCTGGCATGAAGATTAATGTAAAAAAGACCAAGGTTATGAGAGTGTCCAATAATAAAGGTGAAGTTAATATCACAATAAATGGTACGAAATTGGAACAGGTAAGGAGTTTCAAATATCTGGGTCATACTATAACCGATGATGGGAAATGTGAGACAGAAATATGCAGTAGGATTGCACAAGCAAAAGCGGCC
>CAJHZI010000903.1:332500-677500 GCA_905160935.1 Enchytraeus crypticus | reverse complement strand
GGTGGTGCTCATCACACACGCCCACGAGCTATTCGCCGCTGAGTACACTGCCACAGGGGACAAGCTAGTCACAGCTGATCTACTGGGGTTAAACAGCGAGGCAGGTGACTCAGCGGTGACCAATCACGATGCGGCTAGCAGCATCAACAGCGATCTTATTGGTTTAGATCTAGGTACGCGTTTTCCTTGATGATGTCTTAATTTTCATGTATCATATGTTAAATCTTCTATGTTGTATAATCATGTTGAATCAATGTGTTGAATAGTCATTAGTGTTGTGTGAAACCTGTGTTGTGTCCGACATGCTGAAGACTTGGTTTAGACCTAGGTACGCGACTTCTTTTTGTGGCTAGAGCCAGCGGTGTTGTCGGTAAGATACTCGACCTCAGATCAGTGGGGTTCAAATTCTGGTCTCGCCCGTCACTGACATCGCTTTCGAGTGAGGAAACTGACGTTAACATTAGCTTTTAGCTTCTTTTTTCCATGATGATATCTTAATTTTCATATGTCATGTTAAAATCCTTAGTGTTGTGTGGAATCTGATTTGTGACCGGCTTGCTGAAGAATGACTAACTGTTGACTGTTTGTTTCGTTAAAGGCGACAAAGCACTAAGATTCGAACTAACGTCAAAATAGGCATTTATTTGGTGGGCGCCTAGGCTCCAGAAATTTTTTAAAAATTTTCTAATCCCAATCCTAGTTAAACTGGGATTCAAGGGATGACACTGACGACGATGATGATGATGATGCTGATGATGATGATAAGGATGTTTAAATCCTTAGACAGCTTAGTTCGTGATTCATTAACCTGCCCATAGAACGTTCTAAATTTCATTCTGTCATTAACTCAGATGATAAGCAAAACCCACATGACATTTATTTACTTTGTAATTAGATGGGTAAACAGGATTATATTCTCAGGGAATGACTCCCCTGCCCAGTAAATGTTAGTCGAAGCTTAGGCACAGGGGGCCCACCTCGTCATAAGCAGAATTCCCCCAAGAATAATGGTATAACAAAAGGAATATTATAGATGATTTAAAGATCCAATCGTATGTGGACGTGAAGAGTAAAACTGAAGATAGAGATAAGTGGAGACGTTATATACCATGGACCTGCCATAAGGCTGTGCACTAAGAGAGAGAGAGAGAGAGAGAGAATCAGATAAGATTTTACGACTCGTCTGATCAATGCTCTACGCAGCGATCTGATATTTAGTCGATTATTTAAACTGTTCTACGATCTGATATTTAGTCGATTATTTAAACTGTTTCTACGATCTGATATTTAGTCGATTATTTAAACTGTTTCTAATATTTAATATTTAATTATTTAAATATTAATTATTGAAATTATTAGTTATTATTTTAATTATTATAATTATATAGTTAATATTTATTGTTTAAATATTAACTATTTAGACTGTTTCTAATATTTATTATTTAAATATTAATTATTTAAACTGTTTCAGGTTTTAGCTCACTGACCGCTGCTGACCCTCAACAACCTGCAGATAACTCAGCAATGCCTCGTGCCTCGCTCTCTGCTGATGACATCGAGAACCCTCAGCCAGACATCCGACGACCCTCAATCTCAGCTCAGCCTCGCCGGGGGAAGGCCCTGAGAGAGGTGGGGGGTGTGTTTGTGGACACGCAGCATGGGGGGTGCGGCATCGAGGAGAACAGCGAGGTAGAGAGAGATGGGATGAGTGAGAAAAAGAGCGAGGGAGAGAGAGATGGGATGAAAAAGAGCGAGGGAGAGAGGAGAGATATGTTGGGTGTTAACAGCGGTAAAGAAGATGTAAGAAGATCTGTGATACTGCGAGTCAAGAATCACTCTGGTAACGAAGCGGTTCGAAATCGATGTACCGGTGGATTGGATTCTGTCAGTAAGCTGGAGCAGTATCTTCACAGTGATCAGTGGCCGAGTGAACTGCGTAACACTGGTGCCAAGAGAGAGGAAAACGTTGTGCTGGATAGTGGAGCAGTTGAGCCATCGTCAGCAATACTGCCCGCTCTTCCTTACCGGCCGCCTCGCCACAGCCGTAATTCCTCGCTCGGCACATTTACTCCTGGGACCCTGAGATCCGTGCACGGGCCCCCGACCCCAGCGAAACCCCTCGTCAGGAGTCAGTCGTCTCTGGCTTCCGTTAGAAACAGCGTGACTTCCGGTAAGTCAGAGGTTTTGGAAGCAGGAAGCGCTGAAGATGGTAAAGGCGTAGAGCAGAGAATGCACAATTCCCAGTCACACGACACTCTGGTGTCGACCGGTCGTTTGTCTGACGTGATGGAATCTTTCGCTGATGCCGATAATGTAAAGGCTTCCTTTAAGCCCGTTGTGCCAGTGCCGCCAAAACTTCCCGAACGGCCGGACAAGTTACGATTGAGCTCTTCTGCTATTCCGCTGGTTCCGCCTCGACAGCAGAAACCCAGCGGTGACGGAGTGGAAGGAGAGATGAAGTTGACTGGAGTCAGGCGCACGTCGGCAGATGGAGGCAGCAATGGAACGAGAGCGCAGGGCGTGGAGAATAGAGAGGAGGCGGAGCCTGAACGGTATAGATCTGTGATAGAGAGGATATGGGTGGAGCTAATGAGTGTGGGCGGGGCCAGCAATGGTGCGGTGAGATGCGCTGATATGGGAGAGGAGGTGCTGGTTAGGCTGAGAGCTGTGACAGAGGAGCTGAGGGTGTATAGAGATAGGTTTGGTCCTTTAGGCGATTAGCGATACTTTAGGTGTCGTCGAATTAAAGGTAGCCCGATGTACGAGTTATTGTCCCTGGGCGAATTTCCATGCTTGTTAGGGGAGTAATTACTGCAATGACGTTTTATTTTATTAATTTCGTTTTTGGAGTCGATTATGTACAGGTATGTATATATTTGTATCGTTATATATATATATATATATATATATATACATATATATATATATATATATATATATATATGTATATATTATATATATATATATATATAGTATAATATATAGATATATTATATGTATTATAATAGTCTATATATATATATATATATATATATATATATATATATATATATATAAATATAATTAAATAATATTTAATAAGATTTATATATTTTTATATGTTTATAATATTTCTTTATTATATATAAATATAAACATTATTATTGTATGTTGTTGGTATTGTTACTTCTTATTCATTATTGTTTGAATTATTATGACTATTAGAATTCAATATACATTCTAACAAAACTATATGTGTTAATTTTGCCTAGGTTTATATTGCGTGTGTTTAGTTGTAACTTTACTGTTATAAATCACAATGGATCTGAATGTCTCTCTTTCTCTCTCTCTCTCTCTCTCTCTCTAGTGCTCTGTCAAGTAGCAGGCACAAGATACTTGTTCATACATCTTTCTTTTATGCTCCTTAGAGAGAACTGTATAAATAAAAAATTAATCCTTTCACTGAAAGCTGTGCCTTATGTGCCATATAGCTTGGGAAAACTAATGGCTCTGGGGTGGTTTTCCTATGCCTTCCTCAGTTTTTGCTTAATCGCCTATTACGAAATCTGCAGTTAACGCTTGTTCTAATCCTCATTGTCTCGAACACAACACGGAAATGATCTGAATCTAATGTGGTAATAATGCTCCTAATACTCGTTATAGTGTTGAATTGTTATTAATACTCGTGATACTGTGTATGTGTTGTATATGATTTATATTCTGCCACATTGTGAGTTCTGTTAACGATAGTAATTCAACGACATGACCGTTAGTCATAAGTGATAATGATAACATTGTTAATAATAGGGATACAAAGTCATGACTGGTTTGCTATACGTTATTACAATAATATGCGATATAAATTGTTTTAATGATGTTAGCAAAATGGTATAAAAACTCAGTTAATGATTTAACTTGATGATATAGAAGTTTACATTGTTAATGATGTTAGCACAATTGTGTAAACACTGTTAATGATGTTACCACAATGGTATATAGACTCTGTTAGTGAAGTTAACATAATAATATATAAGTTTACATTGTTAATGATGTTAACACAATTATATGTAAATACTGTTAATGACCTTAACACAATGATATATAACTGTTATGATAACTATAACGCTGCTAACGATATTAGTGCAACTATAAATGTACTGGGTTATGATAGGGTATGGGTTATATCATGTATACTAACCTTGATATCATGTATATTAAACCTGTTATCAGGTATATTTATGCTGATATCATGTATATTAACCCTGATATCAGGTATATTTACGCTGATATCATGTATATTAATCCTGATATCAGGTATATTTACGCTGATATCATGTATATTAACCCTGATATCATGTATATTAACCCTGATATGAGGTATATTAACCCTGATATCAGGTATATTAACCCTGATATCAGGTATATTAACCCTGATATCAGGGTTAATATACCTGATATCAATGCCTGAATTTGATGTGAAAGATAAATTGTTGTCGTTACTACTTTTTTACATGTTTAATATTTTCTTGTTTTGTATTTATAATGATTGGATATTTAGTAATTAAATATTTGTATAAAATTAAGTAATATTTGTAAATTGAGATATTCATCTATAGTGCTTCGTATGACAATGGCACGTGTCTGTAGAATTTAGGTGGCAGATCATATTTATTATTATTGCTACCAATGGCGATGTCGGTAAGAAATTCGACTACGGATTGGTATGTGCGGGGTTCAAATCCTGGGCTCTCCCGTCACTGACATCGCTTTCGAGTGAGGATACTGACGTTAACTTTTCCTTTTTTTACATTTTCACTTGCAGATGTATTCGTAATTAAAATGGGAATTTTCAGGTTGCTTATGATTGTTTTCACTGATCGTTTTGTATAGTACAGTGCTTGCAATAAGTTATGCCAAATTAATTAAGAGATTTTTATAAAATGAAAATACTTATTCATAGATTATTGATTTTGTCTACTTTTACATCACATAATTTGTCTCTGTATTGTATTCAATTATTATTTTTGCTACCAGATTTCTAATCGTAACAGATTATAATGTTTATTGTTGGCGCTGTATTTCATAGTTCATAGATGCTGAATATTTTTGAGTAAGTTTCTTATAAAGTTTATGTTTTACTTTTGCATTTTGCATTTGTGTAAAACATGTAAATTAAAATAATGATAAATAATAGTTGTTCAAATATTTGTTATTTTATTGCTATTTTGAGATTTGCTTAAATGGTTGGTGAAATAGATAATACTAAATAGTAATTGGATAAAGTTATCCGTGTTGTGCCCGGGTTGCTGAAGAATAAACTAACGGTGGACTGCACGTGTCGTAATAGGCGACAAATCACTAAGATCCAAACCAAAGTCATAAAGGACATTCGGTTGGTGAGCGCCTATGCTCCAGGAACTGCTACGAAAGTTTCTAAAACGAATGGAAAAGAAGGCCTATTCCTATCCCGACCCTAATTGAAGTGATATTTAGGAAAGTTATTGGTGGTGATGAATAGTTGCTAAAATAAAGGTAGATTTGTCTTCTAGTTTTATATCCTATACAGAATGCGAGGTCTAGGTTACACACTTATGCAGTCCAATCAATCAATCAAGAAGAATTTAACGTCTGATTCCTCGCCGTAAGGCAATGTCAGGGACTTAAAAATCAGGATCGCTTGTGAGCATTCCGATGATCTATAATAATAATCATAAAAATAATAATAAAGGTTTAACGTCCGTTTCCTCATCCAGGGATGATGTCAGGGACGTCCCCAACAGCACACATCACTATAGGCCTAAGCTAATTTACTTTATTCTGAGATCCACCTCTAGCACAGCTAGGACACTAGGGTGAGTAGTTTCAGAGTTAGTTTCCTTTGGCTTCCTCTGCATTAGGCTGATCCTACTAAATTTGGATCTTTAATGGTTGAATTAATGTTTTTCAATATGTTATTCGGAAGAGTTCTATTTTCTTTCTATTGTGTTGAATTTGATCGGTTTAAATATTAATATGAATCATCGTATAATTTGCTGTGAATCTTACTATTTAACGAATTATTAAATTATAGCATTTATACCAGATATCCAAGCACATCTATCTAGCAATACTTGTCATTTGTATGAAATATGATATTTCGTGTATTTCGTGTCTTATTTCGCAGCCGCATGATGGCTCTTGTTGTAGTCGTCGTTCGGTGTGTTTAGTTTTCTTCACTAGAGTATCTTGTGCCTATGGTATATCATGTGCCTATGGTATATTTTGTGCCTATGGTATATCTTGTGCCTATGGTATATTTTGTACCTATGGTATATCTTGTGCCTATGGTATGCGCCAAACGTTTTGTATTGTACACAGTGAGGGGACCAATGTGATTGTCTCAGTTAATTGAAATCTTTCTTAGTGCACTGCCTACTGGCAGGTCCATGATATATAACGCCTCTACTCGTATCTATCTTTCTTCTATATCTTCATGTCCACATACGAGTGGATCTCTAACTTATTTATAACTTTCCTTTTGATATACCGTTATTCTTGGGGGATTCTGCTTATGATGAGGTGGGCCCTCTATGCCTTCCTCAGCTTCGACTAACATTTACGGGGTAGGGTCGTCACTCCCCGAGAAAGCAATCCTGTCTACCCTTTCAATTTTATTGAAATGTAAGTAAGGAATTACGAAGGAATTAAAAAATTAAGAAACGAGATATAGACAAACGACTATCAGCTGTAGCATCGTAACATGACAGCTGACAACAGTGACCTCATGATTTTTACGTAGAGTTCTTCGATATTGTTGACATGCTGATATCGATCTATACAGAGCTGCGTCTTCTGCATGTGACATATTGAATAATACATTGTAATAGTCTCTCTGTCGTGTACGATTAGAGGTCTGGTCCTTGGCACACCTTTGACGGCGTGTTTGTTTATTTGTTCATTATGAAGCACGGCCGAGTCAAACCGTTTATGTTACAATTGTATGTATGTGTATATATGTATATATATATATATATATATATATATATATATATATATATATATATACAGACTGGGGCTTAAAAAAATAATCCCCTAGCGAATTCTCAATAACTTCAACAAAACTCCAAATATTTATACTAAATTTTCGGATCTTCTAGAGGAGGAATTTCTGCGTATATCCTGCGAATTTGTTGAAAATATATTCCGTGGTAAAGAAATTACAGCGTTTCTACGAGAAAGTGCTAAAATCAATTTTAACAAGGTTTTTTTAAAAATGTGAGTAGTTCCATCTTAGGAAATTAACGACCCTGAAAAGGATAGTTTACTTATATGGTGGAGTATAAGTATACACTACCTATTTAGCTGCTCAAATAGAAGATGTTTAAAATTCGTTCTTGTCTTAAAATTATTCCAAAATTTTGAAGAAAAGGTTTCGTACTTTTGTTTAAATAAGGCTTGTTATAATTGATTTTGAAATTTTTCCAGTAAAAGTGTCATATTTTTGTTACTAAATATATTTCACCAAATTTCCAGGATATGTGCAGAACGTCCTCCTCTAGCAATTCTGAAAATTTTGTAAAATTATTTTAAGTTTTGTCGAAGTAATCAAGACTTTTGATCTAAAAAACCTTGTTAAAATTGATTTTAGCACTTTTTTTCTTAAAAACGTTGTAATCTGGTTACTACTTAATAGAATTTCACTAAAATGGCTGCTTATATGCATAAATTTCTCTTCTAAATGCGCCAAAAAGTTTGTACAAATAGTTTGATTTTTGTTGAAGTTATTGAGATTTCGCTAGGGGATTATTTTTTTTGCCCCAGTCTATATATATATATATATATATATATATATATATATATAATATATATATATATATATATAATACTATATCTATTATATATATATATATATATGGACAGAGGATACTACTGCTCTTATTGCCCTTTCTTAAAACAAAATCATTCCGAGTGATTATGCCACGTCTTCATCATTAGCAGCTGCTTTAGTCGGCTGTTTTGAACTGCATTCTATTAATTATTTGAATTATTCTAAGATTGTGTCGTTTGAGCAATCGAATTCTATTATTATCGAATTTTGTTATGCAATTGATTGTCGAATATACAAAATATAAATTTTTTTATTTTTTATTCACAGGGATATTCATGTTTTATATGTCGCTGTTTAGGCCTACTGCAAACGTCAGTTATTGTCTGCTTTAATTACGCCTGGAATTGTAGGCGTTAGTATATCTGCATTAAATGTGTTTGAAATCGTCGCTGTTACTATAGTGTGCCTTGTCGTGTTTTGGGTCCAAACTTGACGACGTATATTTTAGAGTCTGAAATAAGTAACACGCATTATAGTGAAATGATCAACTACGTTGATATCTATCACTTTTAATACTATATGCTAGATCCGTTAGTCAATTTATCCCAGTTACCGTGTAACCAGTCCGGTGAATGTCCTAGATTTTACTCTCAGATCAGCGCGGTCGGGAATCGAACACACGAGAGTTCGATTCATTTCAGGATCTGTCATTTAAAATTTCATGACGTTATGTACATCTCTAACCATTGCGCTATTGAGACGTTGAAAAATAAATGTTATTTTGAAAAGTTTATTTTCGCGCTGCTACATGCAGCACTTTTGATTTGAACTGTTTAGCATTGTGTAGTATAAATGATGTATATTCAAATGATGTAGAACTTCCTTTCATACTGGAATATTTCTAAAACTTTTCTCAGGTCGATGTGAATAAATATTTTCTGTAGTTTATTTTACTTGTGTTGAGAATCGTTTCAGATTCTGATTGGTTTATTCTATCCGAGCAACGTTTTCCGGTTTTCTTCAGTCGCTCCTTATATTAAATAAGGAGCGACTGAAGTGACTTTTTGATTAAATACTACTTAGTGGGTTGTAATAAAATACGCCTTTATAGTTTACAACTGACAAATTAAGTGTTTGTGATTATAACAGACAAAATACCTCGTGAAGTGACATGATTTATAATCTCTCTCTTAGTGCACGGCCTACTGGCTGGTCTATGGTATATAACGTCTCCACTCTTCTCTGTCTTCCGCTTGCCTTTCCATTTTCACATATGTGTGGGTCTTTAAATCATCTAGCATACCTAATTTCGGCCTGCCTTCTCCTCACAGAATGTTTTCTATCCAACTCTTATTCTTATTTCTTAATACACTTTTCAACTGTCTATCCGGTACCAACTTTCTTCAGAACTTCTTCATTTTTAACCTTTCGAGTCCAGCTAATCCTCTAAGCAGCTAATCCAGCTGATTTTTAATCTAAGACGTCTAAATTGGTCGTTTATGCACGACATCTAACTTGTCAATGTTAAACCATTTAGTCAATCAATAAATCAATGAAACAATATCAGTTGTACGCCCAGCTCAACTTCAGAAAACGTTGGTAATTTAGTATTTTGTAATGTTTAACGGAGCGCTGTGCATATTGAATGGACCTCCGCACGCTATATATATATATATATATATATATATATATATATATATATATATATATATATATATATATATATATATATACAGTATATATATATATATAGGGTGTCGCATAAGTTCGTATACCGTTTTCAAATTGCAGTAATTCGGCTAGTAAAGGTCGCATGTTCATAAAATTTCGTATTCGTGTATAATAGATGTGAATTAGATGTTGGTGCAAGTTTATTTTCATTAGACCTGGAAATGACGTCACACGGCGCTGTCGCGCAATGTGACCTATTTTCTGACTGGCGCAGCTAGAGACACGCTGTGGCTGCATGCAGCGCGTGCCTGGAAATTACCTGATGTTGTCGTCCAGGACCGCAGTCAAGGCTAATCAACGTGTCAATGTTATTGTTCGATGAGGCCGCGTATAATTTATAATATGGATAAAATTAAAATAATACAATTACGTGCACAGGCAGTAGTATTGGCTAAAGAAGGATATTCGCATAAATGTATTGCACAAAAGTTAAATCGGAGTAAGTGTTGGGTTACGAAGTGGGTAGGTCGAAGCAAATTTGACGAAAAACTAGTGGATATGAAACGTAGTGGACGTCCGAAGATACTGTCTAATACAGCCAAGCGTCTCATCCAATCCGCAAAATACAGACGTGGACAGAGTTTGCGCCGTATTTCAAATCAACTGAAAATTCGTAATGAACGTGCTTCTAAGGACACAATTCGCAGATACATGGTTAATGACCTGAAGTGGAAGAACTGGCGTCGCAAAAAAATTCCACTGTTGACTGATGCTCACAAGGTGAAACGTATTAAGTTTGCGCGTGATCATCGTAATTGGACTGTTCAGGATTGGTCAAATGTTCTGTTTACTGACGAGTCACCCTTCAAAGTGTTTTACATACCCAATCCCAAGAACGACACTGTGTGGGGATCACAGGAGAGTAATGTTCCTCCCGCTGCTCAAATGAAGTTCAGTCCCTCGGTTATGGTTTGGGGCGGAATGACTGCACACGGATTAACGAGTCTGCACTTCATTCCGAACGGTACACGACTTAACTCGGATTATTACATTGTAAACATACTGGATAAACTCGTCAAGCCAGCGTTTCAAAGAATCGTAACCGGCGGCAACGTTACTCGAGTAAAGCTGTTCAATGACAATGACCTTGGCATCTTTCAACAGGATGGTGCAAGATGTCATACATCAGCCAAAACAACAAGATGGTTGGAAGACAACATTCCATCGTACATTAAGCCGAAGGACTGGCCACCGAACTCTCCAGACCTTTCTCCTATCGAGAACCTGTGGAGTATTCTGTCGTTTAGTGTCTACCGCGATCCAGAGCCCACGAATGTTGTGCAGCTGAAACGACGTCTACAACAAGCTTGGAGATCAGTGAAAGTGGAAATACTTCAGACATTAATCAAATCTATGCCGGATAGAATACTCGCTGTCATTAAGCAAAAAGGAAATACTATAAAATATTAGTTTTTGCGAAAATGTGACGTCATTCAGAAAAATTTCAGTTTCTACTTAATTACTTGTACGATTACAAATTAAATTGTACCCATATATTTTATTTATCGTGTCTACATACTGTCCAAATTTGGTTTAAAACGGTTAAGTAGTTCCAGAGTTAATGCAATTTGAAAATGGTATACGAACTTATGCGACACCCTATATATACATTTTGGTAACGCTAGACCCCTATAACGTGATTAAGTATATCAGGACTACTCTTCTATACTCCTAGCTTTTCTGCTTCTATGTATTCTCTCTGTCTCTCTTAGTGCACAACCCACCGGCAGGTCCATAGTATATAACGCTTCAACTCTTATTTGTCTTCTGTTTTCTCTTCATGTCCACATTTGAGTGGATCTTTAAATCATCTAACATGATATACCATTATTCTTAGGGGATTCTGCATATGACGAGGTGGACCCCCTATGCCTTCCTCAGCTTAGACTAACATTTACCGGGCAGTGGAGTCATTTATGTATTAGTATAAAATATATGCTGCTGTTTGGATAGCCAAGTTAGTAACACCCCATACTCCTTGTCCAATAAACGGAAGGCTATCGGCTTCGAATTTCAGCCGGGGCGTCTCTGACGATATTCCTTGTGATGCTGAAACAGGCTTTAACTTCAGTTTGTCTGGATGTGTTTTTAAAATTTATAGCCTTTGTAGAATCTGTTTCAGACGAAAAAATCTTGCAAGAAGGAGGAGTCTAACTAAAATCCATGCTGATCAATATGGCTTCTGATAAATTATAGACTCAGACAAATAGGTTAATTTGTCGATCATACGAAAGTTTAAAAAATATAAGGACGTTCAGTTATTAACTATTTCCTTGAGCAGAAAATATTTGCATTATACGCTGTGTTTGAATTGCTAGGAAAATGTGAAGAATTCGTAAAAATGTGTACTTAGGTGTGCTCTCGCGTTACACCTGACTCTTTTATGTCTCTGGCATCTCTTAAATGAGACTTTTATCAAATATCGGAGCTTTATCAGATTATTTACAGTTTGTTAATATATCCTTATGCCTTTTATGAAAATATGCATGAAAATAAATATACATGTAAGTTTATAATGAATTTTATGTAGTTATGAAATTTACATTTGCAATATTTAAATTTAAATTTTGGGCTATTGCGAATACACTCGGTTTGCTCAATGATTCTAATTTAGTCCTTAATTATTTAAAGGCTAATCGACACTGATTTAAATTTCAATAATTCTAATCAGTAATTTAATGAAATGCTAATCAACCGTGATTTGAATGCCAGTAATGTGATTTGGTTATTATTTATGATTTGTGGTTCTCTTGCGCCTGGTCTCTTGTTAGAATAATCTGGAATGCTGCTTTTATTGGTATTGTTTGCACGTCCATTTCTACGGTTGTAATTAACTAGTTAAGTTTATGTAGTAGAAGTCTGTTCACGGTGTTTATCGCATTATATTCTTTGATGTGACTATTGGCTATCCGAATTATTAATTCTTATTAATAATTAATTAATTAAATGGGCAATTAATTATTAATTAATTGCCCATTTGTCTAATTTCATACCGGTTGGATGGTTGACTTGTAATCGAACTTGTCGTATAAGCGCGAGACTTCGGTTCAAAAGCCAACAATGAATGTCGCAATTGTCGCAATGGCTCAACATGTAAGCGCGTCAGGTAACGGCTTGATGTTTTAAATGGCTGACCCTGAGGTCCTGAGATCAAGCTAAAGCTGGTAAAGCTAAGGTTAACGTTAGTTTCCTCACTGGAAAGCGATGTTAGTGACGGACGAGTCTATGATTTGAACCTCGCACATACTGATCCGCGGTCGAGTATCTTATCGACGTCGCCACTGGCTCCAGCCAAACCCACGTTAAACCCACTTTTAAAAATAAACGCAACCCAACCGGAGCTTCCCTGAAGGTAATCCATGTGATTCCGATTCTGAAACATTCGATAATTATAGCTGCTGTTTTCAATTATAATAATAATTATAATTATTACAACTACAATTATAATTATTATTTATCCTCGTCACTTTTTTCTATTTGATTAACTCGAAAGGCGTTAAGCTTCTTAGGTTCTTCTTCTTCTACTTCTTCCTTTTCGTTAGGACAACCGTTAACCGCACGTATAGGTGACAAGCAAAAGCTTATGAATGCAAGTGGAAAATAATAATAATAATAATAATAAATGTTTAACGTCCGTTTCCTCATCCAGGGATGATGTCAGGGACGTCCCCAACAGCACACATCACTACAGATCAATTCACCCAGACCAATCTGCAAAAGAAATTTGCTGAGGAGAAGTAAGGTCCTAAACGAAAGCCAGTCCGGTGATCAAAAAATGGTCAAGGTAGGTTGATTATGTCTATGGTGAGAAAAGGAAAACGAAAAAGAAAAACCACCTCACAAGATATATTTTACCACGGCTAAATAAGGTATGGATAAGTCATAACCTTATGCGAAGGGATTAATTCGTTGATCTACGGAGTGCTCTATATGGAGCGAGAAAACAGACTCAGAATATAAACATGTAGGCCTACCATTTACCTGCCGTTTGGCAGAAGTTTAGAGAATGAGAGTAGAGATTTTAAAACGATAAAATTTTTCAATTGTTTTCTTGCAATCTAGATTTCTAGCGCGTATAACTTGTTGTCTCTTTAGATTTATGCAGCCTATTTTCTCTAAGAAAGGCTACTCAAATGTGAACATAAAATATACTTAAATGCAGTTTCAAACTAAACAGGCTGCATGACGTTATGGGTAAACAGGATTGTTTTCTCAGGGAATGACGCCCCTGCTCAGTAAATGTTAGTCGAAGCTGAAGAAGGCATAGGGGGCCCACCTCATCATTAGCAGAATAATGGTATATCACACGTAATGATATAAATAATTTAAGGATCCACTCGTATGTGAACATGAAGAGAAATACGGTAGATAGAGATAAGTGGTGGCGTTACATACCATGGTCCTGCCAGTAGGCAGTGCACTAAGAGAGAGAGAGAGAGAGAGAGAGAGAGAGAGAGGGGAGAGAGAGAGAGGAGAGAGAGAGAGAGGAGAGAGAGAGAAGAGAGAGAGAGAGAGAGAGAGAGAGAGAGAGAGAGTTTCAAACTGGAATCGTATGTCAGGCTAGAATGTAGGACTTTATGAGCTAGTGACGTGTAACATGACCCCGGCTATAAATGAGCATTGAGTGAATTAGTCTGCGACGTCATATCACTGTGGATACTGGGAGGTTGAGAGGTGATAGAAGAATGATTATTTTATTTTATTTCTTATTTATTGCTTTATTTCGGGCCGCCTATAAGACAATTACTTATAGAATTAGGCATACAAAGCTATAGTAAGCTCAGAACATCAAAACACTTAACTAGCATATTTATTATTAACTCATGTCCCTTTAAATTGCGTTTCTATTTATGAATAATGTTTTAATCACTTTCGCCAATTGTTGAGCTACCCGTGTTGTTTCCGGATTGCTGAAGAATAGACAAATTGTAGACTTCAAGTGCCTTAAAAGACGACCAAGCATTAAGATTCAAACCAACCGACTATGAAACTGTTCGTAACGTAAGATTTGCTAATTAGGAGTAGATAGGGGGGGGGGGCGGGGGGCGCAGAGTGGAAGGATGATTATACCAGATCTGCGGGGCACTAAGCAACAACAACACCAGTCCCCACTGACGAGAATTAACAAGATCAGAAGAATATGACAACATGGCGTCAACACTATTATCGGTAAATTAAGGATAATTGGCTTGCAGAGAGCAGACCGATAGGATATGAATGTATGTACACGCACTTTGTACGAGGTGGTAATTGCCTTCAACCCAGAGACAAGCAACTGTCACGTTGAGTGCGAAATGTTTACCTCAATATTGAACAATGTTCTCGAAATAGGTGAGGAGTTGGTGGGGGATAGAGCGTGCTTTTAAACCCGAGCCGAGCGAGCCGAGCCGAGTCAAGCCGAACCGAGCCGAGCTAGCCGAGCGAGTCGAGCCGAGTCGAGCGAGTCGAGCTAGCCGAGTCGAGCGAGCCGAGTCGAGCGAGCCAAGTTGAGCGAGTCGAGCGAGCCGAGTCGAGCGAGTCGAGCCGAGCGTGCTGAGCCGAGCCGAGCGGTTCAAGGGCTCGTCCTCTCACTGAGATGCTTTCGAGACGAGTAAAAGACGTTAAACTAGATATCTCTCTCTTCAGTGCACTGCCCAGTGGCAGGTTCAAGGTGCATATTCATACTAAAAGTCTGTTTTCTCGCTCCATAAGAGCACTCCTTAGATCAACAAGTTAATCCCTTCACAAAGTTTATGCCTTATCCATACCGTATGTAGCCTACAGCTTGGAAAAAGTATGGCATCTGAGATGGTTTCCCGTTGCCTTCCTCAGTATGAACTAGATATATAGTAGCTAAATCTAGTTAAACTAAGTATTGCTCTATCCCGTTTTACCTAGTCAAGAAAAATTAATAGAAATGGAGCCGATTCTCAAGCTCCCGGGAATTATAACAAAGTTACTGAGGGAAAGTGGTCATGCAAGCCTCGAGTGACGGTAGCTCGAATGTATAGATATATTACACCCCCCTCCGAATAAGAATCTTGGTTAAACATGCAATATAGTAGAATAATCGTTCGCTGTGACATATATGACGGACGTTAAACCTTTATTTATTTATTATTTATTTATTTATATCAGTATTACATCCGTTTTATCTTCTGTTGTACATTTATCATACGTTAAAACCGTTAGGCTGAGTAAGTTTTTTATTCATTTTCCAGTCTTTATCGTATTGATAAGATGATAACTTAAACTATCATGACTTTACATCTCAACTGAGACATATGCGCATGATTAACGCAATAATAAGCCTTTATCGTATTTAAATCCTTTTTGACTAAATGCTTGCTTTTAGATGTTTTAAAATTATTTTCCATTAACTGATTAATAAGTTAATAAACTTAGTTAGTCAATTAATATTAGTCAATTGACTGATTGATTGATTGATTGTCTGATTAAGTGATTGATAGATTTATTTATTTATTCAAACTAGAGTTCAGTTTGACGATGTAAGCCTTAGAAGAACTGTTAGTACCTTAAAACACCTTTTATTGTAGCTTTATTCTTTCTATAATAATATTCTCTGATAAAATGTTAACTAATAGGCAGGGCAACCAGCGGATTATTAGAAGTAGTTAGATTATTGAAGCTATCTTATTATAATGCAGTAGGAATGTAAACGAAAGTGTATGTAACATTTTCTGCATATAGTGTTTTATAGCAGGATTCTGAAAAATTAGACCAGCTGTAGGCCTATATTGTGTATATTATATGTTAATATGGGAAAATTTATTAATTGAACAGCACTGGGAAACTACCTCAGATGCCGTTGTCCTTATGATGACGGTTTTGTTAAGATTTGAAAACAAGCTGGTAAAGCTAAGGTTAAATTCAGTTTCCTCACTCGAAAGCGATACAGCTATATATGTTTCATGCGAACAAACGAACTTGTTTTTCTATATAGAGTTTTCTTTTAGTGATTTTGAAATCAGATTTTCAGTGAAAATACGCACCTTGAACCTGCTACTAATGTATTAATAATAATGCGATATGAATGAAAAACAATACTGTAACACCAATACTGAAAAAATTATAGTGCAATAATAATTAAATAATTTCGATATAATGTAACATATTTACTGCAAACGATACAAGAAAATTCAAAGCTTGCGATACTGTATATTAACATAACATAACATAACATAACATAACATAACATAACATAACATAACATAACATAACATAACATAACATAACATAACATAGCATAACATAACATAACATAACATAACATAACATAACATAACATAACATAGCATAACATAACAAACATAACATAACATAACATAACATAGCATAACATAACAAACATAACATAACATAACATAACGGCACACTGGGTCAGGAAGCTCAGATGCTTGTTTAAGACCCATTTCCTCCTTCCTCTCCGTGGTTATTAGCAATCTTTTTGTAGATTACTCTATACTCTCAGAATCTCAATTCATTTTCCATAGCAATGGAAAAGTGGAGGAGTATAGTGGTCTACTTTGACGCATTGAGCTGTGGGCCACATTCAAAGTTCACTTCAATTACGTATTGCGACATACATTTACACGTATTTGTCCGTTTGCGTAGGAATTCCACAATAAACATGTACATGCCTATAGATTACGTGTATATAGATATATGACTATAGATATATATGATGTTATAGACTATAAACATGTTCATGTATGTACGTATATTATAATATAAATGAGAAAGAGAACATGTAGATTACAGAACGAGTACAACTAGTCCTACTACTGCATGATATTTTAATAGTGTAAATATGTTTTCGATAATATGTTTTCGTTTTAGAATGCGAATGTTAAGTTAACTGTCAAAAAATTAGTCCTACATTTGATATATTTTTAATTTTTTCAAGGTTAATTTTCTTTTTATATGTCTGATATTTAATACTTAACCTATTTTTCATCGTAAGGAGAGACTAAGCAAAGACTGCGAAAGCTATTGATATAACATAAGCCATACTTGTTTCAAACTGAAAGATGCACTAGGGCTTGATATAGGGGCAAAGAAATATTACTCTTACGCTAAGAATGAGAACCTTGGCTTGAATAGGTATTTTGTTAGTTGCTTAACTTCAGGTTCAATTGGATGTTCCATGCCGTTTCTGCTATTAAAATATGGAAAATATATTTAGACTATATGAACATGTATATACGGATTTATCAATTTTGTTAAAATAGATAAGTCCGTATATAGTAAGAGATAAGTGGAGCTTGCAGAGCTTCCAATCCTATTTGTCGTGTTGCTCAATGATCTTCTTATTACTTTCCTTGGCAAGATAAAAACCCATCTCTTGCTCTAAATTTTGACCCACTTGCTTTGGATCTTGGACTTGCACTGCATTTGGACCCATTTGCATTTGATCTCGCTTTCTCTTATGGTCTCTGTGTACTCAATCGTCATCATGTGGTGCTTTGGCTCTTGTTTGTGTAGAGTCTACTAGAGACGTTCCTTACATTTCCCTATGGTGAGGAACCGGACGTTAACTTCTTATTGTTTCATTGATTGATTATCATAAAGCTATAATGTTACTTATCAGCAATAGTTGATAATCAGTAATTAAGGGAGTTCTTAAGGAGGCCTCATGGTGCATGATATTTGCAGATAATCTGGTGATAGAAGGAGATACTGTAGAGCAAGCAAGGGAGATGTTGGAAAACGCGAGAGAGGCATTGGAAAGTAAGGGACTAAGGGTGAACGTAACAACTGAGGATTTGGACAGTAGATGAAAGGGTGAGATGATAAACGGAGATAGAGAATTAAATTTTGGAGCGGAGCTAAGAAAGGTAAATAACTTTAGTATTTGGGGTCTATAATTGAAGATGATGGGAGTTTCAAAAAGGAGGTTACTAGTAGGATTCAGGTTGGATAGGCAAACTGGAGGGCATCTAGTGGAGTGTTGTGTGATAGGAAAATACTACTAAGATTGAAAGGCAAATTTTATAGTTCTATGGTAAGGCTAGTAATGATGTATGGTTCGGAGTGTCGGGCACTAATATGGGAACATTTACAGTTTGAAATGAGAATGTTACGTCTAAAGTGAGGTAAATCCAGGAAGGACAGAATGGAAAATGAATATATGAGGATGAATTTGAGTTTTGAGAGGATCGGGGATAGGTTCGCTCACTCGAGATAAAGATGGTATGGGCATATTGTGAGAAAAGCAGACGAGGATGTAGTAAAGAGAGTTTGAACGGAAAAAATGTCTGTTAAGATAGAGAGAGGTAGACCACAACTGACGTTGGATTCGGTTAATAAGAAGGGCACGAAAAACAAGACATTGACTGATGATATGGTGTGGAACAAAGAGTATTGGAATGAACAATTAAGTAGTAATAGTGTGCTCTGGCTGTAGTTATATTAACTTAATTAGTTATGGATCTACAGTTTATTTTTGCATGATTGACCTAGAACGTTAATTTTCAAAATGCTAAAATATACATGTAAGTTGTATTGAAAACGAATTTGAATTTATTGGTCTTAGTAGTACGTATTAAGAAATAAGAAGAAGAGATTGACAGGACACATTCTAATACGGGAAGGTCTATTAAGAGAGGTCATAGAAGGTAGAATGAAAGGAAAAAGAGGCAGGGGCAGGCCGAGATTAGGTATGCTAGATGATTTAAAGACCAACTCATATGTGGAAATGAAGAGGAAGGCGGAAGACAGAGAAGAGTGGAGGCGTTTTATGCCATGGACCTGCCAGTAGGCAGTGCACTAAGAGAGAGCTCTTAGTAGTTGCTAGGCCTACTGACTGTAGTACCTTACAGAGCTTTGGCTCTTTTGTGATAACATTCTTCAACTCAACTATATGTTATTTCCTAGTTAATTTGTTTTTATTTACTATAACAAATTAAATATAAAATATAGTGTTAATTAACATATTTTTAAAAATCAAGTAGGCCTCATTTTCATGCTCATGAATATGTTTGAGACAGCATATTTTTATTTTAGCTGATAATTTTTATTCAATCTGGTGTTGATTAGTGACACTCGTGTTAGACAATCTTTCTGTAGTATAAGTCTGTTTCAACTTTAATTTTCACAACCGCCTAACCTATAAGAATCTCAGTATGACAACAACAACTACCTGCATTCGATTGCTTGCGCTATTCTCAGGTAGATATTCTATATTTTTATTTTTATTTTTGTTCGTAGCGGTGAATTGATTCACTATCATCTTCTTCTTAAAATAGAACACTCTACCTTTTTGATGTTTTCCTAGTTTGTATGATCGAAGTAATGCAAGTTTCACAATGTTATGATTTCAATTTTTTAAATTTTTTTATTAGTCATTTAGTTCTGTTTATACATTTAGATTATAAGTTCAACTCTGTACGTATTATTAACTATGAACGCTATTAAAAACTATTATAAACTCTGAACTCTATTAAAGAACTATTAATAAGTACTAGCTTTATTAAAAACTGTAAGTATCATAATTATCACAGTAGTCAGCTAGATAAGATACTCTGTATCTTCATTGACGACCAATTTTTCTCGCCATAGATGTAGGAATTGCTGTTGAGGCATTGTATGTCGTTACTGCATTTTGTGTCTTTGATGAAAAATAAACATATTATCTCTCTTTCTCTCTCTCTCTCTCTCTCTTTCCCTTGAGTCCCAGTTTATCTAGGATCGGGATCCATTCCATCTAGAAAATATGCTAGCAATTTCTGGAGCCTAGGCGCTCACCAATCGAATATCCTTTTCGACGTTGATTTAGATATTAGTTCTTTGTCGTCTTTTATGGTACAAGCAGTCCACGGTTGGTCTATTCTTCAGCAACTGGAACAAGACACGGGTACATAGCAGCGAATTCATTAGTACTCGACATTCGTTAGCGTTGACGTTCATTGAGATTGTAAGCTTTTGAATGAAGATATCGGAAAATTTCCCCGTGTTGTGCTCGGGTGTGGTTGGACCACTGCAGAATAGAGCAACCGCAAACTATCTATTGCGTTTTCGTAAGAGGCGACTAAGGCAGGAGCTGAGGATGGAAAGAGGAGACCAACCTCACCATGAAATATTTTCCCTCAGGATTAAGTGGTAAGTAATCCATCTAACTGAGGAGGGCAGCTGAAACCCATATTTTCCCAAGCAATAGGCTACCGAAGGTATGGATAAGGCATAGATTCTGTGAAGGGATTAACTTGTTGATCTAAGGAGTGCTCTTATGGAGCGACAAAGCAGACAGTGAGTATGAACATGTACCTTGAACCTGCCTCTTGGCAGTGAAGTGAAGAATATCGGAAACAGAAATGATTAGAGTGATAACGGACAGAGACATATGACTCTGACCGCACGGCTAGGAGCAACTACGACACATGAAGAAGAAGAAAAAATGTTGACAAAAGTAAAATATAAGTTTAGTAAGAAGAAATAATCTGAAGAAATTAGTGGACACAAAAAGCTTATGTACAAAGGCTAAGGGAAAATATAAGTTAGTTTTAGTTTGATGTCTCGAGCATGATAGTTAATGAGTTGAAACTAACAGCGACTTGCGAGCTTTGGATGGCTTTTGTGAGGTTAAGTATAAAAGTCTCACCAAATTTAAGTTATTCGCGATTATGGCATCCGGAAAGGTAAATGAATGTACTACTAAATATATTATATATATACATGTATAGACAGTATATATATATATATATATATATATATATATATACTGTATATATATATAAGATATTTTTATAGTAATTTTTATTTGTATGTGCAATAGTTAATTTGTATGGTTGCCATAGGTTCTGGTTCTACAGTATTCTGTAGCATAAAAAACAATTAGTAAACGTATTTCTTTTTTCTTAGCAGCTGCTACTCAAAGATTATTAACCCCCAGAGCCTAGGATCTTCTGTGGTAACACTCTTCTCCTTGATTATTTGTTTAGTTTCTAATTAAATATGCTGTAGTTGCTATGTACACACACTCTCTGTCTCTCTCTCTCTTAGAGCTCTGCCAACTGGCAGGTTCATGGTATACAGCGCCTCCACTCTTCTCTGTCCTCCGATTTCCTCTTCATTTCCACATATACGTGGCAATTATATTTCCTCTTCATTTCAAGTTTTCAACATCATATACGCTGTGAACTATGACATAAAGATTGAATTTAAAGAAATAAACAAGAGCATTTAAACTAAAGAGCTCAATTGATGTAGTAGGTCTTTTAGTCTGTCTGTTTGTCGATTACTTTTGTATTGATTTTGATGAATTATTGTTTTACATCTGGAGTAAACAATATAAATATTTGTGTTGACAGTGGTGGGTGTGGTACACGGAGAGATATGCTACTGTAAGCTCACATACAGACCTGTATGTGGTAGTGATGGGATAACATATGGCAATGCTGAATGCGCCAAGTGTGCGTAAGTGAATTTATACCTGTACAGTGTAAATAAAATGTATTAAGAAATAGGAAGAAGAGTTGGATAGGCCACATTCTACGGGGGGGGGTCTATTAAAAGAGGTTATAGAAGGTACTGTAGAATGAAAGGAAAAGAGGCAGGGGCAGGCCGAGATAAGGTATGTTAGATGATTCAAACACGCTCTCATATGTGGAAATGAAGAGAAAAGCCGAAGACTAAAGAGTGGAGGCAGAAGACAGAGAAGACAGAAGAATGGTTATATACCATGGACCTTGCAGTAGGCAGTGCGCTAAGAGAGAATGTACACATAATTAGTCGATGAGTATTTCTGTGATATTGGTATTATGAGAGAGCATCAGAGAATATACGTCCCTGGCATCATCCTTATAGTAGGAAATGGACGGTAAACTTCTTTTTAATAATTATAAATATAATTACAATAATAATTATCATTAGTACTATTAATTTCTATTACTATTACTAATACTATTACTATTACTATATTACTAATATTTAGTATTAGTTTTAATAATAATATTAATAGTGATAGTAATATTAATATTAATAATATTATTAGTACTACTGCTATTATTATGAATATTGCAGTTATAATAATGATCATAATAATAATATTATTATTATCATTATTATTGATACTAGTACTTGTATTATTAAATTATTATTATTATTATTATTATTATTATTATTATTATAATTTAAAGAAATAAACAAGACCATTTAAACTAAAGTGCTGAAGCTAATTGAGTGGAGGAATCCACTCGATGTTGCTTTCTCGGTAACAAGAACTTAAGTCAGTCGGGTGAGTTGAGATTTAAAATTAATAAATCTTATGTTGCTAATAAAGTTAGGTGTTTTTGAAGTACATCTTAATTTTTACGAGTGTGTAATTATATATATATTTATATATATTGCACTGACCTGCTCTCACCGTTCTACGTCAACCGTCCTTTGGTCCGCCACTGCTACATCAACAGCAGCCTGGTGCTGCGGGAATGAGGCAGGAGCGCATCAGTCAGCTGATTGGCGGGGAGCAATTTTCTATGATATCGAAGTTGGAGATGAGCGAGATGGGGGGGAATCTGAGCGCACTTCTACCTTCCCGGACGTGACATACCTGGAGCTAAGGAAGCCTCCTAACTTTGAGTACCGCTCAGGGCAGTGAGTGCGCCTAGCCTGTCTGGCTCACAGCGGCAGTGAGTACCACCCCCTCACCCCAACTTCGGCACCCCACGAGAACCACCTCAGCATACATGTCAACATGTCAGTGCCGTGGGTCCCTGGAAGAAAAATATTCGAAAGCTTTACGACCCCCGTCAGCTGGTCAAGAAACCCCTGCCCAAGATGTATCTGTACGGTCCCTATGGATTAGGACATCAGGACTGGAGTAAATACGAGGTGTCCATATTGATTGGTGGAGGCATTGGAGTCATTCCATTCGCTTCTATCCTCAAGGATATTGCTCACAGGTCGGAGAGAGGCAATAGGGACATGATGTGTAAAAAGTTCTACTTCATCTGGGTGACTCGCACCCAGCGCCACTTCGAGTGGATGACAAACATCATCAGAGAGGTGGAGCAGAAAGATCATTCCAACATTGTGGTGGTTAACACCTTCATCACACAATTCAAGGGAAAGTTTGACTTCCGAACCACTATGCTGTACATATGTGACGCCACTTCCAGAAGATCTCAGACAGGAATCTGTTCACTGGTTTGAGGTCCACTACTCACTTTGGTCGACCTGATTTCCCGGAAGTCCTGAAAGTCGTCATGAAGGAGCATCCATCGACTAATGTATTCGGGGTGTCCAACTGTGGACCACCTCCCCTCACTCGCAGCGTTGAGCAGGCTTGCTCCAGGGACAACGCCTACACCAGCGATGTGCTCTTCATTCATCATCACGAAAACTTTTAATCATCATTGATTGATTGATTTATAATAATAATAATAATAATAACCATAATAATAATAATACTAGTAATAATAATGCTAATAATAATAATCATTATTATTATTAGTAGTAGTATTAAAAATATTATTATTAATGTTAAATATTACTGTTACTATTACTATTACTATTACTATTACTATTACTATTACTATTACTATTACTATTACTATTACTATTACTATTACTATTACTATTACTATTACTATTACTATTACTATTACTATTGCTATTACTATTACTATTACTATTACTATTATTACTGTTATTACTGTTATTGTTCTAATTACTGTTATTACTCTTATTAATATTACATCACAGCTTATTGATGGAAATATTACTGTTGGTTTAACTACCTCACAGAGGCATAGTGAACACCCACCCGGGTAGATGCGAGGACGCTACGCCTGATGAACCCCGCACAGCCGCTGCTCGACGCTCAGCCCGTCTAGCTCAGGACCTCGAGGCCCCCTGGTCACGTGCTCGAAGTAACTATGAGCGTCAGAGGCGCCATGAGCGACTGTTAATCGATCAGGAAGAAGCTTGCACATGCAATGCGCACATTTATGACCCGATCTGCGCCAACGATGGTTATACTCACGCCAGTAGAGACTGCGCCGTTAAGTGCAAGTAAGCTTCAGTTTGTTCTACTTTTCAAAATAGTCTGATTCAATGCTTTTCGGATATTGGTATTGGATAGGTTTGCGCTTTGTTTAGGAACGACCTTTTCCATAAAAGTATCCGATGATCTTCATGAAGTCTGCTCTACATGTTCTGATATGTTTCAAAAACTTTAAAAAAATCCTTCATATGACTAATCAAAGCATTTTAGTTGCACAGTACTCTGTGGTTAACAATTGTTAAGGAAACTTGAAAACTTGGTGTGACCTTTGTAACTAGACAACCTTTTTAATCTCATTTTACAGACGTGAAATTCACATTTTATTCTGTGTTCAATAATTTATATTGTAAACTGGGTCGATTGTCCAATATGAATATTGCAATGCATTTATTATAATATACATGTATGCTATTCCGATTTTATATTTTATAAATAGGCTATTCCGATTATATACTATCAGTATGTGCGGATTTGAACCTCGCAATACTTATCCGCGGTCAAGTATCTTACGGACATGTGTATTATATATATATATATATATATATAGTATATATATATATATATATATACACATGTATATCTATCTATCTATATATATATATATATATATATATATATATTTAATAGACTTGTTAACATGCAATACCCGTTGTTATCAATTGATTTCTTTATTGATGAGTAGTAACTTGTTTCTGTGATGCAATATGCAATTATTAGACTGTCCCAATAGCGTAGGGGTAACATCGTGAAGTTTTAAAAAGAGATATTAGGTGAATTGAACTCTCGCGGGGTTCGTATTCCAGCCGCGCTGATCTGAGAGTAAAATCGCGGACATTCACTGGACTGGTTATACGTAAAATGGACTAAATTGCCTAACGGTTTAAACATGTGGTATTAAAAGTAGTAGATATCGACATAGCTGATAATTTCACTATAGCGCATGTTTACTTTTTTAAAGCCTGACGTTATTGATTGATTAAGTTGATCATTTCACTATAATGCGTGTTTACCTCTTTAGGCCTGATTGATTTAAGCCTAATTTGATTGATTGATTTCTGTGATGACTGTGTTGACAGCGATGTGAAGAAGTGGGGCAAGGGAAGCTGTGACGCTGTGTGTCCAGCTTGTCACAAGCATAGACACGAGGATCCACTCTGCGACACTGCGGGTGTTATCTATAGAAACATGTGTTTCGCTCAGTGCTTGTGAGTAACAGCAATCACAACATAACAACAATTAATAGAGTGCAACTGTCGTCCGTGACAACATCAAACACTTTTGAGAAAAAATTTCGAGCCCTTTGGCCAAAATAAAGTCCAACATTGTGCAATTTCAAAAAACCAGAATACTAGTCCTGAAAACAATACATATTCTCCTTAATGCAATATACGTAAGTTCAGAGTCTGTTTCGTCAATCCATAATGAAATATTTGATGGATTCATGAGAGTGCCACAGGAAAGAAGTAAAGGTACCATTTATTTTCAATAAATGATGCAAGATTAGAACAGGTAAGGAGTTTCTTATATTTGGATGATACTCTAACAGATGATGGGAAATGTGAGGCTGAAATATCTTGTAGGATAGAATATTTTAATACTGTTGGTTTTAAATGGCAGATCCTGAGGTGAATTGAACCCTCTTGGGTTCGAATCCCAGACGCGTTGATCTGAGAGTAAAATCTCGGACATTCACTGGACTAGTAATAAGGAAAATGGTCTAAATTACCAAACGGTTTAAACATGTGGTTTAAAAGTGATAGCTATCAACATAGTTGATCATTTCGCTATGATGCTGTCTTACTTTAGGATTGCACAAGCAAAAGAGGTATTTGTTAACAGTGAAAAGCCTTAAAGAGAAAGTGAGATATGTCCAAAATAAGTGAGATATTTCCAAAATGTCCAAAGAAAGCCACAAAAATAGGAAGATAATGAAAACCTTGATACGGACCACGCTATTATATGGATGTGAAGCATGGAACTTATGGAAGGAAGACGTCAGGAAACTAGACGTGCCGAAAATGGCGCCATGTTGAAGAATTGATATAATTGGCTGGACTGTATTCAGAAATAGGAAGATGAGCTGGATACGACATATGCTAGAGTGATAATTAACTGTACTAAAAGAGGTCGTAGAAGGCAGAATGGAAGGAAAGAGTATCAGAGGCTGGCTGAGATTAGGAATATTAGATGATAGATCTACTTACATGTGGACATGAAGAAGAAAATGGAACAATGAGAAAAGTGAAGGAGGTGTATACCATGGGCCTGCCTTGAGACATTGCACTAAGAGAGACAGAGAGAGAGAGAGAGAGAGAGAGAGAGAGAGAGAGCGTGAGACTGAGATTCAAAGGTGATAAGTTCTATTGTCTATTTCCGCTTTAAGAGCATTCTTCTCTTCATGCTCTATATTTCGGACCGCACTAGTACAATTATCTATCTCACTTTCTCTTTAGGCATTTACTAGTGCATTGAGATTGTGTAGCCTGTACCGTTCTACGTTCCCTTCATGATGAACCTCACGTCGCCTTAAAATAAAGAACCGACTTAAAAAAATCTTTATTGTATTGTATTGTATAATTTGTATTGTATTCATCATCATCATCACCATCATCGTCGTCGTCATCGCCTACATCATCATCATTAACTTCCCTTGAATCCCAGTTTAACTATAGTCGGGAAAAACGTTAAAATTATTTATAGAAACTTTTATAGCATTTTCTGGAGCCTAGGCACTCACCAACCGAATGTCCTGTCTGACGTTGATTTGGATTAGTGGTTTAGTCGCCTTTTAAGAAACGTGAAGTCCACAGTTGGTCTATTCTTCAGAAACCCGGACACAACACGGGTAATAATAATAATAGCATATTGTAATTTATTACAAATTAACACTTATAGTTTTTATTTAACATTTGTATTTTATTAACAATACCACATTTTTTATTTAACATTTATATTTTATTAACATTAATTTTGTAATTAACCTCTTTTACTAACATTTAGATTTGTTGTCTAATGATCTTGTAAACTATTTGATGCAGTGGATGGAGTGGAACTCTTGCTTCAGCATCTTCAGAAGTCTGTCAGTTGCTCAAGAAAAGATAGATAATAAGAATGCTGGAACAGATAAGACTGAACTGTAGGAAGTCTATCTCTATCCGCAGTAGCCAGCAACGGGCAGCTTACATTTGTTCCGATACTCAACTAACTGTAGTGAATGATATGCTTTTATAACTATCTCTATACCACAATTAAAAGAGTCAAAATCAAGATTAAGTTTATCGTTAGTTTTTTGCCCGAAAGCATGCCGGTGATTGGGAGATAAATGAATTTGAACTCTGCGCCTACTGCTCCACAGTCGTACACCTCGCTAATAAGCCAACGCCCCAAGTATGATATTAACGCTATACCTGTTTCCCAGATTTCATCAGCACCTGTAAAGTTTATGACGTGATTTCTTTAACGTTAAGTGTAATTCAAAACTCTTACTTAACCATACTGTAAAATATAGTAAATCTAATCATTGGATATGATTTTAAAATTAATTTAATTTAGTAAATTTTATTTAATGTAGCAATAACGTAACATTAGAGAGTTAGACCCCTTGTCAAAACTCTGAATTTCATGCATCTTTTTCGCTATCCAACTCGGAAGAACACTTTATCAAACAGCTTTAAAGGCTAATCATAAATTTGGTGTAAATACAAAAAACATGAAATTAAACTAAATGATACGAAAGCGAAACATCTGATAGAATTATGTCGCTGTTTCTTAGCTAAATTTCTTGACAGTCAGAAGCTTTCGATCAACTTTTAAAAGCTGACCGACATCGCCACTGGCTGTGGTCAGTGATGATGTCGGTAAGATATTCGACCGCGGATCAGTATGTGCCGGGTTCAAATCATGGGCTCGCCTGTCACTGACTTCACTTTAAGAGTGAAGAAACCGACTCGAACATTAGCTTTTACCTTTAGCTTTTAAATTCTTATTGTAAATTGACGTAAATACTTCATAACAATTAGATTTTTAATGAACATGTCGTATTATATTATCAATTATTGTATTAAATACAATTGTAAGGTATTTTTGTATCTGCCTATCTCTCTTTGTCTGTCTGTCTCTCTTTATCTTGCTGTAACTCTTTATCTGTCTATCTCACTTTATTTGTCTGTCTCTCTTTATCTGTCTATCTCTCTTTATCTGTCACTCTCTCTGGCACTGTTTTTACGAATTAATGAACCACTATGATAGATATTTTCTGGAATTATAGATTCTGTTTTCTGACAGTGCTAGGGAGTGGCCCATCTGTAACAGCTCTCATAGTATTAAATTGTAATTTTCATTCTTTCCTCGCACGACCAGAAACATGTGCCATTTATAGATGACATCACCAGTTGTCGAGAACTTCTTCTAGAAAGGTTAAATAGTCTAGCGCCTAGCTTGAAGTTAGGTTCATGTGCCCAAAGCCTATAGTAAAGGGTCCAGCACTGGATTTGAATTTGGTACCTAACGATCCACATTAACTTATTGCTGATATTCATCATTTGCAAGTATATATTTAACCTTTCCACAGGATCTGTGCATAGTATTAAATTGTAATCTGTTGTAGTCACCGATGTTTTCCATGGAAATATAGTATTCTTGTGAATAAATAGTAATAAATGAATTAAATAATAATTAATAATAATAATGAGTAATAATTAAAATAATTTATACCTATTAAAATAGTAATAATAATAATAATTAATAATTAATTAATAATAATTGAATAAAAACTAATAATTGTGAAATTAGCGCAGAGGCACAAGTAATCGTTCATCGTTGAGTGCATACCCATATCGAAAGTGGTGATGTGATCTTGCTAGTGTTATCTTGCTGTTGTTATCTTGCTGGTGTTATCTTGCTGGTGTTATCTTTATGGTGTTAACTGTCTGATGTAATCTTGCTGGTATAATCTTTCTGGCGATATCTTTCGGGCGTTAATTTTCTAGTGTTATCTTGCAGATGTTATTTTGCTATTGTTATCTTGCTGATGTTATCTTGCTGGTGTTATATTGCTGGTGTTATCTTGAAGGCTATATCTTGGTCCCTGAGCTTGGATTAGAATACAGACCACTTCAGCACTGGTTCTTCAAGCTACGCAATGAAAATCTTAGAAGAAATCGAGTTTATTTTCATTGTTTAGCCTGACGTCAGCAACATCTACCTAAGGACATTAGTGACTGATGAGCCTAAGATTAAAACCCTGCACATTCTAATCAAAATTCGGAAGCTTAACCCATTATATCACAAATTCATCATCATCATTATCAGTTCTTTGCGTTCTGAAGGGAACATAAGACGGCAGCATTCCTCCGTTATTTTCTGTCTTAGCAATTTTACAGACTAAGCAAATTTTAATCTATTAGTGAATTAACTTGTGAATTATGAACAAATTCAAATAAATAATACATAAGATTTTATTACCTCAAATATTCTTCGATAGTAATTGTGAAAAATGAAATATTTCTGAATCACTGCTTCATTGTAGATTTGCTTATTATAATTGATAACAACAATTACAGCGTTACTGTCGCCCATGACAACATCTAGCACTATTGAGACAAATCCAATCTGGTGAGAAAAAACATCCGAAACGGTGCAAATACCAAAAATCGCGAAACATGAAAATCGTTCCAAAGATAAAGGCAGTTAAAAAGAAGGTATGCTTGCCGGTCACAAATCATGGACGCTGGATAAGCGAGCTATGGAAATGGTCTTCAACTGCCTATGGAACTATTTACAGGAACTATTCATTTATTAACTAATAAACATAATATTTAGCAGATTAAGCAGGTATAATTAAATAATTAATGTTTTAGTCTTTGGCAGCAGCGCTAATTTTACCACTTTCTGTTATAATTATGGAAAATTTAAGTAATAAACGCTTTTAAATTCGTCTTTGTGAAAGGATAGAGACGGTGAATTTTAATTCGTTTAGTGTTTAAAACGATCCATTAACAGTATCTCATTAGTGAATTAGGACTACGCTTTTCCAATATGGTTTTGTGTATGTTACTTGAGATTATTTTACTCTTGTTTTTGAACTATTGATAAAACTATGGAACTCACGCGGGTTCATATATAGTCAAGTTCCAGCTTTAGCGTCGTTATTGATTCTAGACAACAATTATATATATATATATATATATCAAACAATCGCCGCTGTAGAAACCTCAATATCACAAGAAGGAGAAAATAGTGTGTGGGATAAAAAGAGTTGACGGAGATAGGGATACTGCATGTAAGGTTTGTTGAGAAGCCGTTAGAAATCAAGAGGTAACCGGGAGGAATGTTCACCACTTGCTCAATCACAATTTTTGAATGGTATGCGCTCATCTAGATACCTGTCTGTTCTTTATTGTCTTTGGCGGAATTCAATTCTCTATCCGCACTAACCTCTAAACGTGGAGAGTCGTCCAACTCCACACTTTCAACCAGCGTTCTCTTTAAATTATGGAAAAGAGAAGCTTGCGAATCTTGAGAGTCGTTCTCCTCGTAACTGAAGGTATGTGTCACTCCTCCATTTCTATTTCCAAATCCAACAGGAGATCCAGCCTTATCTTCTTCTTCGTCAGAAAACGTATCTGAGTTGGCAGATAAATATTACGTGAAAGCTTGTACGACAGCATAGTGATCGTAATCGCTTCAACTGTGCCGGTCCAGCTATCTCTCGCTCAAATCTGCTCCGCCTTCGCTTCTCTCCTCGTTGTTTGGTACGATTGAATGATTGAAATCTTGTGTATGCTATAGATGAGTTCGATATACTGGAACTCGGCGTAATACTTTATCACTTTGTGAGATTAGGGCGAGTTTCAGTATATCGAATTCATATGTATATGAATGCGTGGTCGAATGTTTATGTATATGTGGTCGTATGTATGTGTATACGTTCTTTATGTATACGTGGTCGAATATTTTACCGACAATGCTACTGGCTCCAGCCAGTATGAATATGAGCGTGGTTCAAAATCCTGGGTTTGCCCGAATAATCTAAAAAGGCAAAAACATAATTTAACTTAGTTTTCTGCTTCGAAGACATGCCATAGATGGAGAAAGATTACTTAATCTGAATGTACTTATTCACCAGCAGTCGGCCAACATACTACTGGCTCAAACAAATCTCAATTTTCAATCAACACCTTATTTCGTAAGCTGTTTAAAAATATTTTGTTTTTCAATTAATATATAACTAATATTCTATCATGTTTATCACATCATTAATAACAATTAATTACTATATTTTAGACATATTTCTCATCCCAGCTTATTTAACTAAACTGCGCCAGTTGAAGACGACAAGAGAATCAACTTCTGCCCGTAAATGTCATTCAAGTGCAGCCAGTCAATGGCCTACCTGGAATTTATTGACAAGTATTACAATTACAACCATGATTACAATTACAACTAAGATTACAATTACTAAGATTCCCGTTACAGCTGAGCTCTCTCAGCTATGTATCACACAACTAGCGAGGGGTTAGTCGATAGAACCGTGCTGTTGTGAGGTTACATTACATAAGAATCTGTATTGACTGATTTCCTGCGGGTGCAATGGCTGGCCAACGAACTCCATAAGCAAGTTTTAAGCAAATAGCAATGACGCTCTTAAGTACGCTATCAACTATGCTATTATGCAATCAGCAAAATTATATAGGAAAAGTTATATTATAGAAATGTAATTATTAAACAACCGAGACAGTGTGAAATTTTTTGATATAATGGGCACTTTACAGTCTTTTATTATTATAGTTTCCAAATGTTGGCCTAAGCCGGGGGCTTGCAGGTATGTTGTTTGAAAGCGGATTAGTAGGTTCACAGTTCAAATCCAGTGCTCTCCCGTCACGGATATGCTATGGAGCAGAAAACTGATAATAATCTTAGCTTCAGCCTTTAAATATTTTCAACTAACTTTTTGCGAAAATTTGTATTTTTGAATACATTTTATTCAAATTTTATGATAATCAGCTATATATTTGGAAAGTTTTCCAGCTGCCGGCTATAGACTGTTTTCATAATACTCGCAGAATTCCAGACTGGGACTTGAACCTCTGATCTCTTAGTTATCTGGAAAGTGTGCTCTGGTATCCAAGTGTTATTTACCACTATTGATGATCACAAATAAATAACGAAAAGGTAACTAGATGACTAGATAACAAATTAATAAATAGATAACTACATTAGTAGATACATAAATAACGAAGGGATAACTAACTAGTCAGATAAGTAAATAGCTAAGTGATAACTACATGTAGATAGTCAGATAATTAAATAACAATGGGATAACTAGACAATTAATTAACGAAGAGATATCAAAAGTATTAGATAACAAAATATCAAAGATCTAGCTACATTACTAGATAAACAAAACAACGAAGTGATAATTAGACAGTCAGATCAACAAATAGCGAAGTGATATCTAGACGTCTAGGTAGTCAGATAACTAAGTAGCAAAGTGATAAACAGATAATTTAATAACGATGAGATAACAAGTTAACTAGATAACAGAATAACAAAGAAATAGCTAGATTAGTAGATAAAAAGCTGGTAAAGCTAAGGTTAACGTCAGTTTCCTCACTCAAAAGCGATGTCAGTGACGGGCGAGCCCAAGATTTGAACCCCGCACCTACTGATTCTCGGTCGAGTATCTAATAACTAACCAAATAACGAAGTAGATAACTAAATAACGAAATGATAATGAAATTGAATTTCGAATGGGGTTCAATTCTCCATGCAATTCTAAATACGAGACGTTTTAACGAGTTTTGTGTAAAATTTTATAAGCAATATCAGTCATCTAATTGTATTCTGCCTCCTCTAATTAATCATAAAATGTAAAATTAATGTTTTAAATTAAATATTAAATAACATTTTCAATTTACAGCCATCAGAATATAACTAACATTTCAACAATTTTTACATTCTAATGCACGTTAGTTGTCTCTCTACATATCAAACACTCAATCAATTAATCAGATTAGTAGCATTAAATTCTAACATAGAAATACAAAGTTGTTATATTGATGAAGAAGTTGAAACTGCATAAAGATGAAATTAAATACCTTTATAGTCAGCCAGTCTTTATTCATAGTTAACATGTTCCTTCAGTATTTGGCTAAAAATTCATTAGCCGTAGATATAAGACTAGGATATGAGGATATGGATTACAACAATGGTGCTGTAAGTTTAGCATTGGAAAAAGCAAAAGCCATGGGATATCTAAATAATATAAGCGTCAGGTAGGCTCATGCGAAATACATTTTTACTCTATGCGTATTTAATCAATACGAATCAATCAATAACAATTTAACGTTCAGTTCCTCGCCATAAGGCTCTGTCAGGGACGTCTTTCGATTTACTTGCATTGAATGTGTTTTAGCCTATTGGCCTATAGAATATACAGACAAGATAAAGTACATATATATATACATGTATATATGTATATATATATATAATTTTTAAGGGTGTCTGGAATTATATATATATATATATATATATATATATATATAATTCCAGATTATATATAATATAAATTATATATATATATATATATAATTCCAGACACCCTTATAAATTATATATATACATATATACATGTATATATATATGTACTTTATCTTGTCTGTATATTATATATATATATATATTATATATATATATATATATATATATATATATATATATATATATATATATAGTCCTAAATACCCTAACTTCTGTGCAAAATGAGTGTAGTAGAGAAATAAGAGTTTTCAGTTTAGAATCTAAATTTCGTGTTTTCCAAGTCTGCAGGAGCAATATTGGAGTCAGGTTCCGTAATCCGGAAATCACTAATTCTGAAATTCTAGCAGCAGAAAATTTACTTTAATTAAATTTAAATGTAATTTTAGAAACGTTTATATGGCTCTGTTACTGATCTCGCTTTCTCTTGGCCTTATTAGTATAAGTACGCTTATGTGGTGCAGATTTACCTATGATAGAGCAACATTAGGGATAAGGAATAGGAAGAAGAGTTTGATAGGACACGTTCTAAGGGGGGATGATCTATTAATGGAGATCATAGAAGGTATAGTGGAAGGAAAAGAGGCAGACACAGACCGAGAATAGGTATGTTAGATGATTTAAAGACCCACTCATATGTGGACATGAAGAGGAAAGCGGAAGGCAGAGAAGAGTGGAGACGTTATACCATGGACCTGCCAGTAGACAGTGCACTAAGAGAGAGAGAGAGAGCAGCATTAAGCATTAAACTATTAAATATTGACTATTTGTTTAGATGACTGAGTAATCACAAAAGATTCTCCCGTGAAAAGGTTTATGTAGCTACTCTAACATTAAGATATAATGTAAGTTCTTCTTGCAGGTCCTTACAATCGTCTTCCATTGAGTAATGGATGTTATGCCTTGTTTTGTACTGTACATGTGTGAATGGTGACAATCACTTGGCCGTGAAGAACCTACTATGTTAATTAAAATACAGCAGAAAAGAAATGCACTGGAGTACTTAGAAAATTGAAATAAATATGTATGCACATTTAGATATGAATGAAAACTATCTAAATATACAAATATAGATACGAGTGCTCTGTGTCGCGATATGAATTTTTTAAGGTAAAGAAAAGTTTGTTTCTGTAATTACAAGCTTTACGTATTATTGACAGAGACCTACTTGGAATCGATCTCGATAATTGTTGCGTATATAGCACACATGCTAGTAATCAGGCCAATCAATTAGAATACATGTCCAACATAATGCTAGGAATGTATTACTAGCCTATGTTTGCTCGTCTTTTGGTTTTATACCAGCATCAAATGATGCTCTGTAGCATCAAAAACTAATATACTAAGTTGACTCCGACATCATCTTTGGATAGCGAAAAGTACGTTAGCCTTTTATAGTTGTTTTTTGTTGTAGCGTTTATTTAGCCATACTAGGCGAAACGTACGTTAATATTTTATGGTTGTTCTTGTAGCGCTTATTTTCGCCAAACAAACGTTTATTTTCGCCAAACGAAACTAACGTTAACCTTTTATTGTTGTTGTTTGTAGCGTTTATTTTCGCCATACACATTGCGACACCCTGGCAGTGCCTAAGTACACAATGGACCTCATCGTTCGCAACAGAATAGAAGCACTCATTGGGCCAGTGTGCAGTGTGGGTTAGTTTGAGAATTTTAAAAATAATTTCCTTCCTAGATAAAAAAGCTAATGTTAACGTCAATTTCCTCACTCGAAAGCGATGTCAGTGACGGGTGAGCCCAGGATTTGAACCCCGCACATACTGATCCGCGGTCGAATAACTTACCGCCATCGCCACTGGCTCCAGCGAGATAGAAGTACACTAATAATAAAGTAAAACGTGTAAACATAATTAAAGTACCGGTCTCATGTATCGAGTATGAAAACTTTCAACCTAGATTCTGATGACGTATCATTAACAAAATGTCACCATTAGTTAATGGAAATATTAATAAAACTCCAAACAATTAATACAAATCATCACCATTTGCATGAATAGTAATTATTTAATGCTCTATGTTAAATATCCACGTGAACCGTATTTACGAGTGCCTGCTTCACACTCAGTTAATGAACAGGTAATAAGTTCTGAGTTAATAAAGAGGTAATCACATAAGTAACAGGTAATCAAATAAGTTCACTTGTTTGGCCTAAGACCAACGCTTGTTCAGCTCGTGCTCTCTTCGCCACTGATATGCTATCTAGCAAAAAACTGACGTTAAAGTTAGCTTTTATCTTTGACATTGTTCACTATCCGAGCAAGCGATCTTTACCTGTGCGTTATCCACTTGTTTGGCCTAAAACTAGTTCATTTAATATTTCATAGGCAATTTCATAGTTCTTTGGGTAAATAGCATTGTTTTCTCTGGGAGTGACGAATCTGCCCTGCAATTGTTAGTCGAAGTTGAGGAAGGCACAGGGGCCCACCTCGTCATAAGTAGAATCCCCCGAGAAAAACGGTATATCAAAAGGAATGCCATAGATTATTTAAAGACCTACTCATATGTGGACATAAAGAGGAAAACGGAAGATAGAGATGAATGGAGGCGCTGTATACCATGGACCTGCCAGTAGGCAGTGCACTAAGAGAAAGAGAGAGAGAGAGAAAGAAAGATAGACAGTTGCTTGCTTTAATGACGTCATTGAAACTTTACAAAAAGACGCCCCTGCCATGTACTTGTTAGCTGAAGCTGAGAAAGGCATAGGGAGCCCACCTCTTTTAAGGCAGAATCCCACAAGAATATATGTATATATTAAAACGGATGCTAGATAATTTAAAGATCCATTCGTATGCGGTCATGAAGAGGAAGGCGGGAGATGAAGTTGAGTGGAGGCGCTGTATACCATGGACCTGCCAGTAGGCAGTGCACTAAGAGAGAGAGAGAGTGAGAGAGAGAGTTGATCTCTTTAATAACTTCTTTAAAGCGTTTTAAAAACACCTGACTAAAACTGCACTCTCACCATTAATTTTATATTAATCCATAGAATGCGCTCCTGCCGGTCACGTCACGTCTTTCTTCAACATCCCCATGTTTCCCATTGCCTGCATGGACGCTTCCGTCACCGACAAGTCCCTGTTTACCACGACCATCCGCAACACGGCTTCTTTCCGTTCGTTTGGCCTGGCCTTGCTCGAGATCTTTGAGCACTTCAACTGGCGCCGCGTGGTGATGTTATCCCAGTCTGGGTCTGAGTACTGCCTCTCAGGTCAGGCTGCCATCTCAGAGGTTCTAGGGTCGTACGTCGATGCGCTGGAGACCATTGATCTGCAGACCAATCCAAGAGATTCCGATATAGAATACTACTTGAATCTGATTCAGTATAGAGGAAGAAGTAAGTGTGTATTACTAATATAGAATACTACTTGAATATGATTCGGTATAATAACTTAAGATATCTTAATAATAATAATAATAATAACAATAATAATAATAGTAATAATCATAATATTAATAATAAAGATTTAACGTCCGTTTCCTCATACAAAGATGATGTCAGGGACGGCCACCCATCACTTCTCAGTACAAATCGATTCACCCCAAACGATCTGAAAAAGCATGTGCTAAATAGAAAGAAAAATATCCTGAACGGTGCCGGTCCGGTGATAAAAAAACAGGCAGGAAAAATGAAAATGTGTATGGTGAGAAGAGATGTGTTTTCAACCTACAACGGAAAGTGGAAGTAGTAGAACATGAGCGAAGATCAGGAGGCGGAGAGTTCCAAACAGTAGAAGCCGAGAAAGAAAATGAACGTCTACCTAACGAAAGTGAGAATATTAGGAATTTTGAGCAACTTTACGTAATTAGTTAATTTTGGGCTACATAAGGTATGGATAAGGCATGGACTTTGTGAAGGGATTAACTTGTTGATCTAAGGAGTGCTCTTATGGAGCGAGGAAGCACACTTTGAGTATGAATATGTACCTTGAATTTGCCACTTGGCAGTGCACTGAAGTAAGTCTATTTGCTGGGTGTTATTGAGAAGAACTTGACAAAAATACTGCAATGAAGAACGGGACGTTATAAGTTTACATTATCTAAATCCGGAATATGTAAGCGCCTCTATGACCTGTATCTTCCTTTCACACAAACGTTTCCATATTTCGCTTTTATATTTGCCTTACCTGCATTTTTAATGTTTAAGGTGATGAATAAATAAACAAATAAATAAATAAATAAATTATTGCTGAAATATGTGCTTAGTCATAGTGATTTGTCACTGGGAGTCCTCTCAAGTGGCCCGGATACTCTACAAGGCCCAGGATTGGGGGATGACTGAGGGAGATTACGTGTTCATCAGGTACTGGACGTCACCCACTGACGTGGACCTCTTCTTTACGGACTTCAACCTAGCAGGAGAGAATTCCACTGCAGAGAACGTCACCTACAGAATGGAGGCCTACTACGCTTTCAAACAGGCCGGTATATTCAGTATACAAGAGTACTTAATTTTAAATATTAAAGGTGAAATTTTAATAATATATTTTGCACTAAAGTTTGCAATAGCTAAATACGAGCTAAACTGTTTGGTTCATGATACTCTAGAATAAGCATACGCGGTTATTGCTAAGACACAGTTACCGCTAAGACACGGTAACCGCTAATACGCAGTTACCGCTAAGACACGGTAATCGCTAATACGCTGTTACCGCTAAGACACGGTATTCGCTAATAAGCAGTTACCGCTGAGACACGGTAACCGCTAATACGCAGTTACTGCTAGGACACCGTAACCGCTAGGGTACGGTTACCTCTAAGACACGGTTACCTCTAAGACACGGTTACCTCTAAGACACGGTTACCGCTAAGACAAGGTTACTTCTAAGACAAGGTTAACGTTAAGACACGGCTGCTTGATGCCTCGAGATTTTGCTGAAGACTATAGATATGGATGGATGAAGGTTTCCTCCGTCCCGTCTTCACCATCTTGGTCTGGCTTTTATTCTAGAAACGAGACCCAAGGTTTAAAATATAGACTTATCGGAATCTGGGAGGAGGAATTCATCGACAATCCCAGCGCTGTGTTGATCTCGTGGTGCCCCACATCTGACACTTGATCTCAAACCTATGATCTCTGACCTCTGACATCTGACACTTGATCTCTAACCTGCGGCATCTGACCTCTGACCTCTGACATCTGACACTTGATCTCCAACCTCTGATATCTGGCCTCTGACATTTGGCCTCTGGTCTCTGACCTCTGACATCACACCCTTGACATCTGACCTCTGACCTCTGACATCTGACCTGTGACATATTACCTCTGACATATGACCTGTGACAAATGACCTCTAACCTCGGACCTCTGCCATCTGATATCTTACCTCTGAATTATGACATCTAACCTTGGACCTTTAACCTCTAGGAGGTCCTCTGATATATGACCTCTAACCTCTGACATCTGACCTGTGACATATGACCTCTAACCTTGGATATGCTGGATCACCACTGCACACTCTAATCGTTCATTAGGATTGTATAATTTTAAATTCATTGATAGATTGCACGATAGCTGTTGTTCTTGTTTCCGATAATGCTTTCATTATGTAAACTAAAAAGCATATTTTGGTTTGCTTAGAGACTAAATATTTCTCAAATATTTCTTAGATCGTAATTTCCTTTCAATAATCAGAGGACTGTTAAGCGTCAAAATTTTGGATCTGCCATTTGGAAGAAAGTAGAGTGAAAATAGTGAAAAAATTCTGCACTCAAGTATCTGCACCAATATTTTATTCCACCTCTTCAAAGAAGATACGAAAATTAGCCCTTTCGTAAAATCTAATCTCTGACATAAAAGTGAAATAATCAACTCTAGATAGGAGCTGCTGAAAATCGAACCATTTGTGTTCGGATGTGGTTGGACCACTGCAGAATAGGGCAACCGCAAACAATCTGCTGCGTATACGTAAGAGGCGACTAAGGCAGGAGCTGAGAATGGCAAGAGGGGATACAACTCACCATGAAATATTTTCCCCCAGGATTAAATGGTAATTAATCCATCTAACTGAGGAAGACAAAAGGAAACCACCTCAGAAGCCATACTTTTGCCAAGGTATAAGCTACATAAGATATGGTTAAGTCATAGACTTTCTGAGGGGATTAACTTGTTGATCTAGGAGTGCTCTTATGGAGCGAGAAGGCATACTTTAAGTATGAATATGTGCCTTGAACCTGCCATTTTGCAGTGCAGTAAAGAGAGAGTTGATCGTTTATAAGCAACTATGGTAATGATATTTATAATTACTTTTAATTTCAGTAGATTGTCACAGATAAGATTTTATGAAATGCCTAATTTTCTCATCTTCATTGTAATGGCGTACAGCTGACGTTCAGGGCACAGGGCTACAACAAGACAGCTTCCAAAGCATTCAGTGCAGAGGTTACCAGGAGGAACACGCTTCCACCCTGGAGCGATATCGTCCCTGTTAACGGCTCGGTTCGATATTCAATATATTGTTCCATTTTATTATTATTTATTTTTGGTTTTAGTTTGCTCTTAAATTTAATTTAATTTATTGATAATGTCTGAGAGTACTAGTCAAGTAAAAGCTGGTAAAGCTAATGTTAACATCAGATTCCTCACTCGAAAGAGATGTCAGTGACAGGCGAGCCCAGGATTTGAACCTTGCATATGCTGATCTGCCGTCGAGTATCTTATCGACATCGCCACTGGCTGGAGCCAGTGGCCATGTTGATACAACAAAAAATAAACGCTGGCGGGCTTGTTCCAGAGAACAATCCTTAATTGAAAGTCTCTATTTTATGAAGACATACATGTAGTAACGAATAACATATACATTTCAATTCTAATGGCATATAAATTTTATACTTTCGTCGTCCCTTTACTCCAATAAAACCAGACCCACCTTTTATAGTGTTTTAGAGCTAAATTTCTGCTCTTGAGCTGTTACGTAAAAACCTTGTAGTAAAACGATTTCCTAAATAGTGAGCTGATAAATCAATAAATCTATTAGCTAATTTTGAAATCTCTAAATCAATTTATAAAGTAAATCGTGTACTATTTTCCAGATGTCGATATATGCTCAATTCGTCCACGATGCTACAATATTTTGGGCTAAGGTTGTTTCGAAGATGATAGAGCAGGGACTTGACTATAGAGATGGAAAAATTATGCTAAATTTCTCGAAAGGCCTCATTTACACTGACGGTAATAATCTATTGAATTTTTAAATTATTACTTTTTATCCATTCTGCAATAGATTTACGATAAGTATCGTATTATCTTTATTGATCTTACTTATTTTCGTATATTGAAAGCAAATATCGTAGGTCTACTAAGAGCCTTACCAATTTTAGTGATTTTTTATTTAGGCCTAATTAGTGCTGCTAGGTAGTTATTAAGTTAATATTCATATTAACTTAATAATCTTTTGGTTTCATTGATTGATAGAAAATATATCATAAATTGCGAAATTAATTTTATTGTTCCAGTTAAATTTATTGATTAACTTTTGATGTTTATTTGTCATAAAATTGATATTGATATCAAGCAGCAAACAGTTTAGTATTAATTTAGAGCGATTCATCATGCAGTGTACATGTATTTTGCTTTAGTTTGTCTTCAATATTGTTTTGATAAACGCAAATATTTCCTATCTTCTAATTTATATGGGTAAGTAGAATATTAGGCTCTACAGGATAGGGCCTATATCAAAATTCTTTTCCAAAATATACTTGATTAAACTCAGCTTCAACTTAAGAAAGTCTCCTTTATTAACAGCCACCAATGAAACATCGAAAATAACTCATTTCCTTTACTTCTTGACCAAAAGTATTCATGCGCATTTTTTATTGTTTAATTTTTCAAACTTTGCTTGCATACTTTTCTTTTCATTGAAACAAATGAATGATGTTGTCCTACGAGAAGCAGAAAGGTTTAATACAGAACTCACCCTGCTATATACTTTCCTTCAAGACATTAAGGTAAGAAGCCGGTAAAGCATTCGACCGCGGATCAGTATGTGCGGGGTATCCTGGGCTCGTCCGTCACTGACATCGCTTTCGAATGAGGAAACGGTCGTTAATCTTAGCCTTACCAGCTTTACATGAGTCTTGCGATAAATTTATATGACCTAACCTTTACAAATAATATCTAAGGTAATTCACCTTTACGTTTCTAATAAGAACTTAGGATGTTAATTAACAGTAAATTTGAAATTTTATGTCTGTATAGGGAAGACGCGGATAGATAACAACGCTGATGGAAACAGAGCCCTGTCGTTGTTCAGTTTTGAACCAGGATCCACTGCCTTCACTTCCTGCCTAAACATCGATCTCTCTGACGGTGCGATAAAGGTGCATTGCTTTAAACGTCATATATATATATATATATATATATATATGCGTACATGTATAAATATAAACGTATATATTTAAATATATATATATATATATATATATATATATATATATACAGTAGATATATATATATATATAAAGTTGCTTCAATTACGAGTTCTATATACATATTGTATATACAGAAAATCTACGTTTACCGGAATTTAATGCTTGACTTAAGCTCACGCCATAATGACACCGTTTTAAAATGTCCTTTCTCAAGTCATGCTTGGAAGCCCTTACTGCATTAACACCTAGTCAATGATGATCCACTCTGTAGTGACTTGGATATATGTTTAATGCTTTTATATATTCAAATTTACGTGTTGTGTCCCGGACACAAAATCATAGATCAATTACATCAATCGTTAACTGGACGTTTCGTAAGAGGCGAGAAAGAAAACACTGAAAAAGGCCTTTGAAAACCACCTCAGAGACTATACTTCTACCAAGTAATAGGCTACATAAGATAAGATTTAGGCATTGTCTTTTGTGAATGGATTTACTTGCTGATATAGGGAGTGCTATATATGAAGTGTGAAAACAGACTCTTTATAGAAATGAATACATTGGATCTGCTAATTGAAGATTATCAGAGCAAGAGAGAGAGAGAGAGATAGAGAGAGTGAGAGAGAAATAGATAGCAGATAATAAATATCTTGATTTCATAGGACTCAGCAATGAATTTGATTTAAAGTTGAAACCCGGCCTCTAATCCTAATGTCCTTGTCTGGTCTTTTTATGCTGATAATGGAATATCAGACACAATTACACAACCAAATGCCATGTAATATCCAAACACCGGAAAAAAATTCAATCTAGACTTCACTCTGGATCCTTTACATTTTTAATGTTTTTTAATTTTAAAAATAGTTGAATGATTTTGCGTTGGATCCTACTTATATTTCTTACTTGAAATTTAAAAGTAAATCAGAGTACTAGACGGCTAGACAACGATCCAGCTCTGCATTTAAACCCTGAATTGGTTTTTCCGCAGTGGGGCTCTTTGCCGATCATTTCACTGGTTAAGCCCAGTTTAGCGCTTCTAGTTAGAGAATATTAAATGTTATAATAAAACATTAACATTGCAATATAACATAAAAATAATATTAATTAGTGATACAACTGAACCTGTAACTGCCACTAACAGAGCTGTAGAAGATAATGAAAATAAATTATTTTGAAAACTTTTAAACGCCCATTGCTGTAACAGCGTCTTGACCTTTTATGGGCTTTCGAGACTGAATGTTGGTAAGTTTAGATTTTGGAAGCATAGTTTTAAAATTCATTTTCGTCAATAAATGACATAGCCAATGCTGATATCACTGATAGCTTAGATACTGTTTAAATCATCATGTATAGTATGATATTTTGACCATTGTTATACCGGAATTCTATGTAGGATGATGATGATGATAGAATGGTATTTTTGCAATCGTAGGATGTTGAAATTCTTAAAGATAAAATTGTTTGGGGTAAAAGATCGGAACCTCCAAGAGATGCGCCCGTCTGTGGATTTTATGATGAACTCTGCGTTGTAGACGATCAAGGTACAATTACCGTTTTATTTGAATTAATTTTGGTTTTATTTAATTGTACACAATTTACACTGTAGCCTATGTAATTATTTCTTGCGATATTTTGGAATTTATCAGACTTAACATCTTTTTTGTTTTTGAAAGTTAATATCTGACATTGGTTGGTAAGGTATTTGAATCATAGCTTGTTTGTGTATCAGTATAAAAGCTCAAAATTATTAGAAGTTGATACGACTTGATATGAACTGATTTAAGTTCTGTTGCTTAACAATTAGTTTGCTATTCTATTGTTTAATTATTAGTTTTCATTCTATTTTAAATTTAGATTTAACTATATCAGTTATGTGAATTCTCTTTAGATTACTAAATCTTTTCTCTGAATATGAACAACTTCAAAAAAGGTCATCCGTTTACTAATTTTATATACTGCTTTTCTCTCTCTCACTCTCTCTCTCTCTCTCCTCTCCTCTCTTTTGCCCTATAACTCTCTGCATCTCTCTTTTCATCTTCACTGTCATATGTCGACAAGATAAGGGACCCTCAATGCAATTGTGGGTTTGTTTATCCCTCGGATGCAGAAGGTATTTTGACTGACGTTAATGTAAAACCCCTGGGTCACCCCTGACCCGTGTCATTTAGTGTCATAATTGCTCGCAGAAAATAGCCAAAAATAAAGCAGTATGCAAAACTTTCAATTTTTATCACTGAAGTAATGGTAACAATAATAATACACGATTTAACGTACGTCCATTTCCTCATCGAGAGATGATATTAGGGACGTCACCATCATCATAAAGAGATCATGTTAGGTTACGTATCAGCAAAACAACTTCGAAACTTCATTAAATTTTAATCCTTGCTAAATTATAAAGTTTATGCGGTGACTTAGTTTGGGAAGACAAGTTTAATGCTTATTTTAGTGAGTTAAGGTTTATTAATGAATTAACAGTGATTCTTCGTAAAATGTCAATGAAATCTGAAAGGACAAAATGTAAGTTATTAATGAACACATTCTGGTAAATCACACACAGTTTACGCACACAGTGTTAGCTGTAGTTGTGGAGTGATCAGGACAGGCACGATTATTTCAGAGAGAGCAATCAGTGATTACTTTCCAGTATCTTGCGGCAGGGCAGTAGAAACATATCTTTCTCTTGCGAGCTGCGGATATTGTCGACATTTTCCGTGGTGGTTTAAGTTAACTTGCATAGGTGTAGCCAACGGCACTCATGGATGAACGAATACGATCAGATTAACCCTATTAACACTGATCCCGTCGATACTGCAGTTGTGACTTCATCAAGTCCATGGCCAATGTTTCAATGAACATCATGCTTTTGCAACTTTCCTTGGAATAAAAATCAGGCTTGTTATGGAGAAACACAATGAAAGAATTTTACTGCTGCAATGTCATTGAGTCCATAGAAACTGCACAATGGCCGACGACGAGTTGACCGCTTCACAGTATATCTGTGGCAGAGTTGGTCAACACTGTCAACCCCTTCTTTCGTTCTTTTATAATCCATGATCATTTCAAGTTTTTTGGTGTTTCCATCAACCTTGTCGTCATTGTGCATTGTAGAGTGAAGAACAACTGATCTGTTACATCTAGAAACATATGACACTATTGTTTTGCTTCACAAAAAGCAAAACAATGATGAACCAGCCTCTCTTGACCTATTAGCTAAAATTCCTGTGGAATGTCACGGGTACTTTTTCGGACTGTACCCAAAATTGTCAGCTTCTTCTCATACAGTTTGTCAGCTAGATGTGTACTTGTAAAGAAGTTGGCGCACGTGACATTTCTGCCAGATGGTTCAATTGGTTGCAGGAGACTGAGACCAACCTCTGAACCTAGATGTTGAGTTCTTGCACTTACCTCCCGCCCAAGATATGATTTGAGATTGAATACATAATACGTTTCTGCATCAGCACAATCCAAAACTTATTTCCATATCGATTGAGCTTAGACTTGATATACTGTCGAAAAGGATATTTTTCTCTAAACCTCAACTCATCTAAACCTCAGTTCATCAACTGTCAAGTAAGCTGATGGTGTGTAGAGAGATCGACATTGTTCAGTAACGGAATTCCACAAGACTCTGATGGGTGCAAACTTACCAAGTGCTCTTCTCCTATCTCTAGTATCTTTGTCATCAACTAGCAAAAGCGAAATTATTTCAGCAAACCTCCATCCTGACTTTGAAAGCTGGAAATATTCTTCACATATTTCTTGGACCAAATTCTGCGTAAAGAGACCTATAGGGGCCTTTAAAGCTAGGATTCTCTAGGCCCGCTAAGTCATGTGACTCATATAAAATTATTGTACATATATAAATCAAACAGATCCCAATACCATAAAATTATCGCATAGCTTTTCCACAGCATTTCGATATTACGACCTTACGATCCATTTCAGCTCGCAACTGAGTAGGGGATGATGAAATTTTAAAATATATATACATGTATATATACCTATGCAAAATAGATTGAATGAGGAATACCTAGAAGGACAAGTTTTTATTTTGTTGCGTTAAAGAAATATAGGGCAAAATGCGAGTTCCGGATCAGGGATGACCCAGGGGTTCTGCATCCGAGGGTTATTTATAACAGGCTGCTTAAATCAGTTATAGCTAACTGTCCTAAACAGTACCAAGTTACTCTTATTGACAGAGTGTAATTTATCATAACCAGTAATGGTAAAATTAACTAAATAACTGCAGGTAATTTTCCACCAGAAGTCTTATCTGAGATTTGTACTCACTGCGATGAAGTAATCTTGAATTGTCAGTACTTTACCAACTCTTTGCCATTCAAGTATACCTATGATTATCATAGGTATAAATTTCTAAATAAACTATATAATTTAAATTTAATTAGTCAAAATAGGAATGAGGATAAAAATGACATTACAGATTATACAGCATTGCAACTGGAATATGGTTTAAATCCAAATGATTCAAAAAGTCAAATAAACATAAGATTTGGAATAAATTTGAGAATATTTTACATGCTAGTAATTAAAAATGTTTTTGAATTGTGATAGTTAATGTCGCATGACGTCAACATGACTAGTGGTGAATGTGTATATGCGTATACATGTATGGATGTATGTATGTACATGTGTGTGTTTATATTTATATATGTATATGTGTATGTATGTGTATATAGATCTATGTGTATGGATGTATGTTGTGTGTATGTATATATGTATGTGTATTCGTTTGTATGTATGTATACATTCGATATTGGTCGCACATTTTGCTATTCACTTTTTGACATTTAACAATATTGACAATTTGCATGTTAGTTGCTCACTTGATAGCTTTGCAATGTTGTCTTTTGTACTTGTCTACCATTAAATTGGTGAAATAAATAAATAATTAGATTGGTAGAGAGATTACAATTTTCATCTTGCGAAGCAATATTATACGTTGTTATATATATGTGTATACATACATGTATATATATATATATATATATATATATGTATATATATACATGTATATATATATGTGTGTGTGTGTGTGTGTTATATGATGGGGGACGTCCCTGACATTATCTTTGTATGAGAAAAACGACGTTGAACCTTTATTATTATTAAATAGAGTTGAACTATTGATTGACATTAATATAGCGATGTGTAATATTTAGGTAAAATCAATGCAATTATAGCAGCAACGGTTACAGTTTTTGTGGTGATAGCTCTCCTAATCATAGCCAGCTACATTATTAGGTACGTGTATTCTAATTGTGTCTTTTATCTATATTGAATGAATGGTCCAACATGTGTTCTCATCTCACTCTCTACTTCGAAGCTGTTAAAAATTAATCCATTTATCTAACAGTTTGGCTTTTAGCAATGACGCAGTTGTTATAATATCACTTTAATTCTGAGAATTAATTAGATGCTATAAACGTATACCATAAACTATATACTATAACTATTTATACTATATACATGTATATATAACATATACATACTGTATATATATATATATAACTATATAAACAATGTACTATAACTATATACTATAAACGTATACTATAAACAAGTATCAGCGCTGAATGTAAAAAAACTACCAACTACTAAGGACATTTGCATATATTTTTTAAAACTAAACCAGGTTGCAAATATTTCGAATTGGAACAAGAATCTAATTTGATGGTGTACAAGCGGTATTAACATAAGTTTTTTAAATGGAATTATCTGATTCTAATATAAATATCTAAATCCACTTAATCAGGGGATAATGATAAACTTTCTGCTCTGAAAAGGTCGCTTTAAACCGTGCATAATTCTAAGTCTACAGAGGATATAATTTTGCTAAGAACAATTTTTTTATTAAAATATGACAACCATTACTCATAAAAACAATAATCCCGGTATAATTCCCCGTGTTTCATATATATCCTGTTTACAGAAGAAGAGACCAATCGTAGATTGCACTTGTTGTAAAAAGCGACAAAGCACTAAAATCAAAACTAACGTCAGAGAGGGCATTCGGTTGGCGAGCGTCTAGGCTCTAGAAATTACAACAGCTTCTTTTATCCCGACCCTAGTTAAACTGGAAATAAATGGAAGAAAAAGATGATGATGATGATTATTATTATTACTTAGTTAAAAGAAATCTTTTATAACTGCTAGACTGAGAAGACTTGAGCAGAGGATTCATCAGATGATCTGGAGAATAGAATATACTGAACTGAGCGTGACTGAAAATAATATTACAAATTCTACGGCAAGTGCAGAAATCTAATCTTTTCATTTCATTCTACGAAGTCAAAAGTACAATTGTGGATTTATTGGCGCCTCGATAATATTCTTGTATTTGAAAGAAAATTGACGGCTTTTTGTTATTAATATGCTGTTGTTTCTGTTGTTTCAACGACCTAAAGTCTACAATTTGTAGATGATATCCCTTATAGAGATAAACTGATTATATTAATAGACTGTTAAAATTTAAATTTTTTGCTATAATTTAGTACATTTTAATAAATATCCTGAAATCTCTTAGTGCAGTTGATTCAATCGGAATTCACTTCTGAGGAAATATATATGAATCGATATGAAGAACAGCTAGTTTCCGAAATAATTTATTAATTTCTGAATTTTAATATTCAAACGTCTGTTAGAAAACCAAATCAGGCATTAGCAGTCTTGGATCACGGACAACTGCATACCATCAAGCCGCTGCTATAGAATGCGGAACAGGGGAGAGACTGGCTGTGTACAAGGGAGTGACTGTACTCGTCATCAACTGTAGTAAACAGTTCATTACTCTAACTCGTCCTGATCTTGTTGAACTTATAAAAGTAAGGCCATAATTAGTACTTTCAAAATTAGAAGAAATAGTTGTAGCGTGGCATAAATTTAGAGCCAGTGTTAGTATAGAGAAAGAGTAAATGTAAATATAATTATAGTGAATGCCTAAGTATTTTAAGTAGTAGTATTGCTAGTGTAAGTGTAAGTCTATGGAAGTGTAGGGTATGCAGCAGTAGCAGCAGTTTTAGTAAGCAATAATAATACCATTATTAATATAGTTTTAACGTCCGTTTCCGTATCCAGGGATGATGTCAGGGATGTCATTATAAGTTGCAATGTGTAAATAGTGTAAGCGTAAGTATAAGTGAACGAGTCAGTGTAGAGTAAGTGTACAGTAAGTGTGCAGCAGATAACTCACTAGCTAAATCTCTGAAGTGGACAGTCAAGAAGCCACATTGTGAACTTACCACATTGTGATAGTAAACTTAGTATAATCAATAACCTCAAAACCCTCAATCAATTGATGAATATAATATTGTAATTATTATTTGTCTATTTTCACCATCCGAATAGCAATAAAACGTTTAAATTTCACAAAGTATATAATAATCGAGAAATACTTATAAAATTCACAAATTTCATCAATAGCAACTTCACAACATCAACAACGTTATATTTAAACTTATAACTACATTTTCGGCAATAGGCCTAACAATTTGCTCTTCAAAGTAGAATTTTTTTATAAACCGTTTCACATATTGCAGAGAAAGTTAGAAAAAGTTAAATAAAACCACTTTTAAGATATTCATATATATATATATATATATATATATATATATATATATATTAGGGTAACAATAAAAACTAAAGTTGTTATTTTTAATGCTCACACCCTCTAAATATGTTCATTTCTATGCAATGCAAAAGTTAAATTTTAATTTTTTTATGAGAATACATTCATATTTAGAGGTTGCACAACAGACTCTCATATTATATATAATATGTGACCTACTTAATGAAAACACTATCAATGATTAAAAGTTTTCTTGACGACCGTTGACTTGTTTGAGTCAGGATAATGCAATCTCTGATTCTCCACAATCTGTAAAAGGAACTGTTTCTGTTCTTCTTGGTTAGTAAGCACTCAGTTGAGCGATTGACAAAGCGCAACGTCGCGCTCAGCAGCGTCATTCACGACCTTTAACTGACCTGCCTTTCTCCGAGCTTTAATGTATAAGTCATTACTGTCCCATCATCACATGTACTTGGATCTTCTTCTAGAAAATCACGATCGACATCTAGAGCTATGAAAAGCATCATAGTGTTCCTTGTTACGAAATCAGATAGTTTTTTCATGGTAATTTTATCGTCAACAATATTTGTGCGTGGTGGATTGTCACATGAACCTTCGCTTTCAAGCGCTCTTATCATGTCAACTTTTTCATCAACAGTAACATCTGCATAAAAAGGCCACTCCATTCAGAGCCTCACTTAGATACCACAGATGGTTGGAGAAACTCTTCATTGCTGCCTATGCAACAGACCCATACAAAGTCTTTTATGTCTCTATGTCTCTGAGCAGAGACAGGTCGTTGCATGGAGCTGATGTTGGAGATAGAGAGATCAGCTTGGACATCCACCTTGCACGATGTACAGCACTAGGTTGATGAATAGTTACATTTCTCAAACTTTCAGCTCCAAGAAAGAGTTAAGACAGCTGAAGAAGCTCCCTATAGTCATCACGAGGTTGCAACTGAGATAGCTGCCACGATATGACGATCGGCTACTCCTCTTTCAAACTCGCGCCTATCAATGGAAGTCCAGAAGTCTGCAAATCTCTGAGGTTAATTTTTGGTCCACTTGATGTCTCTATAATCTAATCAAAAACTTTTGCGACTATTAACTCCATCACATGATGTCTACATGGAAAGCTGCCAAGATTGCGGCCATGCTTCTGTTCGAGGAGCATACAAGCTCAACTTTTCAGTCCCGTGTTGCTCGCAGTCGTGTCGATTGATATGAAACGTATGCGATTATTCAAATTCCATTATTGAATTAAGCTGAAGATCGCCGTCGCTTGGGCTTCACCAGTACTACTGTGAATCTTTGGGACACCAAGAGGCTTCATCGTACCTTCACGTGACACGAAAATAGCCAATCGATCAACAGATCCTTTTGATTGTAGAGCTAGCAACAGCTTACCGTCCCAGTGAACCGTTAACGAGGAATCACAGGTAAAGACTATGTGATTTCATTAGCTATTATCGCTCTATTCTTTCTTCGAACTTGTCTCAATAGTTCCCGATTAATGGTCAGTTTATTAAGATCTATTCCCAAAGAATGGGCAGTAGCTGCCAAAACATATACAGCATTTCTGTCGCTTATCTTAAATCGATCTAAATCAGCAGAAACTTTAGAACTTACGATCGCAGTAGTCTTCAATCCCTTTGACGGTACACTAGCTTTCACCGATATGCCCGACACAACTTCATCACAGCTGCCACCTTGATTCGTTTCCTAGATGCTGCTGCTGCTATTACTCTGTTGAACTGGTTGTGACTCAATTCTAGAACGATTTTATTCTTCTCTGTGTCTCGCTTGAAGTAAAGTAGTTTACCTTTTATTTAGACTTTTCTTAAACTGAATCTCTATGTATCTTAATTGAATTTAAATTTATTCAATAAATAACAAATAAACTTTGAATACTAAGTAAAACGCCGCATTAGCTTGACAATAGATGAAAACTTCAGCGGTCTTGTGCAACCTCTAAATATCAACCAAATCCATCCAATTTTTTATTATTAATCATTTGTACCAAAATGAAGAATCTAAGAGGGTGTGAGTGATGAAAATATTTTTAAAAAAATTTCCTATGTACTTCATTGTCACCCTAATAATATATATATCCATATAAAAATAGCGAAAAATATCCAAGATAAAGATAGTGAAAACTTTGGTTTGGACCACGCTATTGTATGGATGTGAAACATGGATCTTAAGGAAGGAAGATATTAGGAAACTGGAGGCATTGGAAATGTGGATTTGGAGAAGAATGGAGAAGATTAACTGGACTCAAAAGGTTACAAATGAGAAAGTTCTGGAGAGAGTTGGCACGGATAGACAGTTGATAAATGTATTAAGAAATAGGAAGAAGAGATGGATAGGACATATTCTAAGGGTGGAAGGTCTACTAATAGACGTCATAGAAGGTAGAATGGAAGGAAACAGAGGCAGGGGTAGGCCGAGATTAGGTATGTTAGATGATTTATAGACCCACTCATATGTGGAAATGAAGAGGAAGGCGGAAGTCAGAGTAGAGTGGAGGCGTTATATACCATGAACCTGCCAGTAGGCAGTACACTAAGAGAGAGATATATCCATATGTATATGTATATATACACTGTGAGTCTTATAAGTGACACCCCTTTTATATTTGCAATAAAATCGCAATCAGTCAACCGATCCATGTGAAATTTACTGGGAGTGGATAGCTAACAATTCTCTGCAATATTGCAAAATTTCTTTCAGATACATATAAAAATAAAAAAGTTATCTAAACTCGACTGCGGGTGGGGGTCAAAACAAAAATCCTAATATAGAACGCCACAGACGTAGGCTACATCATGCGCATGCAATCTCACGTTATGCGAGATGCTTTGAATTATTGATTATTTGTGGTAGCTCTGAAAAGAGCTGTTTGATTGAGCCTATGGTTAGATTATGATTTGGGTGTGGCTTATAACTTTTGTTCAAAATGACCACCATCAACTGATATGCAAGCCCGAAGACGCTTGCGCCACTGTCTGATTGATCCATCGATAATTTTTTGATCAAATGAAGACCACTCTTCAATGAGGCGTTCTTTTAGGTGATTCACATCACGAATTCTGGTCTTATAGACACGCTCTTGGATGACTCCCCATATCTTATAGTCCACTGGGTTAAGATCCGGGCTATTCGGAGGCCACAAAGTCGGTGGTATGAACGCAGGTGTATTCTGTCGTAACATCGCAACTGTTTCACATGCGCGATGAGCGGGAGCGCTGTCTTGCTGAAAGATAAAGAATTCTCCTGACATGGCCCTGATAGCTGGTAAGAGATGCTGTGACAGAAGCACGTCTCGGTAGTAAGCGCCGTTAATCTTGACACCTGGATCAATGAAGATAAGATCAGTTGCTCCAAGGGACGACACCCCGACTGATACCATGACAGACTTCGTGAAGGTCGAACGCGTCTTTAACAAGCGTGCTGCAGGAACTTGTTTCTTTCGAGTTCCTGCAAACACGTAGAGCCTATCATTCTGTGCATTCTTTGGTGCAGCAACTGTGAAAATCTTCTCATCAGTGAACCATATGAAATCAACTTTGCTCTGGGGATAATCTCGCAGCAGAAGCTTTGCACGCACCAACCTTGTCAACTTATTTGCTTCTGTAAGTTCTTGAGCTCGTTTCTTTTTCAAGCATTTCAGATTAAGCTCATGGCGTATAATCCTGCTAACGGTTGTTTGACTCACTTCAATCTCACGTGCTATGTGTCTTGTACTTCGATGAGTTCCAGGCTGTGATTCCTGACTCATAATCATCTCCTCAACAGCTGCGACAATTTCAGGCGTTCTTCCTGTCTTGGGCCTTGCCTTTCTAGCAGATGATCCGCTTTCAGTAATGGTTCTAAGCAATCTGGCAACCCCAGACAACGACCAGTTTTTATGAGGAAATACTTTCAGGATACGCTTGGTGCCGTAGCCTTTGGCTATTCGCATTTCATAAATCAAAATGCGATCTTCTTTGCTGAAAACCATCTTTGAAGAATGGAAATGATGGATTTGTGATTTGTATTGAATGAGTTTCAAATCGGTGAACAAGTGATGGCGGTAAATGGAGCATCGGCCTAGCCAGTCTGATATGTCATATGGCTGATCTGATTTTTAGCCTAGCAGCTGCAGCTTTAGCGCACAGGCTAAATGCGCAGTCAGGCCTTATGCGTAACAACAGTCTGCATAGTTCTTTTGACACCCCAGGGCTATTAAAAAGGCAATAACTTCGGCAATTTTCTACAAATCTGCACATAATATGGCACGTTTTGAACAAAAATGCCTGTTTTTTAAGATAAGTATAGCATGATATGCATAAGATGTTTTCCCTGTTTTCATTATAACAATATAGAGAATGTCAGTTACTTGGCCCATAGTTGTAAATTCATCATTGCCCCTAGCGTTCCTATATATCAATAACTTTTTTGTTCTTAAAGATATGGTAACAAAATTTTGCAGTAATAGCGAAAATTGGTTGATTCCAAAAACCTGTAAATTTTATAGAAATGTGACGACTGGTTACGATTTTATTTCAAATATAAAAGGGGTGTCACTTATAAGACTCACAGTGTATATATATATATATATATATACATGTATATATATATATAACATTTGTATGTATAAAAAGTACCTATTTAACTATAACTTTCTTTATTTGTGCATGTTTTCGTATTCCGCAATGTGAAGGTTCCTTGTTAAAATGTATTGTTGCTCGAAATCAGCATTCACGCTCTGGTATCTTGAGCAAGAGATTCTTTCCAACACAAACGCAAATCATTTAAAATATAATAATTTGTCCTTCAGCTAAGGATGTACATGTATGGCTGATGACGATGTTTCTAAGGTCATTTGATGTTCTTGTTTTGTCACCTTCTAGTCCTGCAGCGGCTAGGAAACCATACGAACTTTTATCTGTTTCTTTCTCGCACACGTAAAGAATTCTATTTTTGCAGTTGAAAGAATTACATCACGAAAACTTGCAAAGTTTCATAGGAGCCTGTGTTGAACCTAATCACATCTGCTACGTTATGCAAAGATGCAGTCGTGGATCTTTACAGGTTTTAACTTTTATTTTAATTTTTTTTATATAGGCCTATATTTATATTCATATTAATATTTGTATTTCTTTATTTATATTTAATTACATTTCCTTCTCCCGTGTTGTGTCCGGGTTGTTTGAAGGATTGACCAACCGGTGGCTGCACTTGTCGTAGAAGGCGACTAAAGCAATAAGATCCATACCAAAGTCAGAAATGGTATTCGGTTGGTGAGCGCCTATGCTCCAGAAATTGCAACAAACTTTTAAATGAATAGAAGTCTCAAATAGGGGATTGGCCGGTGGTGTGGTGTAGGACAGAGAGGATTTGAGACATTATATTTATTTCCCGACCCTACTTACACTTGGACTCAAGGAAGGATGAGGATGATGATATTTAATTATATTTTAAATACATTTACAACTCTAAATATGTATATAATGATATAATGATAAAACTAGAGGCCCAGAGAGCATATTTAGTTTCGTTTGCTCTTAGTCTTATCGGCAATATCATACTGAAATACTTACATTATTGTAGGTATTTTCTCTAAATAATATCGTTATATACGACAAGTTCTATTCAACATTATCAATATTTTAATCTTTTATATCCACAATAAGACCTATTTTCAGATTACGCTTCAAGACCTTTATACATTATTTCGATTTATAAGGCATTCCTTAGTGATTGGGGATTTTAGATTGATTCCTGTTGTAGGATATCCTTGAAGACGAATCCAATGCTTTGGATGGATTTTTTCGGATTTCATTAATCTCAGATCTTATTAATGTAAGCATAATATTTACTAAATATTACGTAATATTTAATTTTCTATACCCAGCTATTATAAGACCATAACAACTTTGTCTTCTTAAAATGTCATGTGCTGCTTCGGTAATATTCTTTCATTTTTAAATGTTAGTTTAGAAAATGAAAATTATACAGAAATCGTCTGGAAAACAGCAGTTCTTCGGAATTGTTTAACACTTACCTGGAAATATAAAATATTTCTGTGATGTACTATACAATGTTCGTTAATAGCGCACAAAAGCTCCTAGTTCTAATAAGTAATTAATCTCCCATTTCCTTAAGGAAAACAATATTTGCGTTAGATTGACTTGGGCCTTGAAAGCAAGGCTAATTGCTTCCGAAAAAGACACCCCAACAGTTCTACAATTTCCCATCCGAAATCTAAGAGGTCATTCTCAGTCGATTTTGATATATGGAAATGCTAATAGCCCTTATTTAATTTCAGTATGTTTATAAGTAAATCTTATAAACATACTGAAAATAAATAAGGGCTATTTACATGTACTATGGTAAATAGCAATGTAATAGTTTAAGGATAATACTAAACGAATAGTCATGTAAACTGTTATGTTTAACATGACATTTCAGGGAATGTGTTTCCTTCACTCTTCATATATTCGTTCACACGGAGACCTTAGCAGTATGACGTGTAGAGTGGACAACAGATGGTCACTAAAGATCGGTTGTCCTGTTCTGAAAGTTTTTCGAGATGAAGAATCGCCCATTGCGTCAAAGACAAATATAGCACAGGCAGCAAGTAATTCTCCGACCGAGGAACAATGCAAAAAATACCGGAGTCTGCTGTGGACCGCTCCAGAGCTGCTTCGTATGAGCGTCAGACCTGTCTATGGGACTCAGAAGGGAGACGTCTACAGCTTTGCTATCATAGCGCAGGAGATCGCTTACAGAGCTCCGCCGTTCTTTCTGGACGTCGAAAATCCAGCAGGTAGTAATTTCTCTCTGTCTAGTATTCTCTAGTGTTCTGCCAATCGTGAGCTGGAGCCAGTGGCGATGTCGGTGAGATATCCGATCTGGGATAGGTATGTGTGTGTTCAAATCCTGGTCTCGCCCGTCATTGATATCGCTGTCCGTGAGATAAGACTACGTTAACGTCGATTTTACAGCTTCAACGTAACAGGTCCAAAGTGCATATTCATACTCAGTCTGCATTTACGCTCCGTAAAATAACTTAATATATCAACAAGTCTATCCCTTAATAAAAGGCTATGCCTTATCCGTAACTTATGTAGCTTATATCTTGGGAAAATATGATTTCTGAGGTGGTTGCCTGTTGCTTTCCTCAGTTTTTTGATAAATCACCTCTTGAGACACGTGCAGTTAATGTTTGGTCTAATCTTCAGTGGCTCGGACGTAACGCGGGAATGATTACGGTAATATTTCGATATATTGGATTATCATCTAAACAATGTTAATCTTAGAGTATTCCGCTCAATCATTCTTGATAAAGTTAAAATTTCAAAATTATATCTGATGCTCTTCAGATAGATCTATTATGATCTTGAACAAGGGGCTGCAAAGTGTCATAGAAGTTAATATGAACTTTCAGTGTCCACTTCGATACTTATTTGTAGCATTTGAATTGCTATTGATATTTGGATTTCAATTAAGATATATTAATATCTGCATTGACTCTTTTTCAGACACTTTCTAGTGCATTTCTTGTCATTGCTTAGTGCCTTGTTTATGCATGTATACTCAATATTTATATAAATATAAATGTAGATATAAATATTTCGACGCACACACATATACATATTTATACATACGTATATGTATATATATATATATATATATATATATATATATATATATATAACATCTTACCTGTTCCAATTTCTTACCGTTTATTGTGGTATTAACTTCCCCTTTATTATGGGACACCCTCATCACTTTTGTCTTTTTGATGTTAAACGTCATGCCATATTTCAATGCCATATCCTTCAGACGATTCATTTTTTCTGCAGTCATTATCCATATATATGTACATGTATATATAACCTATACACTGTACCTTATGTTATATCATATGGGCAAAAATATTTCAACACGACAAGACATGTAAAACATTTGTAAATATTTCTTTATGCTAGACATTGTTGCCAAAGTAAAAGAAGGGGGACCAAATCTCTGCCGACCTGTTCTGCCCTCGTCTTCCAGTGAGATGCCTCAATTAATTGACATCATACGTCAGTGTTGGGCGGAGTCTCCACAGGATCGCCCCACCTTCGATGAGATCAGCAAAAAGATGAAATTTTTTGGGAGAAGGTAAGTTCAATTTACTATTTAAAAAAATTATATTAAGACTAATGAAACCTTTGAATAAATACTTGACTTGCGCTACCATTAATTTTTCAATCTAAATTCAGTAAATATTTTGATTTTTTTTTCTCATTGACTTGCATAGACAATACATATACATGTATATACATGTATATATATATATATACTAATTAATATATCCAGTATATATTTTGCATATATAATCTATACATTCACACATACATACTGTCATACATTAGTACATTCACACATACATACAAACACATACATACATATATTTATATGTTTATATACATAATTATACAAATGTATATACAGTACATATATATATATAAATATAAATATATATATATATATATATATATATATATATATATAGAAACATGCATACATACATAGAGTTTGCACATGTAAATATACATGTATATGTGTACAATATGCGTGTATATTCACATAGTTATGCATACAGGTTGGTCCAGAATAAATGAAACAACTTTGAAAGCTAATAACTTAGACAATTTTTATCCAAACATCTTACATCTGCAATAAATTAAAGAAAATTCTCTTTTCTATTAAAATACTAAATATCTAAGAGATATTTACACATGTTTGAGAAATTATCATTTGCCGCCGATATATAATTTTCATGCTTTTCATGTCATATGATCGCCTGTATGAAAGTAAATCAATCAATCAATAAGAATTTAACGACCGGTTCCTCGCCAGAAGGCAATTTCAGGGACGTCTCTTGCAGATAATACACAAACAGGCGCCAAAGCACCACACGATGACGGCTGAGTACGCAGAGACCACAAGAGAAAGCGAGATCAAAACAGTGTAAGTCCAATATCCAAGGCAAGCGGGTCATAATTTAGACCTAATGTGGAAAGAGATGGGTTTTTAGCTTACCAAGGAAAAAGTATCAATACAATTACAAGATCGAAGGTCTTGTGGCAGAGAGTTCCATATTGTCGGAGCAGAAAACATGAAGGAGCGTCTGCCCATGGCATATTTAATATTGGGTACAGTGAGAAGGTTTTTACTAGAGGAACGAAGACTAGGAGAAGGTTGATATATGGATAAAAGATCAGATAAATAGGATGGTTTACCATAATTTAAAATTTTGAAGGTCAATGAAGGTATTTTGAATTTTATACGTTCGGATACTGGTAGCCAGTGCAGTTTCTTAAGAAGAGAAGAGGTGTGGGATTTGAGTATTTTTGCATTAGAGGCGACTCTAGAAAGATAAATTTGAACGTGTTGGAGACGAATTAGAGATGTCTTTGGGAGATCATTCAGCAGGGAGTTACAGTAATCAAGTTTAGAATGGACAAGCGCATTAGCTAATACAGTGGCGGAATTAATATCAAAGGACTTACGAATTTGACGTTATTGACGGATTTGAAAAAAAGAAGAACGACAGACTGCTGAAATATGAGTTTTAAAGTTTAGATTTGAATCAAAAATTACACCAAGGTTACGTGCAGAATCTGTGGGTATTAAGGGGATGTCTTTAAATGTAATGGTTGAGCTAGTTGTTTTACGTATTTTATTACACCTGCAAAAGTTTATTAAACCTTTGAACTGTCCACCTAACAGCCCCTCCCGATTTGAAACCGATTTACTAATTGATCGTATACTATTGTCTTCAGCAATTAGTCTATCGTAAACCAATTCACGACGTTGAACATTTGAAACGAGTCATTGTCCTCCGTTGGGCTGAAATCGGTCAAACACTCGTGGACTCCACAATTGGTCAGGGGTCTCAGCGGATGAATGCAGTTATTCGGGCACATGGTGGACACGTTGAACACTAATTCCATTAATTCTCAATTCATTTAAGACATGGATAGAAACTGCAATGCGCTTTCTGAAATAATTGAGGCATAATGCACATAATGTTAAATTCAGTATTTTCATATCTTCAGTTTTCACGCAAATTTCATAGAACGTTACCTATCTTCGCTAATGATAATTTCTATTTGTAACTTTTGTATTAGAATCTCTTAGATATTCAGCAGATTAATAGAAATGAGAATTATCTTTAATATACTGTATCAAGTAAGACGTTTTGATAAAAATTGCCAAAGTTATTAGCCTTCGAAGTAGTTTCATTTATTCTGGACCACCCTGTACATAATAAACCTTTATTACTATGTAGTCTTTTCCAGATGCTGAAATACTGTTATTTTGCATTTGCCAAAATTCAGGAAAATCAATGTAGTTGATCACGTACTTCAGAAGTTGGAGAAACACGCGAACAACTTGGAGTCAATTGTGGGTCAGAGAACTTCAGAACTTCTTGATGAGAAGAAGAAAACCGACATGCTACTGAATAGAATGCTACCTCCGTAAGAATATTCGCATTGAATGCACAGTAACTTTTCTCTCTCTCTCTAGTGTTCTGCTAAGTGGCAGGTCCATTCAATGTACATAGAATCTGCTTTCATACTAAATAATGAGCACTCAATGTATTGACCATTATGTTAATCCATTTACAAAGGTTATGGATTATCTTTTCCATATGCATCTACTTCTTGGAAAAACTATATCTTCTGTAACCATTTACCATTGATTTTCTATTTTCTTGACTATTGACCTCTTATAACATGTGCAATTAGCGCACAATCCATTCCTGTGTGTCCTGAAAACAAACAGAAGTAATCAATACATAAGTAAATGCAATCTACTAGTATAGAACTGTTTTACAGTCTACAACGCCTCGCGTTCCCCGCAGTAGGTTCTGATTCTAGTTTCTTCTCTTGACGATCGAAATTAGCCGATAATACTAATAAATTTATTAATTAATAAATGCATAAAGCGCCGCGCTATACTATTGGCCACAGTGACGTTAAAGAACAGCGAAGGTCAAGTAGCCTGATGGTATAATTCCACAATCGATGTAGCGACTAAAACTCTGCACGTCTTGAGTATGAGCGACCAATTGGTCTAAAACACAGAGTCATCATCTCACCTCTATAGGTCTCTTAACTATTTTATCTGCGTCCGTTGACTGTTTCGAACACGTGCAGTTGTCGTTAGGCTCAATTCTTTATTTTCCCGAACCTACTCGGGTAGATGGTTCACAGATAGTCTACTATAGACTTCTATTCTGATATCTTCTGCACGTATTGTTTTTTCCACCTGACAGATCTGTGGCTGATCAGCTGAAGCTAGGCAACAGTGTGCCGCCTGAGATGTTCTCAGGTGTTACCATCTACTTCTCCGATATTTGGGGTTTCAAAGAACTCTCGTCAGAGTCGACTCCGATGCAGGTGGTAGATCTACTCAATGATCTATACGGAACGTTCGACGATACCATATCTAGACATGACGTCTATAAGGTTTGCTCATTTTTATTATAAAAACCTAACCTTTTTGTGTACTTTACCTTTATATATATATATATATATATATATATATATATATATATACATGTATATACATATATATATATATATATATATATATATATATATATCGTATATAGTATATGTGGAATATACATTGTAAGTAAATATATACATGTATATATATTCTTGTATTTTGGTACAGTTTATATTCATTATAACCGAAAGAGTTTATACCTTTATCTATTATATACGTCTTCAATTATTTCTGCAGGTAGAGACAATAGGAGACGCGTACATGGTGGTAAGTGGTCTACCGGTACAGAACGGTGGTAGACATATCATGGAGATATGTAACATGGCACTGGATCTACTCAGTGAGGCGTCCGTGTTTAAGATTCGTCATAAACCTGAAGCAGCTCTCAGAGTCAGGATTGGTATCCACACCGGACCCTGTGCTGCAGGTGTGGTAGGACACACGATGCCTCGCTACTGTTTGTTTGGAGACACCGTCAACGTCGCCTCCAGGATGGAATCTACTGGAGAAGGTACTTGTATATGAAAAAAATTTCCTTATTTATCAGCCTCCAGAAAGCAAGGGATTAGGTTACATAAATATCTAGTGAGATAGATTTAAGATATGGAATCAGAAGGCAATCAAGCATTCCTATTAAGCATAAGCGCAATCGAAAATAGTAGAAAATGTAAAGAAATTAAGTAGGATAATTATTGATAATGCATAAAACCGTGTCACGTTTTGTATATTGTACTGTATAATATTGAATTTATAAGTTAAATAAATGCTCACCAACTAGCTGCAACAGATATAGACATAATTGGCTTCACATATTATTCGTAAAATATTTAAATGTTCTTATGAGATATGAAAAATTGAACTAATTGAAATCGTTGAGCTGAAATCGAGATAATGTCAACATATATGCGGTGATTATTTCATTAAGGTTGATTAGAGTGAAACACTAACCACTCTTGTGTGTTCTGTCAATGGCAGGTTTAAGATAGTCTGCCGATGTTTCATCATAAGCAGCTTTCAGACTCTTCAAGAGTACTTTATTGACCTACCAGTTCATCTTATTCCGATACTACCAATTTATATTATATACCTTTGTCAATGCATCAATGCAATCTTGTGTTTGGACATTATATAATGTAGCTCCTAAATTTATAATAAATGTTTCAAATAGTTTATTATACATGTGTAATTGTCAAAGCGCACTTTTCGCCTAATCAAATAATAATAATAATAATAATAATAATAACCTCCGTTTCTATAGCAGTGTCATGACCATTGACCGGTCTTAGAGACTTTTACCGGTTTTATGATTTTAAGGCTGGTTGTTATATATCCTTTTCATGATTAATCAAATCTATGCTACTGATAGCACCAATCCGCAGCAAGCTCCGATATGTGATTGCCTTTCCATGGGCTCAAAGAGATATCCATCATATGCTGACTGACCTGGGCTTTGAATTCTAGTCATTTGTATCGGAGGCAAACACTCCTAATGTTACGTCATATCCCCTTCACAACACTAAATCTTTCATTTTGACGTTTATCTTCTTTTGTGTAAGTTTTGTTAAGGTTACTATAGTTTCTAGGAATTCTCAACTATTATTAGAGGGGGCTAGACAGGAAATGGACCATTAAGGTTGGCTATCAATCGGCCTGATACCACTAAGTATACACGTGTAGGTTTTTATTTACCCCTCGGAAGAGAAAACCCACGTCGCTACGGAGTCTCGAACATATAACCTCAAGTTCAGGGGGTGAGCTTTCTACCATTGCGCCACGGGGCGTTCCATGAACTATATAAAATAGTTTAAACTATAATTGCTAATCTGCATTTTATTGGCAACCGAATCGTTTATTAAAACATTTAATTTTGTATGGTATTTTAAACATGTTATTGAAGCTTCGAAGATTCATCTGAGTCAAGAGGCAGAGGAAGCGTTAAGAGCTTTTAATGGATATAAAACGGAACTGCGTGGTGAAACCTATGTTAAGGTAACGCGTCTTCTCAAGTCAACATGTTAAACATAAAAAACAGCATTTCTGTCGAGGTGTTAAAGCCGGAAAAATTTCCTTGAGACTGAATTATAGAATCCTGGGACATTTTTAATCCTTCCCACGATTATTCATATATTTAATGTTGATATTGCAAGTCGGTCGAAAGCTGCGTTGCATGTTTAACCTAACAGGGTCCTATGGGATTCATTACTTGTTCACATTTGTCTATGTCAACACATTTTTAACAGTTTTGAAAAGTTCTAACAGAGTTAAATGCATGCTATACATTTTACATACAATAATTTTGGCATATTTTACGAATCTTTCTCTATAGTTCCTATCCAAATTTATATCACATTCGATATCAATTCAATTTCATTGACATTCATTAATATTCTTTTCATTCATTTATTCATTTATTATTCTGTACTCGCTAACATTCATTCATATTCATTCAGAGTCTGGCTGTCATGAACTCTTGCCATTTATCAGTTGTAATCTTTTAATGCCATTAAGGGCCTAACCTAAAACGAATATAAAATAATGAACGGTGTAATTATAATATTAAGAATATGTCTTGATATATCTGAGCTGAATGATTTATTTATTTAACTCGCTAGATAAAAATACCGCTTGGACTAATTGATTGCTTTATTTTTAAATTAATCTTTAATTAGTCTTAAACCTTACATAATTTATTGTATACTTTTTGTTTGTTATTGTATACTTTTAGGGTAAAGGAAAGCTAAACACATATTGGCTGTTGGGTAAAGAATAACAGAGGAATGACACTATGCCCACGCAGTATATAATGATTGAGGAAAAGCCTACATTGATTATTTGCTGTTGTGCTCCTATCGACCTAGAATAGACCAAACGTGTTCTCCCTTGTCATAAAGGGCGACTAAATAACTTAAAAAGCAAGTTAAACCACATAAGAAGTTAATTTATCAGGCCTAGATTTTACATGGGCCAATTCTGATTCAGCTTGTTGATGATCAGATGTTATTATGGCAACTGATAACTATTTCTTTAAACGGACATATTACAAATAAGAGTAGTAGTAATAGTATTATTTGTAATATGTCCGTTTGAAGAAATAGCAGTCTAAATAAAAAATACATAAAAGTCTAGCTATAATAAAGACGGTCTATTCGCAACACGACCATAGTTAAGCTGGGATTAAAGGGTAGATGATAATGATGATAATGATTTTTGGAATTCTTTGTATACTGCAAGAAAAGGATTTTAATATAAATATAATAAATATTATAAAAAATTGGTTTTTTGAAGAATTCAACAAGTATTAAATGGAACAATACTAGATCAAATGCTGTTCCTCTAATGTCGGGTGTAAGACAGGGAGGGATACTCTCACCTCTGCTATTCTCACTTTATGTTGATACAATTTTAGAGAAATTAGAAAAATCACGTTTGGGATGCTTTATTGGTCGAAAATGTTATAATAGTTTTATGTATGCTGATGACTTGATTTTACTAAGCATTACTGTAACTGACATGCAAAAACTATTTTATTTATGTTATGTTATTTTCTTCTTTGGATTTGTCAATAAATAACTCTTAAGTGTCAATGTCTTAGAAGCGGTCCGAGGTGTAAGAATATTTGTAAGAATATAAAAATAAATGACATAATTGTACCGTGGGTAAATGAGATTAGGTTTTTAGGAATTACAATTTTAAATAATAAGGTTTTCAAATGTTCATGGGAATCAAGTATAAAGAGTTTGTATTGGAAGTCCAACTCAATACTTAGTCACCTTGGTACATCCGCACCGGTTGGGGTTCTGCTAAAACTGATAGAGTCACAAGCTATCCCTCATATACTGTACGGTATTGCATCTATTGCATTATCAAAAAAGGACATTCATAGGCTAAGCTTTGTGTATAACAGCGTTTTCTCTAAGATATTCCATACTCACTGCGATGAAGTAATCTTGAATTGTCAATACTTTACCAACTCTTTGCCATTCAAGTATACCTATGATTATCAGAGGTATAATTTTCTAAATAAACTATATAATTTAAATTTAATTTATCTGAATATGAATGAGGATAAAAATGACATTACAGATTATACAGCACTGCAACTGGAATATGGTCTAAATCCAAATGATTCAAAAAGTCAAATAAACATAAGGTTTGGAATAAATTTGAGAATATTTTACATGCTAGTAATTAAAAATGTTTTTGAATTGTGATAGTTAATGTCGCATGATGTTAACATGACCAGTGGTGAATATGTATATGTGTATACATGTATGGATGTGTATGTATACATGTGTGTGTTTATATTTATATGTGTATATGTGTATGTATGTGTATATAGATCTATGTATATGGATGTATGTTGTGTGTATGTATATATGTATGTATATGTATGCGTGTGTATGTATGTAAGCATTCTATATTGGTCGCACATTTTGCTATTCACTTTCTGCAATTTCATAATATTGACATTTTGCATGTTACTTATTCATTTGATTGCTTTTTAATTTTGACTTTTGTACTTGTCTACCATTGAATTGGTGAAATAAGTAAATATAATGATGAGTAATAATAGTAGCAAATAAATCTTATTAGCGAAATTACTTAAAATAAATCGTGATATTATTATAATGAATTTTTAAAATGTAAAGTATGATTAAACATATAAATGTTTCAATAGATAACTAATATTTTGCTAGTGCAAACTGATGGGATAAACAGTAATAGCTTGCAGCTGATGGTCTGGATTATAAAATTTTCTATTCATCTATTCGTGTATGATGTTAGTGTATCTTGTCACGCTACAACGTTCTGTTAAACATTGCAATGGTAGCAAAACTACATCGTGCTAAAGTGTTATACGAAACTATTATGTATTCAACCTTAGGTGCATTTTTATATAATCATGTTTCGGTCTTAAAAATATTTTAACGAAAATTCTTTGACATAATTTTTAGAGTGGGAACTGAACATTAAAAATTAAAGCCCGGACGTAAAAGTAAGTTTTAAAGTCAGAAGAATGACTTGAACCAGCATAATGAAGCTACGTTAAAGGTTCAGTAGTTAACTAATGAAGTAAATAGATACTCGACAGCAAATCAGTATGTGCGGGGTTCAAATCATGGGTTCGCCCGTTACTGACATCGATTTCGAGTGAGGAAATCGACGTTAACCTTAGCTTTACCATCTTTGGCTTTTAAATAATTATAGAAGTAGAATTTCCCTTGTTGCAAACATAAGGTATTCAGTTTTAGAAACGATTTTAGATGAAATGCTTTATTAACTTTCATAATCCACTAAATGTTTAATATATATTTGGTCATTGTTGTTTAGTCAAGCACGCTATTATTGCAGCATCCCCTCTGAGAATACGGAAATAAGCAGAAACTTTACTGTAAGTAATAATGCTGAGAGTTGCGGAGTGCTCCATCTATATATATATATATATATATATATATATATATATATATATATATACATGTATATATATATATATACTGTATATATATACTGTATATATATACATATATATACATATATATATATATGTATATATATATATATATATATATATATATATATATATATATATGAATATCTTGAACCTAACAGTAGGCCGAAATCCATTATAAACGACTTTAGGACACCGTTTCCACAGCCACGATAGTTGAGCGATTGCAACATACGCAAAATAGTTATCAGACGAATCTAAAATCTTATTCATATCGGCTACTATCAGTGTGAGCGAATGAGCGGAAGAGGCTCGCAAGTGGAATAACTTGCATATTCAGAATTAGCTTTAGACACATTAGATTTATTCTGCTTTCAGGTTACATTCCCTTCTACATCTTGAAGTTTATTGCTCTAGATAGCTTAAAGCAATTACGTTGTAAATAAAAACTAGAGTCTTAGTTGAGCTCATTATTAAACTTAGTTGACATATGAGAACAACTGTAACTGGCGAGTTAACACATCTTTTAACCAGTTAGATCGTTAGTCAGAAACTAAAGCGACGAGTGTTATCAGCGTTTTTATTTAAATATATTTTTCTATATTTTATCGAGCTTGCAGATAATTTTTAAATCTCGAATTCATTTAACTTTAATAAACATTTTAAAATAAAGATAACTACTTTATTACTAGAGCATATATAATAAAAAGAGAAAGAGAGAACCGATCATTTATTTGTAACTAAATCAAAACATACACAAAGCGCATACAACGAGACAGAATAAAAATAAAAGTCATGGCGAATTTGTACACTATATATTTAAGCTTTATTTTTCTCCCGGCATCAGTGGCTCCACTTCGTATTGGCTACGTCTCGACAGGGTATAATCACGGAGCCATAACCATGGCCATTGACCAAGCTCAAAAAGATGGATATCTGAGGGGTGAAAACATCAGGTTTGTATTACTTTGTATTTCGTGCTACGTGTTTACCATGTCGATTAATTATCCGTTTTCAGATCAATAGCTACAGTCTCAAAGCTAATATTAACGTCAGCTTCCTGACTCGAAATCGAAGTCAATCACGGAAGAGACCAGGATTTGAACCCCGCACATATTGATCCGAGATCGAATATCTTACCGACATCGCCACTGATTCCAGTCATTTATCTTCATATTAACTGAACGGGAACCAATGCTTAATTTGCCTTGGGGTTTTTGAGTTCAGCTGAAGCTTGAAATTATGAAATCTAGAGTACTTCTAAGTGGTGGGTAAAGAGAACACGAAATTCAAATATCATTGTAGTTCATTATAACATCTCCATTCGAACATTTTGTAACAATTTGTCTCCTACTTTTATTCCTTCTTCCATGTCTTCCATGGATTCCTCCATCATTGTCTCCGCGTAAATGTTAAACAGCATCGGAGAACTGCTGCAACCGTGTCTTACTACACGTCCTATTGCACCTTCTTCTGAGTTTTCTTGATGGATTTTGATTACTGCTCTTTGATTCATGTACAAGTTCAAAATTAGTCTTCTATCTCTCGAGTGCACTCCTATTCTTTTCAGGATATTCATATATATATATATATATATATATATATATATATATATATATGTACATGTATATACATATCTACACATACACACACACACACACACACACATATATATATATATACTATATATATATATATATATATATATATATATATATATATATATATGTGTGTGTGTGTGTTTATATATATATATATATATATATATATATATATATATATATATATATATGTATATGTGTCTGTAGATATTTATATATATAATTATATAAACTGGAGATTGATATGACTGTGTTGTGTTTATTATTTTTTACTTTATTATATGACTGTGTTTATTATTATTTACTTTATTATATGACTGTGTTTATTATTATTTACTTTATTATATGACTGTGTTTATTATTATTTACTTTATTATATGAATGTGTTTATTATTATTTACTTTATTATATAAATGTGTTTATTATTATTTACTTTATTATATAAATGTGTTTATTATTATTTGGTTTATTATATGACTGTGTTTATTGTTATATACTTCATTATATGAATGTGTTTCAGTTATCACTACGTCAACAACTACTGTTCCACTATATACTCCACCTCATCTGCTCTGAGACTGGTCGTCGAGGATTCAGTGGACGTCATACTTGGACCCGAGTGCTCAGAAAGTAAGTCTAATTGTTTTACTGTGCCTTGAACTTATGCAGAAACTCAAGCCAAGTTAAAAAGCAATTTTCCCAAATATAAATCTCGCAAAAGTGAACTGATAATATATAAATTACAATGCCACGTTTAATATCAGCTTTCTGCTCGATACCAGGTTAGTGACGGGGCGAATACTGGATTTGAATCTGAATATACTGATCCGCTGTCGAACAATTTGCTAAGATGCCACCTGCTCAGCTCAAAATATCAATAGTTCCTACTGATGCACAGTGTCTAACTTTTATTTCACAATTTATTTGCCATTATTTAAATACAAATGGAAAATCTTTATTCTTTTTCATACGCCTTATCTCTCTTTTTTAACCTACCCCCCACTCTCTATCTCTTCTCTCTTTCTCTCTCTCTCTCTCTCTCTGTCTCTCTATCTCACTCTAATTTTGTGTCCAATGGCAAGTAGCTCCAATAAATGGCAATCTTTCGAGACGCTTTCACACATTATTTTGGCTGGAGCCAGCAGCGATGTCGGTAATCTATTCGATCGCGAATCAGTATGTGTTGGATTCAAATCCTGGGCTCTCCCGCTACTCACATCTCTTTCGAGTGAGGAAACTGACTTTGACATTAGCTTTACCTTCTTTTATCTCATAAAGAGCACTGTATTGATCAAGCTGTGAAATTTGAGTTTGCAATTCAATTGAATTAGACCTGGCTGAATAATAATTCGAGACGACAAATTTTAAGAGCTCATTAGATGCTACTTATGCATATAGATATCAATATCTACACAACTAATATTTATTGTAGATAGTGTATCTATTGGCATCAGTGGCGTCAAGAATATTCACTCTAGTATTCTCTCTCTATAGTGTTCTGCTAAGTGGCAGATACAAAGTACATATTCCTACTCGTAGTCTGTTCTCAGGCTCTTTAAAGAGAACGTCATTGAGTAAAAATTTAAACTTCACGAGATGCTAAGCCTTTTTCACACCTTATATAGCACGGTACAAATTCTTGAATTCTTTGACAAAGTATTCTTGCATAGTCTCGAAACCGAATTAACTAATTAATTAATCAATTAAGATTTACTTGATTATTTGTATTTCTTATGTATCGGAATGTCGGTTTATCGTGGAAGACTAACACTAAAGAAAAATAGACTTTGATTAGAACTCTGCTTTTTGAACCCGCAACCAAGCAGAATATAAGTAGATCAACTCTAATTAATAAATAAGAAGTAAATTAGTAAATAAAAATAGATACATCGACTCTAATTTATATATTAATAACAATATTAATGACAACAGTTAGAGTGTTACTGTTGCTCATGAAAACAGCAAGCACTATTGATCACTTTTACAGGCCCAGGCCGGTGAGCAAAAACTTGGTTAAAGTTGGTGAAAATTACAAAAGCAATAAAACCAGGCGAAATATGGACTGGTAAATACAGCTTAAACATGCAGCACAATATGTCTATTTAAATATAAGTCTCTTCTAAGTCTTTTCTTTAATTAATATAGGCGAATGAGAATGTAATTTATTTTTCAAATTTACTATCTCGTAGCCAATATATTATCTACTCCTTTTCAGTGAAATAACTAAGTGGGCATTTTTGCAATTTCTGTTATTCTGCGCATTTTTCTATTTACTTAAAAACTAGGCATTTATGCTGTGATTTAAAAATGCATGAGTAAAAATATTTTTTTTAATACGGGGAGTCACTAAATCCTTTCCATTAGTTTAGCATCGTTTATGTTTTCATCGCAGCACAAATTATACACAAAATAGGAACGTGCATGTAGTTAGATTAACAAATAACCAGGCTACTATAAAAGAGGCTACTATAAAAGAGGCTACTATAAAAGAGGCTACTATAAAAGAGGCTACTATAAAAGAGGCTACTATAAAAGAGGCTACTATAAAAGAGGCTACTATAAAAGAGGCTACTATAAAAGAGGCTACTATAAAAGAGGCTACTATAAAAGAGGCTACTATAAAAGAGGCTACTATAAAAGAGGCTACTATAAAAGAGGCTACTATAAAAGAGCCTCTGCTCGGTAAGACCATAATTAGTAGCTATAGCAGAGTCTATTTGAGTCTGAATTAAGAAAATCTATTACATTACCAATTACAGTATGGTAGCCATACCATTGAATATTTTCAAATTAGGAAATTGCCAGACACTGACAAGTTAAAACTAAAACTAAATTTTAAAAACATGTATAAATTATTTAAAATTAAACAAATAAACTAAATTCATTCTAAGTTCGTTCTTTTCCATCTGTTAAGCATGTGGCAATACGGTCCAAGTCACAAACTACTACGACGTAGCAGCACTTCCGATAAGATGTTTGGACGAGAAAGTGGACAACAAAACGTTCTTCAACACAGCTTTGCGCGTGACAGGTTCCATATCTGACATATCGATAGGATTTATAAATCTCTTCGAGCACTTCCAGTGGAAGAGAGCCATCTTCATGCTGGAGAGTTCACATCCCTTGTGCGCGGCGGCAGTGCTGAACCTGAACCTCTACTTCACGAGGAGCTACTACGTGAACCTCGACTACATTGATCTCATCCACAACGCAAAGGAGTCAGATCTACTCAACTATGCTCAGAGAGCGAAAGAGAGAGCGCAGGGTGAGGTTACTTATGTTTCAGTCGGTCAGTTAGTCAGCAAGTTAACCATTTAATTAATAAATTACTCAAAGAAATATTTATTTATTTAATTGTTCGTTTTACTGGTTTTCACTGGTTGGAGCCAGTGGCGATGTCGGTAAGAAACTCGACTGCGGATCAGTGTATGCGAGGCTCAAATCCTGCGCTCGCCCGTCACTGACATCGCTTTCGAGTGAGGAAACTTTCGTTATCATTAGCTTTTAATTTTTTAACATTTAAAACAATTTAAAACAGATTATCAGGTGAAATATAGTGCAAATTCATGGCAAACCAAGGGCGCACGGCAGTTATAGAGGCTCATGGCAATTATAAATAGCCTATAGAGTTGACGTATGAACTACAAAGTTATTTCAAGTTATATATCTGTCTAGATAAATATTAAAACAGTAAATAACCTATCAAACTTTATGTCAACTAATAGCAATGGATCTTTATAACTACAAAAACATGACTGCTGCTAAACAATTTACAAGATTTTAAAATTTTAATTGTGAAAATATTTATAAGTTTAAAAGATTTTTAACATTTTATTTGAAATTTTTGTTAATATTTTTAGGTAGAATCATGTAATTTTAAATGACAGTTAACCGTTTAATTAAGACATTTCATTCTGAGATGAATGAAACCGTCGTGGAATCGATTCCCGGCAGCGCTTATCTGAGAGTAAAATCTCGAACATTCACAGGACTGGTAACATCGAAACTGGACTAAATTGCCAAACTGTTTAAACATGTGGTATTAGAAGTGATAGATATAAACCTAGTTGATCATTTCACTATAATGCGCGTCATTTATGTTACTTATTCTACAGTTACCATCATCTGTCACACGGTATTGGCTGTCATAGCTCAATACTTATTCATAGCACAAGATCTTGGCATGGTCGACGGTAATCACGTCATATTTCAATACGATCCTAACGTTGCCATTGGAACAGAAGTTGATGTGATAAATGTAGCAAATATGACGGGTCAGAATGTCACCTATCGAATGCAGGCCTTTCAGTCTTTTAAGCAGGTAAATATATTATGATAGAAACATAATAAATTATGCAAATTGACATTTGTACATGGATTCATTATTAACTCGTCTTATTCGTTACTGCTATATTACAATTAGCAGGCAACCGTGATGCATGCTATTTGCGGATGATCTGTTGATAGTAGAAGATACTGTGGAGAAAGTAAGCGAGATGTTGGAAAACGTGAGCGAGGCACTGAAAAGTAAAATATTATTATTATATTCGTTTATTACATGAAATCTGACATACCGCAGAAAACGTATACACACACACACACAAATGGAAATATTGAGGGTGAATAAGGAAAAAACGGAGCATTCGGAGTGTAGATGGAAAGATGAGATGATAAACAGAGATAGAGTAATAAGCCAGGGGTGGAGCTTAGGAAGGTACCAGATTTTAAGTATTTGGGGTCTGTAATAGAGGATAATTGGGAGTTTGAAATGGAGGTTACTAGTAGGATTCATGCCAGGTTGCAAATTGGAGGGCAGCTAGTGGAACGCTGTGTAAAAGGAAAATACCCATAAGACTGAAAGGTAAATTTTATAGTTCTGAGATAAGGCCTGTAATGGTGTATGGTTCGGAGGGTTGGGCACTACAAGGGGACATTTACAGAGTTTGCATGTGGCAGAAATGAGTATGTTGCGACTAATGTACGGTAAACCTAGGAAGGACAGAATGGAAAATGAATATATGAGGATGAATTTGAGTTTTGAGGGGATCAGGGATAGATTGGCTTAGTCGATATTGTGATAATATGGGTATATTGTGAGAAAGGCAGATGAGGATGTAGTAAAGAGAGTTTGGAGGGAAAAGGTGGATGTTTAGCTAGAGAGAGGTAGACCACAATTGACGTGGCAGGCAGTAATTAAGAAGGACATTAAAAATAGGTAGGCCTATTGACTGATGAATTAGTGTTGAACAGAGAGGATTGGAGAAGGCCTATTCGTGTCCCGACCCTAGTTAAACCGGAATTTAAGGGAAGACTATTATTATGATGATGACGATGATTAATGATGGCTATGTTAAAACGAATTTCTAAATCTTGCAGAGCTTGTGCTATTTATCGATAGTAATATTTGAAATTTCACTTTTTTATTTGTTCAGAAGTAAATTCCGTTTCTTAATTAAAATGCTCGAGTTTAGAGCTTCCAAACTTGGAAATTTTAGAGTCTCGAGATTCGAATTAGTGCAATTATAATTCATTATACTTCTTACAAAAATGGCAATGCATAACACTAAGGTTGTATTCATTAGAGGTGTTAAATATATTAAGCGATATTAAAATGTACATAAATCCATAGTTTACAATTCAACTGAGAGCAAATTGATTATTGTTCACTGAAGACATTACACAAAATATTGATATCGATCGAGTGAGGAAACTGACGATAATATAAGATTTAAAAAAATAAATTTTGATATACATGTATAGTCCTAATGAAAGTCCCTTTTCAAGGTTGATATAATGAGGCACCATACAATAGAGAACAGTTCATAAGATGAGTAGATATAGTTATAATTAATGTAAATATTGTACTAATTACAATGCGGAACGTAATCCAAATATTGTATAATTTAGAAAATTAGATGATTTAAAGATTCGCTCGTATGTGGGCGTGAAGACAAAAAATGATGATAGAGAAGAACGGAAACGTTATATGCCACGGACCTGACATTGTGGAGTGCACTAGAGAGATCGAATAATTTAAAATTACAAAACTCTAGTTATAAAAAATTCAAACTTGATTTAAGTTATTGCAACTATAATTGATTAATTTTCTTATCTAAACTCGTTTTAATTACTTAAAATAAATTGACCTTTGAATAATACTTATTTTAACAGTTTTAATTATGAACAAGAAAAATAGTGACTGTCAAACCAATGACAAATCAATGACTAACCAAATCCTTGACAAACAAATTATTAAATATTCAAAATGTGCAGAATTATGATCAAATTGCCAAAGCACGTAACAAATAATCTATTTACGATAAATTACAAATTGTCTCATATGATTAAAATTAATTGTTTAATTATTTACTATTATTATTTTTTCAATTAATTAGTTAAAAATTTAACTTAAAAAGTATTTTTAAATAAATATAATTAAAATTAAAATTAAATTGTTCAGGGAATAAATATTGAATTAAATATCATATAAGCATAAATTACATCAAAATAAGATTTTGAAAGGTCTTCTCATACATTAACTCTTATATTTTAAAATTTGATATCAAAACATTTGCTATTCATTGATTTACTAAAATATATTTAATATTGTCGGTATCATTTTTAATATTCTCGCAGCTGAAATTTAAGGATGAGATTGGGAATCTATCCCTGGATGATTTTCTTTCCAAAGTGTCCGAGAGAAATCGAGAACCACCTTGGATCGATCAGGTGCCTTCACAGGAGGAGGTAGGACTCTATGACTTATGGCCAGTGACGGATCCAGGGGGACCCGCCCCCTTACTCCCGCCGATAGAAAATGTTAAACTATATTTTCATTGTTTATATGGCAATTGTATATGTAAATATGTTTGTAAGGGCAGGGGCTAGGGTGGGGGGTGTACTAAAGGGAACTCAGTTCCACCGTCACGATTTGTTTCAAATATGGGACTAGGGGTCCATATTTATTATACTAGGAGCCCTAAATGATAATGGAATAATGGACGGGTGCCCGAAAAATATTGAACGTTTCACTAGCTCTCAATTTTCATTTTAAAACCATTGTATAAGAGGAACAAAGGATGCAACTAAATAATGTGAACTTTGTCCCGAAGCATTGGTACAATCAGCCTCAATTGGGAGGTGCTTAAGCCCCTCCCAGTTAAGGCTGATTGCACTTACCGCCAAAATTAGGTCACTTTTGCAATTCGTCGAGATCCGCTGAGATTCTCCAGAGGTGAACAAATTAGCCTCCTTCTTTCCAAAACAAATGCAGGACTTTAGGCATTTTAGGTCTCCCCAGACTTAGGTACGGGTATGAGAGAGAGAGAGAGAGAGACATATGTTTATTTCAACAACAACAACATCAGTGTAAAGTCGCATACAAAGTGTACAAAAAGAGAAATAAAAGTGCAAGTGGTGGGGGGGGGGGTAAGATACGGGGATACACTCACTCTATGAGCCGGGCGCAGTAGTAAACAAATTTCTGATATATAATATAATGATTAGTATTGGTCAATTACAAAATTCCGAGAAATATAACAGACGAGCATTAATTCAGTTTAAACAGATAGTGATCCTTATTCAAAAATGCAATCGAATCTGCCACCCATACCGACAATTAACGAATCAGTTAGTTCATATCTGCAACTGATCGCAAGTTGTGCTGGGTTCAAATCCAAAGCTAGCCCGTTACTGAACTAGCCCATGCGGGAGTGAGGCTCCCGCATAACTCATAGAGGATTTTTAAACATATGTAAAAAGCTAATGTTAACGCTAGTTTCTTCACTCGAAAGCAATGTCAGTGATGGGCGAGCCCAGGATTTGAACCCCGCACATACTGATCCTCTGTCGAATATCTTACCGACATCACCATTTGCTAAAGCCATGTCTAATAATTTTATCCTGGGTGTCTGGTTATTTTACAGGCGCTTCCCTGAAGGAAAGAGTAACTAATGCGCATACGCAGTAAAACATGGCGTCGGCATTTCGCATACATTGAGGGAACCTAACACCTAGCTTCATCCCTAACCCATAAATGTAATCCTACCCCTATCCCTTAGCCTAATCCTTAAATTTGATGCTTAAACAATATCTTTAAAAGTATGTTAACAACAGTTACCCGATAATGAAGCGAACTCGGTACGTCAGGTTCTAATCGCTACACCATGGTAGCTCTCGATCGACTGAAGCTTTATGAATATTTAAAATAGGTCATACTATAATCAGGGCAATATAGCTAATATATCTAATATAGCTAGATATTCGACCGCGGATCAGTATGTGCGGGGTTCAAATCCTGGGCTCGCCTGTCACTGACATCGCTATCGAGTGAGGAAACTGACGTTAACATTAGCTTTAGCAGCTTTAAGCGAAATGGATTATTGCGCATGCGCAGTAGTCAGTGATATTCCTCTCTCTATATACATGTATATAGCTCTCTATTGACTTAGCGCTTATTGGATATTTAAAATAGGTCATTCTATAATCATAAGTAGCTAATCAGAATCAGCTATTGCTCATGCGCAGTGGTCAGTGATATACTTGGAGTGTTTTTTAATTGTCCTCTAGCCGGACCAAACAGCCGTCTATCTCTACGACATTACCTACATGTACGCTGTGCTCGCCAGCAGAGTTCTGTCCAAGGGTCAAAAACTAAGAAATGGTTCCCTGATTTTTACCGAATCTCGCGGATTTAATTTTTCCGGTAAGTCAGTTAGTCTTAATATTATTATTTTATTGGCTTCAGTCGTGTTTGATGTCATTGAATTGAATTGAAGCACGTTTATTTCACTCCGATAAAGTCGTACACCAGCAAAAACATGGAGATAAAGTGAAAAAGGACACAAAAGCCACGAAAGCACTAACATATGCCCTGAATCATAATCTATCTCAAACACATTGTCTGTGACGGGACTTGCAATGGGTTTGAATTACATACCTACAGATCAATATTTCAAAACTTATACCGATCAGATCATTGACTCAATCTAAGATATTCTTAGATGTCGAAATAATTAAAAAGTTAATATACTTATTATTTAGTTTACTATGATATATAATATACTTTACTACTTATACTACTATTATTAAGTTTAGAGCTTTGCCTTATGATTAATCGGAGTTTCATAGATTTTTAGTTGACTTATATTGAAGAAGCAACCCGAATTGTTCCCGGATTTCTGAAGTATAGACCAGCCTTTAGACCCTTTGTAAGTTTTCGCGATAAAAACGTGGTTTCAGTTTGACGTTTAATTTTATCAGATCCGTTATAGTTAGAGTTTGAATTCCAATTACTCTAGTTTAGCTCTAATTATTATAATGATTTGATATGATATTCCGGTGTTTTATCCGGGATATCGAAGATTAGACCAGTCGATAACTTTGAGTGATGTAAGAGGCGATTTAACAAGAACTGTGAAAGAAAACTGGGAGCCACTACGAAGCAATAATTTTACAAAGCCATATGCTATATAAGGTAATTGCCTTTTGTGAATGGATTAACTTATTAATCTATAGAGTGCTCTTTATTAAACGTGCAAGAACTGTCGAAATATGAATGTGTGCATGGAATCTATCACTTTTCTGAATACAAGAGCAATATATTATGCGCATTTATGTCTATATTAAATTGTGAATATATAGGCCTTACAGGAGAGATAGTAATGAAGAACGACGGAGACAGAAGTAGAATCTTAACTCTCTGGTCTTTTGATCCGGTTACTTCAGCCTATGTCCAATATCTCGATGTCGATTTGTCCAAGGAATTCCTTAAAGAGGTTAATACAATTTAATATAATTGCCTGTTAAATATATATCATCAGTGGTTAAATTACTGTAGTGCATAAAAATTACGTTATTAATTAAGTTTAAAACTATTAAATTTATATATATATATATATATATATGTATATATATATATATATATATATATATATATATATCCTGCGCATTAATAAATAACCACCTAGCAAAGTTGCGTTAGTACAGTCAATTTTCGATATTTCGTCTTAAAATATTAATCACCTATAGAGGAGGAATTTTTCCATATGCTCTCCGAATTTTATGGAAATAATTTAATAAGACCGGAGTTATTCAAGTTTTGCGATAGAAATTGAAATTTCCAAACGACCTGGATACTATAATTGAAGTTAGATATTTTGTCACATCCAAATTAGCTTCCGCGGCAAAAAACACACAAATGACATCAAACTAATGGACTAGTGACGTCAACTGCTGGGCTGAGATCTGGCTCAAACCAGTTAATAAATATTGAGAGATTTACTGTAGGCTTCTTAGTCTGTTAGATTTTACAATCATTGATTCACGCCAACAACAAACGAAATTCTCAAATTGTACAATATAGCCCAGACTTCATAAGAAAGGATGATGGCCTCCTAATTCTCCAGATTTTAATCCACTTAATTTTTATGTATGGGCAACCATGTTGGAAAAATATCGTGCTTTCAAATCCAAACCCTACAACACAGCGGAATTAAAGGCTGTTCTTCGAGAGATCTGTAAGGACATAACACAGCAGTCAATTGACAGCACACTTTTATCAGTAAGTAAAAGACTTTTGACCGGCATCGAAGCCCAGGGCGCTCATTTAGAGCACACATTGCAGCAAAATATAAGAGTCGTCATCATCTAACGGCCCTTTTCACAAAAGTGTGCAATTATTCTTGAAAAATTACAATGGAGTCGAGAAATTACTCGAGAGTGCTACCCACAGTAAATTACTAGATCTTATAAATTAAATCTTATAGAAGGGAAAATTACTATCTTTCTCTCTCTTTCTCTCTCTGCCTCTCTCTCTGTCTCCCTTGCTCTCTCTTAGCGCACTGCCAACTGTCAAATCCATGGTATATAACGTCTACACTATTCTCTGTCTTCCGCTTACATCTTCATGTCCACATATGAGTGGATCTTTAAATCATCTAACATACATAATATCTGCCTGATTCTGCCTCTATTTCAACATCAGTCACCTACTCTTGAATCCCAGTCTAACTAGGGCCGAACAGACTCTCTCAAATCCTCTCTGCCCCACAAAACACCATCAGCTAATCCCCTATTTGAGACTTTTCTATTCGTTTCAATTTTTGTAGCAATTTCTGGAGCCTAGGCGCTCATCAACCGAATGCCCTTTATGACGCTTCTGCCTCAGTTTCTTTCCAATTAATTTTAAAATATTATATTTTGTCTATTTAATCTTTGCTCAGAGAATCGTCTACATCAGACACGAGGTTGATTGGGGGGCAGGTAAGACCACGCCCCCCGCTGACTCACCTGTATGCGGCTTCTTCAATGAACTCTGTCCTCCTCAACAAAACAGCGGTTATTACCACTTTATTATTATTATAGTTATAGCTATTATCATTGGTTATTATCAGTTAATAACTATTATAGTTATAGCTATTATCATTGGTTATTATCACTTTATAATTGTTATAGTTATAGCTATTATCATTGGTTATTGCCACTTTCTAATTATTATAGTTATAGCTATTATCATTGGTTATTACCACTTTATAATTATTATAGTTATAGCTATTATCATTGGTTATTATCACTTAATAATTATTATAGTTATTGTTATTATTATTGGTTATTATTACTTTATACATTTATCTATTTTGTGTTTGAATCGTTTATACTTTATACAAATACATATTTTTACAGTAACAGTGAATCAACGATGTCAATAACATTAATACAACTATAAAGTTTACTCGTGATTATGATGATGACTTGTCTCTATTTTGGTGTTAAAATTATTGATATTTTCTATCTATGGTGCCCGTGGTTGCTGTAGAGTAGACCAAACGTGGACTACAAACGTCGTAAAAGGTTACAAACCACTAAGATGCAAACCAAAAGTAAAAGGCGAATGAGAATGAATTAAAAAAGACTACGGTAAACCACCTCAGAAGCCATATTATATTCAAACTATAGGTTATATTAAGGTGTGGGTTAGGCATGTAATATAGTGAAAGGACAACATTTCTAGTTGATGGAATGCTCTCTAATGTGAATTATTTGCTTATACTTTACTTATATTTACTTATTTACATGTATTTATGGTCAAACCACGGCTATTTACAAAATAACACAACAATTGATAATAAACAGCTGTAGTAAACCATGGTTTGGTGCTTCCTGAGGAATATCAAGGCCATTGTGCAGGACACCAATAGCTTAAAGATCATTTATATCATGTAATATAACTAATTGAGAAAAATGTAATTAAGTATGAACTAAAATATTTATGTTAACACATTATCGTGTCAACAATTAATCAATAAATAATTCAGTAAAGTATATTAAAGTTTCAATCAAAATGAGAGTAATGAGAGTTTTAAAGTTTTTGAGATAGAAAGACCTTACACTATTTTTTAAAATCATCAAAATAATAAATGAATACTAATGAATGAATGAATGAAAATGGACTGTGAAAACAGCACGTTATGAGGAATTTCCAGATTTGGACCTGACACGTAGCAATATTCATAAAGCTGATTCATTAATGTTTAAACGTTAACAGATAGAGCTTATATCATTCAATTGAATCTCTATAATCTACCTCGGAGCAGTATGTATGGAGTTCAAATCCTGGGCTAGCCCGTCGACAATGACATCGCTTTTGAGTCTAGAAACTGACGTTAACTTTAGCTTTATAAGCTTTTAATATACAACAATTGCATTCAATATAACATAATATAGCTTTGTGCGCTTTCAGAATGTCTCAATAGCGTAGGGGTAACGTCATGAAGTTTTAAATGATAGATCCTGAGGTGAATTGAACCCTCGCGGGTTCGAATCCCAGCCGCGCTGATCTGAGAGTAAAATCTCGAACATTCACTGGATTGGTTACACGGGAAATCGACTAAATTGCCTAACGGGTTAAACATGTGGTATTAAAAAGTGATAGATATCAACATCGTTGATCATTCACTTTAATGCGTGTTTACTTTTTTTAATCGACTTCCCACACTCGTAGACCTTTTAATACTTTAGCTGTCTGTACATTCGGTTTCATCTTCGTCACATGGCACTGGATGTTGTTGTTGACGACAGTGGCACTGCATTGTAGTTATGGATTGTTTAAATTGTTGCTATTAGCCTTAGAACTGGTTCAAAAGTTGATCAAATGACTAACTGATATCAAATGCTGATGGTGCTTTCAGGAACAAACACTATTATAGCAGCAACCCTCTCTGTATGCGGCGCATTGTTCATACTGGCAGCATTCATTTACTTCATCAGGTTCTGATGCTTATCATTTTCATTGTTCAGTATGAGTGTCCCAATAGCTCACTCAGAAGAGCAATACGTACAGTAGTAGAATTTAAGCGAGACGAATTGAACTCACGGGGTTAATGTTGTCGACATTTTTTGTCATCGTTGGAATTTGCTTCATAGTTACTATTCATATATTTACAAATGATATATATTTAAAGTAAATTACTAAACAATAAATCTAGAAAATAAATTTTTATATTTTTATATTTATTCTTCATAGTTACTATTCATATATTCATAGTTACTATTCATATATTATTTAATGTATTAGGTAATTTTCCAGTGGCTTCTTCATAGTGATTGGGTTGATGAAATGCGTGTTTTTGTAGAGACCGGCGATTGGAGTCGAAGATACGACAAATGATTTGGAAGATTAATTACAGTGAACTGGACTTCATAAAACTTGCTGGTTCACGCGCTGTGGTAACTCATAACTTATATCTCTCAGTGTACTGCCTACTGGCAGGTCCATGGTATAAATTGCCGCTACTCATCGCTATCTTCCGTTTTCCTCTTCATGTCCACATACGAGTGAATCTTTAAATCATCTATAAAATTCCTTTTATGCCATTATTCATGGGGGATTCTTCTTATGACGAGGTGGGCCCCCTATGCCTTCCTCAGCTTCGACTAACATTTACTAGGCAGGGGCGTCATTCCCTGAGAAAATAATCCTCTGTTTCCCAACTAACTGTATATAGACTCTATATTCCTATCTACATGTATATGCATATACGTACATTAATGTATAGATATATATATAGGATGGTGAAAAGTAGTGATCAACAAATTTAATTTTATATAACTTCAGAACTATCGATTGCAGGTAGTCCTAGACAAAAAATTCCGAAATACATATGGTTAATAGAGTAAGTGAACACATCTCTGAAACGTTAAATTTCGTTCAGTTAAGGAGATGACGCAGTAATGAACTGGTTTCCAGACATAAAAGTCAAGTAATTAATGTTCGGATACTCCTTCAATCTTCAAGCGAAATCATTCTATGCTTTGACGCAGTAATGATCCTGGTTTCCAGACATAAAAGTCAAGTAATTAATGTTCGGATACTCCTTCAATCTTCAAGCGAAATCATTCTATGCTTTGAAAATTTGATCCTCTGCTGCTGTTATGAATCAACTCTCCGAAAATCTAGCTAAGAAGCCAAGATTAGGTTTTGCAATATATATTAACTAGGCTCAGCCAGGTTACTAGTCTATAGTTTAACGTCATTAGTACATATTTTGTTTTTTGCTCACCGGAAATTTTTCTTTCTCTTCTGCACATTTTTTCAGATCATTTGGGGTGAATCGATTTGTAGTGACATGTGATGGGGGACGTCCCTGTCATCATCATTGTATGAGGAAACGGACGTTAAACCTTTATTATTATTATTATTATTATTATTATTTTTATTAGCTCGTTAGTCTGACGTTATTTGTCTGCTTTGTCGCGCTGAAGTTGACTGAGTGGAGACTTACATCTGTCTTCAATTATAATGTCCTGACAATTTAAAATATCAGTTATGTCGTAAAACTTGAATAACTTCCGTCCTATTCAAAAACTTCTACAAAATAAGGTGAGCGTATGAAAACATTCCTCGTCTACAGGGTGATAGAATTTCCAGGCGAAATGTTAAGAACTGATCAAGCTATCGCCAATTTGCTAGGGGGTTATAATTTAACGTGCACTCTGTATATGGGCCTATAATGAGACGAAAAAGTAGATATAGGCCTACACATATAACACCAAACATAGCATGATGTCATGAAATTTTAAATATACTCAAGCTGGAGTTGGACTAGATCAATTGAGTTCGGATTCTAGGCAAACCGATTAGATAGTAAATTTAGGATTTACTAAGGACCAGAAAATAATTATTTTTCGGTCCTTAATTAATTGCTAAACTACAAAACATTGTAATCAAATCTTCATTATTAATTATTATTATTGTAATTATTTATATACATGTAATTTCAAACATTTGAGTAAAATCTTCGTGAACGATATCAACAATATTCAAAATCACGTAAATATGTGATACTGCGCGAAGATTTGACGGAAATGTTCCTTGAATTTCTTATTAAATTAATATGCCTACGTAGGATTTTAAAAAAGAGTTGCTCTAATTTAAGATTAGACTCCGTATTTGTAGAATTATGCTCGATATAAAAATTGACTATCCAAAACACAATGAAGCCTATACATTACCTGCTGCTGCTGTCACCCATAACTCAGCAAATATAAGTTATGACTCAATATAAATATTGTAAAGAGTATAAATGTTACTCGTTTTGAAAACAAAATGTGGTTGAACTGTTCTTTGTACTTCATTAGAATGAATATACTTAGGCGTATACTATCAGTGTAATAATTTGTATAAATCAATTATGTGACTAGAGAGGCACGATTAATCAATACTGTGACTAGAGAGACACGATTAATCAATACGTGTGATCTGTCTGTATTGATCATGTTTACTGTAATAATTTCGATAATAATTTAATTTTAACTTTTTTCGCTCAAAGTTTTTCTCACTCTCTTCCTTACCGTTACGCACTATTTTCTTCTCGTAATGGAAAATGTTCGTCGTCAGCTCTTTACACCTACAGACAGCACCTTAAAATTGCACTAATTTGTATCGAAAGCTGCTTAGATCAACGAATTAAACATATTCAATTTTAATTGCAGTCCACACTTAAGCTAATCCTATATTCTATACACACATTGCACGAAACTGCAATTTTATACGTTCCTTCGGAAGAGAAAAGCCTGTGTTTATACGCAGTCTTGAACTCAACGATCGATTACTCTTGTACTCGCCCGAGGCGAGCGCTCTATCAATGAGCGACAAGGCGTTCAGGAAGGCTTTCCTCTATACTAGGATAATATGGACTAATATTTTCTAGAAAATTTTATAATAACATGCTAGGAATTCCAAGTTTTCCTTTTTGATTATTTATTTACAATAAACAAATTATGACAATGCATGTAGAGGAACGATTACAAAACGTTACTTAATGTGTATATATTTTGAATTTGATAAAAACAAATGGAATATGTTTAAATCGCATGCCCTATATCCATCACTAAACACTAAGCAGTAGAAAATATTTCATTTACGGATATTCAATGAGCTTCGATGACGCAGGTAGCATTGATTTTTTTGATATTCTGATAATGTTGCCAATTTCATTATGCCTGCTTAAATTTGCAATTAAAATTAATAAGCAATTAAAATCAAGTAGTTTTCGTTAAATTTATCAAATAATTGCAGCTAAGGGATATCTCACTTCAATAGTGTTTGAATATCCATTTGAGACTAATTCTACATTATTACGGAAAGCAATTAATAGTTATTAGTTGGGGAACTTTCCTGAATTTGATTTAACTTGATTTGAGAGGTGCAATACTAATTGCATAAATGTTGTTTAAAAAGAAACCTAGTCTCTTTAGATGTAAATTAATCATCAGTATTCGTACGCTAAACATGATCGGTGTTAATTCAGCAGGCTTGTTTTCAAAGTTATCATGTGTAAGCTAACAAATAAAGTAGAATTTGAAAGAGAGAAACATGCTTTATTTCATGATGTTTCAACTCGACTATAAAGAAATATTGCTTGTAGCATTTATGTACATAAATTCTACAAACAAAAAGCGAAAAAGGTAATGCAAACAGCGAAAAGAGTATTTACCAGAACTGCTATCATCTTTCGTTATTCCAATCCTTCTTCAAACGTAGTTAGCAGGAAAAGAGAAGAAGACCAAGGGCTTATTTCAATCCCCAATCATACAAGATTACAACATCCAGTTTGTTTTTAAAACTATTTACCTATACCGCATTCACAACCTCCTCACTCAAAGAGTTCCACCTGTCAATCACCCGTACGAAACTGTACGTACGTACATAAATACGTCAATAAATATAACGAGTACATGTGGTCATCAGTGAGGAAACACGGTATCTTATCTAGCTGAACACCACACAGTACTTTGCAAGATAATTGTGAAAAAGCAGCACGGGTACTTGAAATTCGTTAGCAATTAATTAGAGTTCACCAAACATTTTTAAATAATATGTAAACAATTTAATAAAAGAAGTCATCGAGGATGCGTTGCGAATAATAAGTGAACTATTATTCCAGATACCACTGCAAATAGTGATAACTGAATTAAAAATTGTAGGACAAGATTCAATCGGTAAATAATTCGACCGGATATGCTATATTCTACATGTTTTTCTTAGATGGCTAGTGGAAGTAACTTGGGAATTTCAACGTCTCACGCCACGCTAAACAGTTATCTGACCACTAACGAGTGTCAGGTGGGAGAGAGTCTAGCCCTTTACAAGGGAGTAACGATGTTGGTTGTGAACTATAACAAGTCGTATGTCACTCTAACCCGTCAGGATTTAATTCAACTCGTAATTGTGAGTATGGTTTCATTACTGCTATAATGTTTAGTTTAAGTGTCATAATGAAACCGGTCAGTGCAAATAAAACATACAAAAATTAACCTTTATCTTTCTCTGTGTTTCTCGTTTTCGATTTTCTTATTGATTTGCAATAGTAGCTCTAAGCTATATATAAGCTACTCGCAGTCTACTTTCAATACCACTAGTAGCACTGCACTGACCAAAATGTTGGTTCCAAAACAAAGGCTAAGAGGCAATACCAAGCTCTAATTGAGCTCTTAGATCTTAAGCAGATATACTTCTGAGATAGTTTCTCATTATCTTCTTCACATTCGTATTTAGTTACCTCAAAAGATACTAATAGCTATAGTTTACGATTGGTCTATTCAGTGGCCTGAACAAAACACAGAAGGAATATTATTAAAATAATAATATTTAAAGCTTGCCACAGAATGAAATATGCAGAGAAGTAGTAAATATAAGGATACCAAGAGTGCGAGGAGCACTGAATTAGGATATCATCAATAGAGTTCGATGTTGTCGTGGACTTTAATTGCTGTTATATTATGTTAATAATGGTAAATTATTGTTAATTTAGAATTAGAATTTGTAAAACGCTGCATATCTCAGGACGCTTTATCTTAAGTTGCTGTTCATTGAAAGTTAAGATTTCTGAAAAACAATAAGATTCAGCAAATCTTGTTATACCGAATGTACATGTAGATTGCGTAAATTTACAGTTGTAACTTTATACTTTCTGGATCAGTGAATATCAAGTGCAACTGATCAATTATCTGCGAGCAGTATTATTGTAGTGATTAAAATAGTACAATAAAATTTTCATATAGTGATAGAAACCTTCGAAAATTGTTGCGCAGCTTTGCATCACTTTTTACTGCGATTCAAGTATGTATAATACCAAATTATGTCTAATCCGCAGTTAACGTCATTTTAGAAGTTTGAACTTCGGTTTATCTTGAAAGTGAATACGACCAAGAGTGTCTCTTCGTTCTATTTTATTAATTTATAATATACTAGTCTTGATAGATTAAAAAGCAGGTAAAGCTAATGTTAACGTCAGTTTTCTCACTCGAAAACGTTGTCAGTAACGGGCGAGGCTAGATTATATTCCACTACACTTCTTTTATCCCGTCTTCTGCTGTTATTATTCAAAATGTGCACACATTTTGTCAAGATAAAGGAGTTGAAAAAAGCAAATTGACACCATTCAGGATTATTATGAGCGTTGCTCTTATATCCAGGCTAAGTAGCTTTTTAGTCTTATATAGCCTTGTCCAGGCCTTAATTTGTATATAACTGGGCTTTTTATAATTGTTTTCATTTAAGAGAGGCTAGTCATATAAATGTCAAAAGACATTTCAAGAAAGCCTGTTTCGACGCGTTTTGTATTAGTTAAAAGAGATGAGCCATGATAATCTACAGACATTTCTAGGAGCCTATGTTGATTTGTTTTAGTTAAAAAAGCTGAGTCATGATAATTTACAGACAATTCTAGGAGCCTATGTTGATGTGTTTTAGTTAAAAGAGCTGAGTCATGAAAATCTACAGACATTTCTAGGAGCCTGTGTTGATATATTTTAGTTAAAAGAGCTGAGTCATGATAATCTACAGACATTTCTAGGAGCCTGTGTTGAACCTGATCACGTGTGCTATGTGCTACAGAGATGTAGCAGGGGTGTGTTGCAGGTATATGAAATGAATTTATACAATTTTTATTAGTATAATCTTATCAATTTCACAAAAAGTTTATTGCGACAGTATTGAATACCGACAAGTCACACAGCAGAATAATTCTGATAATATTCAGTTCAGTTGCAGATTATACGTGTAGGCCTACATGTATATATTTTATTCATTTATTTAAATGATTAAATCATTTCACACAATACAGTTAGAAAGGTTTCACACAATATAGCAATGTATATGAAATGAAAAAGAACACAAAGTTTCGAAGACTCTAACATGTGCCATTGCAAAACACTAAAATAATTAAGTGCCATTACAATATCACCGAAAAGCATTACAACATGCCAGTGGTTACATTATTAACATGTAGAGTAAAATACATGAGTATACTAAGCTGTAAAAAGTAAATTTTTATTAAAATCAAGTTTATAAAATTTGCGTATACTGAGTTTTCCATATATGTACGCTAGATGTACAGTAGATGTACACTACATGTACTCTAGATGTACTCTAGATGTGCACTAGATGTACTCTAGATGTACACTAGATGTACACTAGATATATACTAGATGTACACTAGATGTACACTAGATCTACACTAGATGTACCCTAGATATATACTAGATGTACACTAGATGTACACTAGATGTACTCTAGATGTACACTAGATGTACACTAGATGTACACTAGATATATACTAGATGTACACTAGATCTACACTAGATGTACGCTGGATGTACACTAGATGTATACTAGATGTACTCTAGATGTATACTACATGTAGATGTACACTAGATGTACCCTAGATGTACACTAGATGTATACTAGATGTACGCTAGATGTACTCTAGATGTACACTAGATGTACTCTAGATGTACACTAGATGTACACTAGATGTACAGTAGATGTATACTAGATGTACGCTAGATGTGCAGAAGAGAGATACACAATATATGTACACTAGAGAACTGTATCATTGACGCTTCTGATGCTCACAATGTCTCTCTGAGTTTCTAACATCATTGATACCCTAATGACTGATCTGAAGAAAACTCTAACAATTAATATTTATATACAGTGTATATTGAAAACTCTAACAGTTAATTAATATATAATATATACAGTATATATATATATATACATGTGTATATATATATATATATATATACAGTATATATATATATATATATATATATATATATATATATATATATATATTAAGGTGGTGCTGAAAATTTTTTTTCCAGAAATTAGCGGGACAGCCCCTGGTTATGTTCTACTTATTACTGTGATCCCTCTTGCAAAATATCTCCACTTTATTCCACCATTTAGGGGTGCCACAGAAGCACTGAAGTTTTCCATACTATAGTGCTATTACAGCCAAGAATTGCAACAGATAGTTGTGTAGCTAAAAGCATTGGTAGGCTTCAAATTAATGAAACATTAAATAGTACAAGATAATCATTTAGTCAGATACAACTTAGACTCTTATTAGAGTATTAATAATAAGAATAATAATAATATTATTATTAATATTAATAATAGCAAAGGTTTAACCAGAAATTAGATAAGTTCAGTATTTAAAACTTTGTGACTGTTTCCTTCTTAGAATCTGGAAACTGCCGACGATGCGCTGCCACTACCTGGAGTAAAGCTTGCTTCTCTAGCCTTGGTTTGTTGAGATTAGACTATAGTCTTGAATAAGCATCACTTCTATCTCTGTACTATCATTCATGACACTCAGGTCTGATACAATCTTTTGAGACTCCAAATGTTCACTGTTCTCGCTCCATTATCTCGGCTCTATTTCCAACCAACTGTATGGAATTCCAAGAATGGTGAAAAATTAGACTGTGCTTGTAGTTAAACATTCTTCAAAACTTCGTGGACTAGAACTATCAATGGCTTGAGGACGATTAAGTGAAATTTGCAAGCCCTGCTATGTTCTCATAGTTCTCATCTACCATCCCCTCTTTAGAAGTGACGTCAATCCGGTCATCGAAGAAACTAAAAGCAATCAGCTCCTCACTTAGATACCAGGCGTGACGTTTGCTGCTGAAATATACAGCTGTTTCCTCATCTGCGATGCCACTATTAACACTGCCCTTTCATAATTAATCGACTGACACTCACCTCTTAAACTTCTGTATGTCACGATCAGAGGATGATCCAGCTAATGAAATTTACAAATCACCTAGCATGATTTCAAAGATATGGTATTAATATGCGAGATGTAGTCTTTTGTTAACTTCATTTCAATGAGGACTGCAGCTCCTTTTGCAGAACGAGAGTTACTTGCCGTAGTATCAAGGACATTGCTTTCACCTTGTCAGTTAGAGACTAGTGATCGGGTGCTTGCACAACTGCATTCGCAATTGCCTCTCCAGTTCCATTAGGAAGCTTCGACACGTTCATCAGGCGCACCACTCCATGTCCTCAGACAATAATTATGTAATTGGTCAACCATCAACTTTCTCTGACCTTCCAGATACATCGGGCAAAAGCTTGACATCCCAGTGTACGACCAGTGGAACACCGGGAGTAAAACTTGTCTTCAAGACTTTGAGCTCTGTGCTTCATTGTATTTCGTCGAACAGTCCAACGATTCAAAGCAAGACCATCAGCATCTTGCCAAGACCTTGAGAGAGCGAAGCAAGTGCATAGACTGCTTTTCGATCACTGATTTTTGTTCTGTGAAGGGCTTATGCAACTTGAGAATTAATCATGTTTCTTTATCATTGGTGAAACCAATTAGGAAGATCTCTGCTTTAGATCAAGTATCAATCTTAGAGCCTGCCATAATTATTAGCCTGTATAATAAAAAACCGGTAATAGAGTAATTTAGTAGCAAATAGTAGTAAATGTGACAAATTTCTTTCGCTGCGAAATACGTAATTAAATTGCTGTGAAATCTTTTAAAGAAGCACGCATTAAGTACACTTAATCATATACAAATGTTTTTCTTATCGAAAAATAATACTACCATGAATGATTGCAATTAGTCTATTCAGAGTGAGGTAACGGTCGGGATTATAATCTTTGTAGGATGTAGTGTGTTTAACGTCAAGGTTCAGAAGCACAAGGCTTCTCATCAAGGCGACTCGACACACTCGAGCTACCGTAACAATGTAACAATAAGTTACGTTTAGTCGCTTATACGTACAGTATGTACATAATATGTGCAGTATTGTAATTTTTGATATAACGTCATAACTTATAGCTGGTAATATTTTTAATTAAAAAGGTGTTTTTCAAAACCTATATACTTTCTCAAATTGAAATAATGCTTCAGAAAAGTAAACTATTTGCACTTGAAATATTCAAAATATTGCAATTAATTATAATTTAGTCGTCAAAACTTGATTTGTCATGGATGTATAATATACCAGCAGATCATGAAGACAAAGAATTCTGAAAGAGATATTGCATTGTTGCTCTTCTTTTAGCTGTACGTTATAAACTGAGGAATTTCAATAAAGGGGTACATATTTCACCTGCCCTGCGGCACCCCTAAATAATGGAATATTCTGCTAATATTTTGCATTTGAATTTCAGTTATCAATACGAACAATGTTACGGTGTGTCCCAGTGAAAATGTAAAAAAAGATTTTGGCGACCACCCTAATATATATATATATATATATATATATATATACATGTATGTATGTATATATATATATATATATATATATATATATATATATATATATATATATATATATATTCAGACTAAATAACAGCGTCTTTTGTATATCTACCAGCAAATACTCGAAGACGACGACATCAAGCTGGACTGGTTCTTCAGGATCTCTCTCATATCAGACTTGATTAATGTATGATGCTAATTCTACTTTTAATTTTTAAAACACGCTGTTTGAAGTATTACTAATCAATATTGTTGATCTTTTTAGAGCGATAGAAAATGATTGGAATAGATATGAGGTGTAATAAAAGGAATGATGATAGGATAAAGGATTAGAGACGCACTAAGGCATGTGATATTGGATGATTTGATACAAAATTCATATATAGACATAAGAAGATGGCTGAGTATAGAATTGATTTGAAGAGGTCGATATATACCATGGACCTGCCGTTAGGCAATACACTAGTAGTAGAATTATATGGCTAAATTAGATTGAAATAGGGTGAAAACATTTATTTTTTGCCAAGGCTGTTAGCAATTGAAAGATTGAAGCACTAATCATCGTTTCACACGACAGCCTATGATTTAAGCATTTTTTGGTATTAGTATCAGTTTTATAGCATTAATTTCATCTAATGATAACAATTGATGTACTTCCAGTATTAAATCAGAGTCAATGTATGCTATATAAGCCGTAAGCGGAAAATAGACTAAGCACAAAATGGAGAATCAATGGAAAACTAACGCAGATATAATATTGAATATATATATATATATATATATATATATATATATATATATATATATACACACATGTTTATATATATATATATACATGTTTATATATATATATATCTACATAATATAATAATAATTATGTATACATACATCATATGTATAATATATATATATATATATATATATATATATATATATATAGGTCTATATATATAAGTATGCATATACTTAAATATATATATATATATATATATATATATATATAACGATTGGAAGAGACTCTGATATGGTATGGGGCAAAGAGGAGCGGAGAAGGTCCATTCGTATCCCGACCCTAGTTAAACTGGGACTAAAGGGAAAGAGAAGAAGATACGCATAGGCCCACTCATATGTGGAAATGAAGAGGAAGGCCGAAGACAGAGAAGAGTGGAGGCGTTATTTACCATGGACCTGCCAGTAGGCAGTGCACTAAGAGAGAGGGAGATGTGTATATATATATATATATATATATATATATATATATATAAACAGTATATATATAAATGTATATACATATACATGTGTATATATATATATATATATATATATATATATATATATGCATATATATTCGTATCAGACATTTTTATATAATCGCGTACAGGGAATGATCTACATTCATAAATCACCCATCCATTCACACGGAGATCTGAGCAGTATGACGTGCAGAGTGGACAACCGATGGTCACTTAAAATCGGATGTCCAATTCTGGAAGCGTTCAGAGCTGCAGCATCATTGGACACCGAGAGCGATATTGAAAGCGGAGAAAAGACGGAGAGAGATAGGGAAGATGAGCCGGAGGGTTACCGGAGTCTATTGTGGACCGCTCCAGAGCTGCTTCGTATGAGCGTCAGACCTGTCTATGGGACTCAGAAGGGAGACGTCTACAGCTTCGCTATCATAGCGCAGGAGATCGCTTACAGAGCTCCGCCGTTCTTCTTGGAAAATAAAGTTACAGAAGGTATGTCACGGCAATTGACAAAATGAGTCTTTTTGTTTTACGTAATATTATATTATTTATATCTTATATTGTAATTTATTATATTATTTATTCTCCATCCCTGCTAAACTGAGATTCAAGTGAAGATGATAATATGATATGATAATATAATTTATAATTATTTTTATATTATTTGACAATTATTTTTATTTTCGTTTGATTGTTCTAAGTTGAATCCCAATTTATTTTTTATATTTATATTTTAATATTTCGTTTTACTTTTGAATTACTTTATTATTATTTGATATTGTGTCTCTGCATAATATATATATATATATATATATATATATATATATATATATATACTGTATATGTATATATATATATATATATATATATATATATATATATATATATATGATCCTTATTCACCAAAATGCATGGCAGTAGGTACAGAACATGGCATGAGAAATATTACGGAAAAGAACAACAGAAAATATGGATTAAACCTTGAATAAACTAAATTGAGATTGAAAAACGATGGTTGAACGAGTGCGACAAACGCGAAGTGTAGGAAATTTGAATAAAATATTAAACGTCATTAATAACTCTTTGTTTCGTGTTAATATTTTTTATAGGAGTTCTAGAAAAGGTTAAATTAGGAGGGCCTAATCCCTTCAGACCAGTTCTACCTTCCTCACTGAGTGAGATGCCTCAATTGATTGACATCATACGTCAGTGCTGGGCGGAGTCTCCTCAAGATCGCCCCGCCGTCGATGAGATCAGCAAATTTGTTAAGAAAGCTCAGAACGGAAGGTAGGTACAGGTTTAAATATAAATCCTATTCTTCTTTAAATTAATTTTAAAAATGTCCAATTTAATTACTGTCCTTATAGGAATTTAATACTATAACCTCATCATAGTAAGAAACATCGTTGACAAATTTCATTCCAGCAGCTGATGAATTCTAATTGAAATTTTTTGATAGAATTTTGTAAACAAATAATAAATGACCGTAATTTGTCATTAATAACATCATGGTTGTTTTGTGAAACTTCAAATGGCTTTACTTTAGAACTTGTTAAAGTTGAACTCACTTATGCATGTGAGCACATTGTTAAACAAATGGTAACTTTAACATTTGGGGCTAAAACAGTAGGCCGATTCCAGATGCTTTGCAGCAAATTCTTAGCTTAATCTGTATGGTTTTCAATCTTAATTTTAATCAAATTTTTAAGGCTGTTTGTTTACAAGTGTGTCATAATAGGCCTACATTTTTTGCAAACGATATAACAATGAATGTTCTTCATACAAAGAAATTGTTGGAAGTTATTATTATTGTTATTATTATTATTATTACTGTATTTTTTATAATCATAATAATTATTATTTATTATTTTATTTATACTCGGACATTAAAGGCTTTTATATTTTGAGTTTTTATTAAACGTTGCTGGTCGCAGCAGCGGGTGACATTGCCCTGAATCCACAACTTTTGGCTCGAGCAGCGCCCGTCTCCACTTCATCTGTTATCGATCCACCACGACGGTGACTCCCCTGAACAGGCGTTGATGAGGCAGTTGTGAGATCTCTGCTGGGAGAACCGCTAATCTGGATAGCTCTTCCTAGAGAATTTTGGGAGCGAGTATCCGCTTGATTAGAGCTCTGATTTGTAAAACCCGATGAGCTCTGCCTCTCCGCCTCAGCCTGCCCTGAGGTCAACATCTGGTTCAGCCTTTGACCCTGGTGCTGTGGCCCTGGTGAGAGGGACCCCTGGAAGACAGAGGCCATTCTAGCCTCGAGTTTCTTATTATTATTATTATTATTATTATTATTATTTATTTGTATTATCATTATTATACGTTGACCACAGGAAGTTGGATATCATTGATCACGTTCTGGAAAAGTTAGAGAAATACGCGAACAACTTGGAGTCAATCGTGGAACAGAGAACTTCAGAACTTCTCGAAGAAAAGAAGAAAACTGACATGCTACTGAATAGAATGCTTCCACCGTAAGTTTAACCATTTCAAGATTGATTGTCGTAATTGACTGCCTGATACCAGTTTTTGGCTGATGTGCGGCAGGTCACGCGATTTCATATCCGGTAGATCAGCCTCTGGCAGTAACTTAAATTCTGAAAAAAAACAGAATTTTAGCTTAGCTTAGTTTAATATCGCAAATTTAAAATTTGTGAAAATTCGAAATACTGTACCAATTACAATCATGACAGATACTGCAGCTCTTCTCTCTAGAAACTACAGAAATCCTCAATTTAGTTAAATTCCTCACAAAGAATTTTGTATAACTTCGTTAACAGCGTGATCATGTATGGTTAGGCACACAGTTTTACCGTGTCCCTTCTTAAACTGATTAATTTCTTTTTTATATTCAGATAGGTCCTGAAATGAAAAACACCAGAGCAAATGTTCTTTATAGTTTGGTAGGCGATATGAATTATTGTATTTTGGCTTTTAAGATAACGGTGCAATTTTACAACATCATCTCAAATTTATCGAAAATGTTTTGAGGTCAGGTGAGGCAGATCTATACATATAGATCCATTTATATATACTGTATATATATATATATATATATATATATATATATATATCTTATTGCACTGCCTACTGGCAGGTCCATGGTATATAACGCCTCTACTCTTCTCTGTCTTTCGCCTTCCTCTTCATTTACACATGTGAGTGGGTCTTCAAATCATCTAACATACCTAGTTTCGGCCTGCTCCTGCCTCTTTTTCCTTCCATTCTACCTTCTATGACCTCTATTAATAACCCTTCTCCCCTTAGAATATGTCCTATCCAACTCTTCTTACTATTTCTTAATACATTTATCAACTGTCTATCTGTACCAACTCTCTTCAGAACTTCCTCATTTGTAACCTTTTGAGTCCAGCAAATCCCCTCCATTCTTCTCCAAATCCACATTTCAAATGCCTCCAATTTCCTAATATCTTCCTTCCTTTAGGTAATTAAGGAAGGACGATTATTTGTTTTGATTAACAGTAATTTGAAAAATCAAGAATCTGTCCCTAATTCTCGCTAAGTTAACAGCGATTGACATTAAGCCTCTATGGTATTTACACGTAATTCACGAAATTACCAAAGACCACGAAACAACCTAACGAGAACTAAATTGTAGAATGTGCTATTTGTTAGCATATATGAAATACATTCATAATCTTGAAAACTCAATGTATCCTTCTTGTTTCCGTCCGTAGATTGTAGGCTGTGATATAGAAATAAGCAAACGTGTTTTTTGACGTGTCTTAAATAATCTCTTGTCGATTTGCTAATTAAGATTTTTAAATTGTAACATTATGCGCAATTTGCATCGGAAATAAATTGCACTTCCTTAGAGAGATTTGCATAAACGTCTTCCAAATATAGGAATTCTTAAAAAGTACTAATACGTAAAATACAATCACCAATCCTTTAATACTTTTTCTAGGTCATCACTTCGATAAACTATAGTCCTATAAATATTGTTATCACAACCTTTGATATCTCTGTGGTTTACATAATATATAAAATTGCAAATCTGACATATATTCTTTGTTTTAAATAATTGTTTAAGTAATATTCCAAGGACGGTATATGTGCTTTAGCGTCCCTGACATCATCCCTGGATGAGGAAACGGACGTTAAACCTTTATTATCATTATTATTATTAAAGTTTCATAGCCGATCAGCTAAAGCAGGGCAAGTCAATTCTTCCGGAAATGTTTTCCAGTGTTACCATCTACTTCTCAGACATCGCCGGCTTTACAAACCTCTCGTCAGAGTCGACTCCGATGCAGGTCGTAGATCTACTCAATGATCTCTATGGAACGTTCGACGATACCATCTCTAGACATGATGTCTATAAGGTTCGATTACATAGTCATTTAAGTTATCTCAATATTGATCTTGATTTCCTCTTGTTAGAAAAATCTCGATCGTCTTTGAAAACTCTTACTGTTTGAAATCTATTAAAGGGAACCATTCAAATGTAATCATCATATTGTAAAATCATCTTATTATATTGATGCTTTGAAGCATGGCTCATTTAAAAGTGTGCACAATAGATAACGCACATTAACAATTAAATAACATAAAACACAAAAATAGATGTCGCGAAAACATTTTATGGCTTAAAATTTGGCTTACACTTCAAATATCTCTCTTGCTTAGTGCACTGCCCATTGGTAGGTCCACGGTATATAACGTCTCCACACTTCTCTGTCTTCCGTTTTTTTATTCATGTTCACATATAACTGAATTTTTTAAAATCAACTAACATGATATAGCTTTCCCCTCAGAAACTCCCCTTATGACGAGGTTGGCCCCTATATCTTCCTCATCTTCGACTAACTTTATCTGGGCAGGGTCGTCATTCCCGGAGAAATCTATCCTGTTAACCCTGAAATAAATACAATGTTGTCGTGTAAAGATCTTATGGCTTTAAAATTTACGATCACACTTCAAATATATAGATTAAATTATGAGAGAATTAAGTTAATATTATGAAATTAGACTATTGTTTATGTTACGGAATAGACTGATAAGTTAGTTATCTGCTGAAGTGATTAAAGTTAGTTGATACAATTTTGAGATTCAAAATTGTAACTTTCACTGAGACAGATTAAAGTATGAAAATACTGTTGGGAATGCCTATATAGTTAAATATCAAAAGTATTTTCTTAGATTTTTTATAGCGTATATGAAATTGGAAATTGGGGAGAGGAATGAGAAATAAATGTACGCCTATAAAAACTAAATATATTTACTCTATTCAACTTAATAGAAATAAGATACAAAAATATTTCAGAGTCTTACTTCGTTTACGCTTATTCTTATCAACGGTGCATTAGGTAGAAACTATAGGAGACGCTTACATGGTGGTAAGTGGACTACCGGTACAGAACGGAGGTAGACATATCATGGAAATATGTAACATGGCACTGGATCTACTCAGTGAGGCGTCAGTCTTTAAGATCCGTCATAAACCTGAAGCAGCTCTCAGAGTCAGGATTGGTATCCACACCGGACCCTGTGCTGCAGGTGTGGTAGGACACACGATGCCTCGCTACTGTTTGTTTGGAGACACCGTCAACGTCGCCTCCAGGATGGAATCTACTGGAGAAGGTAAACCGCATTGGACTTATGCATATAGGACAATAGAAAATTTTAATTTTCGCCAAAGTTAATTTAATTAATATATTAATTTTTTAAATGGATAATTGTGTTTATATATATATATATATATATATATATATATATATATATATATATATATATATATATATATATATATATATAATAAATTAAAAGCTAGAATGAAAAAGCGCTGGATATTAATTTATGATTTTGAGTTTTATTCTAAATTTCATTTATGTTTTCCAAAATCTGAGCTATAAATATTATATATTTTTGAATAGTTTACTCTTGAATTATATATTTATGGCAAGACTTGTATTAAATTAAAATTTTTAAATGAAATAATTTCTGTACATGAACGATTAATTAACAAAATAAGTGAATCTAGAATTCATCGATCTTAGTAAAGGCAGTTTATAAATTCTCAGATTAGGGACATTTAAACCCCTCCAGTTGTAAGAAAGTGTCGATAGAGGAGGCTTAAGCTGTCACTTACCTTATCGTTCTTAGCCGGTAAGTTCAGTGAAGTTAGGCCTTTTAAACTGTAACTTTATCTTTAGTGAAGTTAGTGTTGTGGTTGTCTATTGGTAGGATTAATTTCCTTATTTAGGCTTTAAATAGTTATATCAATTACTGTATATTACTTAGCCTAGCTCTTCCTCTATTTTCGCTGAACAAAGTTTTACTACCAAAACAAGTCTTTCTTAGTTTCGTAGTTTATTATCAATCCAATTATACTATAGACCAATCACGTAACTAAAACAAACAAATAAATACACAGAAATTAAGTCAATTAAAATATCAAGCAAACACAAACATACATAATAAAATAGAGAGAGAGAGAGAGAGAGAGAGAGAGAGCGTGTCATTAGTAAAGATATCTTTGTGATGACATCAGCTAAGTCATGCAACATACCAAATTATACTTAATTTGGAATTAATCGTTACTTATAATTCTATGACACTCAATCTAAACGTATATAATTATATATCTATTCTTATAATGCATATTAACTGCATATCTTAGCAATATTTCCATTGAAACATATACATTATAATTCCAATATTATAGAATTATCACGCTGTTCTATCAATATCTCAAACGCATAAGAAATTATAAAGTCCATAAATCACTTAATCGACCATATTTCATGAACAAATTAATATCATTATATTCTACAATGTTTTCTCTAATTAATAGAACATTTTTCAGACTTACTGTAACAGTGGTTCAACTCGTGCATCTAGATATCTTTTGCAACTTTATTCAGCCATAACACTCTTTATCAACACTAAACCGGAAGAAGAAATAGAACAAGAGTTCGCTGCTACTAAACAAACACTTTTTTCTTGTTTTAATTAAATAAACTTCAGATATGGTTACCATATCTAAGAGTTAGGCCTTTTAAATTTTAGCCTTTTAGCATTATGGCCTTTTATATAGGCTTAACCATTTTGCAAAGTTTCACTCAGATCAAAGTCTTAGTCTGTGCAGCGCATTCAATAATTAAATAATTTAAAATTTCAACTTGCACAAAAAATCATAAAATCGTAAAAGTAAGAAACGTAATGCAAGGTCAAGGGTTGACCTAAGGCTCTTGGTACTTAGAAGGAACTTTCGCTTACATGAAGCAAATATTAAACTCCATAAAATACATGTAGACTCTATCGCATAATAAAGTCTTACGTTATATTATCATGTATTAATTTAATGTTTTAAATTTAATATTCCAATGAATACATGTTTAAAATCATTAGCAATTATCTTAAAAATATAACATTTTAAACTCACACCTGGCTTAGAAGGAATAACAATTGATTAATAATTGGTTGGAGCCAGTAGCGAAGTCGGTGAGATACTCGACCGCGGATCAGTATGTGCGGGGTACAAATGCTGGACTCGCCCGTCACTGACATCGGTTTCGTGTGAGGAAACTGACGTTAACCTTAGCTTTACCAGCTTTTACACAGTAGAAATTAAATTGATTGATCTTGGTAACTATATTTCAGCATCCCGGATTCATCTCAGTTTTGACGCTAAGCAATCTCTCGAGGAGTTCACTGGATACGAAATAGAAGAACGGGGAGAAACATTCGTCAAGGTGACGAGTTCTCAAATACTAGTTCTCAAATATTAGTTCTCAAATGCTAGTTCTCAAATACTAGTTCTCAAATACTAGTTTTCAAATATTAGTTCTCAAATATTAGTTCTCAAATTCGTTTGCTTCGTTTGAATACCGCACATGCTACAAAGTTTCCGTGCTTATTTGTTGTTGTTGCTGTTTTCGTCAGTTTCTCCACCCTCTCTCTCTCTCTCTCTCTCTCTCTCTCTCTTCAGTACACTGCCAAGTAGTAGGTTCAAGGTACATATTCATACTCAAAGTTTACTTTCTCTCTCCATAAAAGCACTCCCTAGATTAACAAGTTAATCCCTTCACAAGGTCTATGCCTTATCCATACCTTATGTAGCCTCTCTATACCTTATGTTTCTCCACTCGGACTGGGGGGGCGCGATTAACGCACTCGGTTAAACTGCGCGTCAGTTGAACGAAGTTAAGCTCCCTCGTGCCGGTTAGTACTTTGTGGGCGACCACCTTGGAAGACCGAATGTTGACAGCTTTGAAAGAAAAAATCCCGAGGGTGTTGGAAGATTATTCTTAAATCCGTGCCGGCTGCAATTGATGCGCCAACAAAAGGCAACGATTACTAATAACCATGGAGAGGAATGGAGGAAATAACGAAAACTACAAAAACAGAAACCAAGCTAGGAAACTATATAGCACATGTGGTATGTCATGTGTGTAACTATGCGAACAAAAAAAGCAAAAAAAACTCTATATGATTGTTAAAAGTCGTTGCCTTTAAATAGTGCATATTGCAGCCTGCGCGAAATTTAGAGTAACCCTAGATTATTCTAGAGTTTTAATCAATTTTGATAGCACTCAGACTCTAAAGAAATGGCCAGTCCTAGTATTAACCGAGCCTTCTGTAATTTAACTTCATATGTTATGCACATGTTCTATTAAAATTACTCTTAAGCTTACAATTACAATGCATTTTAACATATATTTTTAGACTAAGGCTAAGGCTAATTACAAATTTAACGTCAGTTTCCTGTTCGAATGGAATGTCAGTGACGGTATCCGCTGTCGAACAACTTGATAACAAGCCACCGGCTCAGAACAAAATCGGCTCATTCGTAAAAAGTCATTCACTGGACGAGTATTGAATTTGAATCATGCACCATTTGGTCTTCAGTTGGACATTTAGCTATTGTAACAATTCCTAATCGCACTATTACAAAGAAACCCTGCTTTGAAATTTTGCATTTCATAATATACTTACATATACTTACCTTTGCTGACCGTATGCGTAATAAATCTACTCTGAGCATTTTTGATCACCGGACAGGCTTTTGTTTAGTACCCTATTTCTCCTTAGCACATTTCTTTTGCAGATTGGTCTGAGTGAATTGATCTGTAGTGATGTGTGCTGTGGGGACGTCCCTGACATCATCCTTGGATGAAGAAACGGACCTCAAACATTTATTAGTATTAATATTATTATATCATGAAAGTTTCCCTTAATTGAAAGGTTATTCTCGATCTATTTGCTTAATGTTGAAGATTACACATTATTTTATGTACTTTATATATAATTTTAATGTATTTTAAATATAATTTTTATTAAATTGATCTTATTGTATGACAATAATTAGAAACATATTATATGCAACTGCTTTCAGGGTAAGGGGACTCTGACAACATATTGGCTGTTGGGTCGGAGTGAAAATTCTAAAAAGGAATCTAAACCAACTCCTCTTAACGCAAACTAAATAAATGTATCGAAGAAAACTTGTGTTAACTCAAAACTTCGATATTTATTTAAAATCAACTTTTCATTTTGTTTTGGCTTTTAAAAATTGTGTGACTCGGCAGCAGGGTAAATGAACTTCGTGCTACAATGGAGCAGTGTTAGCACTGTTATAAGCATTTTAAATCTCTCAAAACACGAAATCTATTAATGTTAACACTACATGTAGGCCTACCTGAGATATGAACAGAAATGGTAAATTCATTCAATCGGTAGTTAACATAATTAATAAATTGATTTATAAGCAAAATCTTATTATACAAGTATATTTTTAAAATAAACAAATTAAAATGCACTTTACTAAATGAGAGACTTCTAGTGTAATTGTATAAACATTTTAAAGAACTTGATTATTATTTAATATTATATGTGCCCTTAACTCACTTTTCTCACAATGAATCTCAGTACTAATATAGGGCCTATAGACATCTTATAAACTCAAAAGAATTAAGTATTTATATGGCCTGCGGATTTTGAGAAGGCTTTGATAGAATTGATTGGAAAACGATGCTGAAAATCTTGAGAACAATCGGAATTTACTGGGGATAAAGACGATTGATTCTAAACTTGTACATGAATCAAGACATTTAATCAAGATCCAACCAGAATACTCAGAAGAATGTAAAATAAAATGAAATGAGAGTACGACAAGGTTGTAGCATTTCGCCACATATTTCCGAAGAAGTAATGACGGAAGAGGCCATGGATAACATTGAAAAGAAAAGTAGCTTTTAAACTCTTATACGATATAATATTTGCAGATGATCAAGGAATGGTAGTAGGTTGTGAAAATGAACTACAGAAGGTAATGAATTGCTAGAATGATGCGGCATTGAAATATGATATGAAGATTAACATCAAAACGACAAAAGTGGTGAGAGTGTCCCAAGAAAGAGGTGTATGGACTTGATGAGAAAAACGAAACAATAGAAAGTGGAGTCGTACCACTTGGTTACACACCATGGACTTGCCAGTAGGCAGTGCACTAAGATTTATATATATATATATATATATAAAGCTGGTAAAGTTAATGTTAACGTCAGTTTCCTCACTCGAAAGCGATGTCGGTGACGGGCGAGCCCAGATTTTGAACCGGCGCCTACTGATCCGCGGTCGAACATCTTACTGACATCGCTATATATATATATATATATATATATATATATATATATATGTATATATATATACGAATGTGTTACAAATATCAATTTAATTAATAAAGCCACTGGCATGTCGGTAAAATATTCGACCTCGGATCAGTATGCAGTATGCGGGGTTCAAATCCTGGGCTAGCCCGTCACTGACATCGTTTTCGATTGAGGAAACTGACGTCAACATAAAGCATATAGCTGTAGCTGTAATGAATTATTGTTTTCCTCGGGTGGATATATGAAAACATCGTTACGGACAATCAGAAAGATTGATTATGATTATGATTTTGATATGAGGATTACTATGATTATGATTTTGATTATGATTATGATTATGATTATGTTTAGGATTAGGCTTAGGATTAGAATTATAATTATGATTGTGATTATGATTATGATCATGACTATGATGATGATAATGATTGTAGTTTTGATTAACATTGATTATTCATAAGACTGATTATTGATTGGAAGAATCGGGGCCAGAGAGACGCTATTGTTTAGAGAGAGTACACAATAGTTTCTGATTCTGCCTCCGATAGTTCCAAACCTTAACTGCGTATAATGCTAAAAATAATTTTTATCTCCGTAAAAATCTTGGGACTGATTTTATGGTTTTGGAATTTGCCCCATTTATTGGACTTCCTTTGCTCGTCGGCTTGATTTTGTCTCAATAGTGCTCGGTGTTGTGATTGATGACTGCAGCACTCTAATTGTTTTTGCTGTTGCTACAATGCTTATTAAGTAGAAGGTTTCAATGGCGTGGTTGTTAGAGGCTCCAGGTAATGTCTTGAAAGTTTAAATTTTAATGAGCAACGATGAAAGGAAGAGAGAATATCAGTGTCACAACAAATTCCATCCTCAGCTTTATATTTCAACTGTAGCTACTACATTTCTAGTAACTCATCTTCTATATTGTGTCTCGATAAAAGCTGGTAAAGCTAATGTTAGCGTCAGTTCCTCATTCGAAAACGATGTCAGTGACGGGCTAGCGTAGGATTTGAACGCCGCACATACTGATCCGCGGTCGAGTATCTTACCGACATCGCCACTGGCTCCAGCCAGTATTATCGATCACAAACTCCAACCACTTCCTTATGCAGGCGTTTTTTATTGGCATCTTTCTGCAACTCTTTTTCCTTTAGTATACCCCATTCAGATCACTTTTAAAATTAGTATAGCAGCTAGCACTAAGAAAACTCTCTAGATTATATTCATATGTAATTTGTAAGCCCAATATCATTTTTCATCTTTCTCTATAACCTAATTTACAGCGCAGCTAGGTTCTTTATATCCTCTTTCATTAAGACCAAATTTCATATTCATATCGAAGTGTCTTTCTTACTACTACTTTCACAATTTGTATCGTTGCGGTTTTCTAAATACAATTTATTGAAAGTTCGTTTAGAATGTATTCTTTCTTTGCTGGTTAATTGAAAGGTGAACCTGCACTATTATATTTAATTATCAGTAGTCTAACTTAAAAGAGTAACAAAACGAATCCCAATTGCAATATATAGGGGGGCCTATATATATATATATATATATATATATATATATACAGTATATATATATACATATATATAGAGTTGTTCAAAGATCAATATCTGAGCAGAGGATAAAACCTCAGAGATTCACAGGACCAGTAACTGGCTATTTGACTTAAATGCCTAGCGATTAAACTTGTACATTTTATTAAAAGTCATTAAAGATAATGATTCACTTATATGTATATTTAAACTAAATCCCTAACCTTACATTGGCTAATCATTGAAAGCTCTATCTGGTAATTTAAGTTAGCATCATAGTTTGACCTAATTCCTGCCATCATGTATGTATCAATAACACGCTTTTTACATCTAAGTCAGTGAATTGTGCATTTATTCCGTAAGCTGGAAGGCATCACTTCGTCTACTCGTCTACTGAAATCATAATTTTAAACAAATTTAAATTTTTAATAACAATTAAAACAAGTTATAAATTAGAATCGAAGCATACCGCCACCGCACAGCCGCCGCAGGATGGCTACGCTCAACCCACGGTTGACCTGCTCTCATCGTTCTACGTCAACCGTCCGTCTAGTCTGGAAATCAATGCTCTGAAACAGTCTCTCTGTACAGCTCAGTCTGCCCCCACGAGATCTGATCAGCAGCATTTAAAATTGAAGATACTAAATTATAATTGAACATATTTTGCGCTAAACATTGACTATTGATGGAATAACAATGACAGACTAGTGGAATCGAAACCATCAAAGGAAAAATGTATTTACTCAAAGAAAAGAGTAATTTATGTCAGTCTTGACGTAAATGTAAATAAATAAAGTTGTATTATTATTATCTCGCTTATCGCCAGTTTGCTCTGCAATACGTCTGTCTATGCCATTAATGAAGTACTCCATCGGGGTTCATCGGGTCCATGGTTTCAATGTACACCGGAACAACTTCATACTCTAAGGAAAAATTATTCTTATTATTTTAATTTTATTTTTTTATTTTCTACTTTTTTAAAAATTTTTTAAATAATATTATTATTTGAGACTGTTCCATTTGCTTAATATACTCTATATTATATTATTATTATATTATTATTGTTATTATTATTATTGTTATTATTATTATATTATTTTTATTACTAATACTAGTATTATAATTATTGTTAGTATTATTATCATTATTATTATCATGTCAATATCAAGTAAAAATGTAGACGTCCCGCACATCATCTTGTACGAGGAAACGGACGTTAAGCTCTTATTACATGTAGTATTGTTATTATTATTATTTTTTTAAATTTTTATTATTATTCATTCTTGACAAAAAAATTAACAAAAAAATTAACATTTATTTGTTCTTCTTCTGTTGGAATCTGTCACACGATTGTGTCAGATTCTGGAGTCTGTCACAAGCTTCAGTGCACTCCTCCCCGAAGGATAGAGTGTGAGGGAAGGACTCCTCTCCAGAGAACTTTAGGCCAGATCCGACCAGGAAGTAGCTGGGATGGCAGGAGGATATGATGCTAATTATTATTATTATTATTATTATTATTATTAATTATTTATTTATTTATTTATTTATTTTACTAGTGTTAGTGTGAAAGCTAGGGGTTATAAAACTCATATAAATAAACTCATATATAAATATACATGTATATATGTATGTATATATATATATATATATACATACATATATATATGTATGTATATATATATACATGTATATATGTATGTATATATATACATGTATATATGTATGTATATATATATACATGTATATATATATATATATACATGTATATATATATACATGTATGTATATATATATATATATATATACATGTATATATGTATGTATATATATATACATGTATATATGTATGTATATATATACATTTATATATGTATGTATATATACATACATATATACATGTATATATATATGTATATATATATATATATACATGTATATATGTATGTATATGTATATATATATATACATACATATATAAATATATATATATATATACATATATACACACACACACATGTATATATATATATATATATATATATATATATATATATATATATATATATATATATATATATGGGGTGGGATTTAGCGCAGTCGATTAAGCTGAGCGTAAGTCGTTCTACAGTATGTGAATGCGGCCTGGAGGAATAAGACATTGACCATTTGATGAACTGCAACTTGACCGGTGATGGGGTCACGCGTGAGGATCTCAGAGATTTTAATGATCGGGGGAGAGATTGTGCCAGACGCTGTATTAATGCTGTATAAGGACACGATAAGAAACAGTTGAACGAAGTTAAGTTCCATCGCGCCGGTTAGTACTTTGTGGGCGACTACCTTTGAAAACCGTGTGTTGACAGCTTTGAAAGAAAAAAAGGTCTCGAGGGTGTTGGAAGGTTATTCTTAAATCGGCGCTGGCTACTATTGGAGCGCCAACAAGGGCAACGATAACTAATAACCGTGGTGGGGAATGGAGGAAATAACGAAATCTACAAAAACAGAAACCAAAGAAAGGAAACCATGTAGCTCATGCGGTATGTCATGTGTGTAACTAATGGAACAAGTACATATATATACAGATATATATACATATATATATATATATATATATATATATATATATACAGGAAAAACGTTGAAGTAAACCACTTAGAAGTAATAGTAATAATTACATAATTTTATATATATATATATATATAGATATGTTAAATTATGTAATAATTATTACTATTACTTCTAAGTGGTTTACTTCCACGTTTTTCCTGTCAGCTTTGAGTAACGAATAAGGAGATTCAAGTATACATGTATTATTTACTCTAATTGCTAAGTTACTTGACCGCAAGACCCAATAGTAGCTTTTGTTCAGTTCTAATTCGCCAGCAGTTTATCATCAATCATAAGAGGGCACGAGATGACAATTTAAACATTCAATAGCATTATAATTAAATTATAATTAACTTTTCTAATCTTTTAATCACCAGCCCGGATATGAAGAGTGAAATTCAAGCTTTTCTGGAACTTCTGCTCACTAATAAGTAGTGAGGCTGACTATGATGTATCGCATTTCCCGTTAAATTCTGTTAAATTCTGTTTGTTATAAATTAAATTTAGAGCAGTCATTAAATGTGTAGTAATCGTAAGCGGCTCGACATTACTATCATTGCATAATCGAATCCTTAGCTGATGGAAATATTATATAGTGATTGTTTAATTTTCATTAAACTTAGCCAAGTGCATGGGAGTATAGGAATCTTTCTTATTTTGGTTTGGACCACGCTATTCTATTAATGTGAAACATGGACCTTAAGGAATGGAGATATATCGGGAAACTATAGTCATTGGAAATGTGGATATCGAGACGAACGGATAGAATTAGCTAGAGTCAAAAGGTTACAAATGAGGAAGTTCTGGAGAGGGTTGGTACAGATAGACAGTTGATAAATGTATTAAGAATAGGTAGAAGAGGTGGAAAGGACTATGTTATATGTTAAATTATTAAATTGAATAGACCTAATATGGAGTTTTATTTATTTATTTATATTTTATTCGTATAGTTGCACACATGACATTCAGCATGTACTACATGGTTTCCTTTCTTGGTTTCTGTTTTTGTAGTTTTCGTTATTTCCTCCATTCCTCTCCATGGTTATTAGTAATCGTTGCCTTTTGTTGGCGCTCCAATAGCAGCCGGCGCGGATTTAAGAATAACCTCCCAACACCCTCGGGATTTATGCTTTCTTTCAAAGCTGTCAACACTCGGTCTTCCAAGGTGGTCGCCCACAATGTACTAACCTACGCGATGAAGCTTAACGTCGTTCAACTGACGCGCACCTTAACCGACTGCTCTAAATCCCGTCCCAAGTTAATTCTATGCGTAAACAATTAAAATAATTACATTTTTAAATTATGACATTGAATATAGGCTTCATAATGGTGTTAGATATAGACCTAAGCGCATTAGATCAAAGTTATCAATTTTGTGGATTAACTAAACATTTTAAAACCTTCTTTAGTGTGACTTCTGAATGAGGATTCCTGTTTTTTACTTCTATACGAGCTAACAAAAATATAATTTAACTTTTGCAGCAAGTATCTGATGAAAATAGCAGCTCCAAAATATATGTGTACGGTGAAATTCATAGTACGTAACTGCTCGATTCATTATATTTTTCTCTTGATGTTGATGCAGTTGATGTCAAAACTGATCTCTCTCTTAGTGCACTGCCTACTGGCAGGTCCATGGTATATAACGCCTCCACTCTTCTCTGTCTTTCGCCTTCCTCTTCATTTACACATGTGAGTGGGTCATTAAATCATCTAACATGCCTAATCTCGGCCTGTCCCTGCCTCTTTTTCCTTCCATTCTACTTCCTATGACCTCTTTTAATAGACCTTCTCCCCTTAGAATGTGTCCTATCCATCTCTTCTTCCTATTTCTTAATGCATTTATCAACTGTCTATCTGTGCCAACTCTCTCCAGGACTTCCTCATTGTAACTTTTTGAGTCAAGCAAAACCGATAACGGCATTATAATTACCAACTTAATTCAGATGCTTCTAGCATGTATTAAAGTTAAAGATTAACTCTAAAGTTTATTTCTCTAGAATGTCCCATTGGAGCAGTTGTTAGAGGCGCCAGGTAACGTCATGAAGTTTTACATGACAGATCCTGAGGTAAATTGAATTCTCGTGGGTTCAATTCTAAGTCGCTCTGATCTGAGAGTAAAATCTCGACAGTCACAGGATTTGTTTAATCAAGTAAGTAAAATCACACGAATTATAGTGAAACGATCAACTGCGTTGATATCTATCACATTGAATGCCAAACTATTAAATCGTTAGGCAGTCTAGTCCATTTTCCGTGTAACCAGCTCAGTGTATGTATTACTTCTATACATGTATACTACAGTGCTTCACTAAGCCGTCTACTACTCAAATAAAATATACATCTAGATAAAACCTGGAATAAACATACACTTTTATAGGGTATTGATATCAGTTCTATGGTTTGTAATTAGTGAATTTGCATTAAAGATATTTGCCTAATTTTACAGTTTGAGCCCAGTCTCTCCAAGAATGCATCAGTAATGTTGTCTTCTATATATTCGCCATTATCATTAAAGCTAGTAAAAATTCTTGTTTTTCTAAGGATATTTAATTTTTGTTGATTTATGTAGGCCCATATTCATATAATTTTGGTAAAAGTTTAAAATAACTGTTCGTTAAATATTTCATAAACAAAATTCTAGCAGGCTTTCTACCGTTTAGCAGTTCGCTTTTTATTCATTTTTAAATTTTAATCGATCTGTAAAAATTCTTCTGTTAACATTATATTATTTTATCCTACTAGCTAAACCACGCTTCATTCGTATTCTCCGATATATTTACTTCCTTGTTAATTACATTTTCAATCACCTTAATTAATCTGACCACTGACCAATGTAGCCTCCTCAAGAACATAACGCTGGTATGGCTAATGTTAACGTCAGTTTCCTCAATTGAAAGCGATGTCAGAGATATCTAACCTTATTGTAGGTCTGTCTATATAGAGACTCTGTCATATTTGACTGCTTTAAATTCCTGATTAATTGCTCGTCGTAGCTGATCAATGTTATATTGGATCAGAACAAAATGTTCAAAGCTCCAGGTTGTGATATTGCTGTTTGGTTTCTACGAATGCCAGCTTGCAAGAAACTGTAATGCAGTCATGGACAGTAGGCTTAAATTGTATAAGTTAATTAGGTTTATATTATTTTTGCAAATTGCAGCTCACTCTTCATCCACATTTCAACTCTAGCAACTAAAATTTAGTTGAAGCCGCTGTGTTACAGTAATAATATGCTAACATCAAATTTAATTTTTTAATGAACCCTTATTTGACAAATCATCTTTTTCTGTTAGGGCTTTTATCTTCAGGCCTTTATGAATATATTGATGTTACACAAACCATTGAAATTAAATCGATGAACGTATTACCGAGATGGTAAATTGTGGTGTACTGGATATGGATGTGGACGTGTGGTGTCGCTTGTTATGAAGATGATGATGTTGATGAATCTTTCGTTTTATGGGAACTAGGCTCAAGCTTTGTAGAGAAATATTAACAGAAATATTAACAGCCAATCTCTGAGTTAACGCCTAAGGAGCAATCTCCAAAAATTGGAATCTTTAATCAAATTGAGAAAAATTGAGAAGAATTAGTCGAAACTAAAATTGTAACAATTATAATAAAGACCTCTATGTAAGCAGTAGAGCACTGTGACGTATTGATCAGGATGATCTCACTGATTGTCTCTCTTGTGATCTACCTACACATGCTCAGCTGCAGTCAGAGTAAGAGTCGAACATGTGACCTAACAAACATCTTAACATCTACCTAACCATCCACACCAGTATGCTAAACATACACTTGATAATACTGTATAATTATACCACGTATAATTATACAATATTATCAAGTGTATGTTCACGTTCAGAGGACTACTGGCCTGTATCATATGAGTGTAAGAAAGGTCGTGAATCGCACTATAAATCTTTTATATTTTTATTATTTATTCTTAACATTTATTCTTATCAGTGGCGAAGTCGGTAAGATATTCGACCGCGGATCAGCATTTCAAATCCTGGGCTCTCCCGTCACTGACATCGTTTTCGAGTGATTTAACTGACGTTAACGTTATCTTTAGGTTTAGCTTTAACAACGAAGACTTAAATAACATTGCCAAGGCCGAAGTAAATTTTTTGAGGCTGCAGAAAAGAGTCCTGTTATTATAATACAATAAATTAAACAATAAACAACCATTTATCATAATAATGTTGATTGTTATAGTTCTCAATAATCAATCTATCAATCATCAAATTGAAAATAACATCCGGTTCCTTTCCATAAGGCAATGTCAGACACGTCGATTATAAAAAAAATGTTATAAATTTAACTACAATTACAATATTTAAAAAAATATATTTGTTTGTTATTCTTGTATTTTGCGACATAATGAAATGCTTTGAATGCTCTGTCACTACTTATACATGCTGCGAAAAACTTTCAATAAGAGTTTAAAGAATATTAACTGAGGTAACTAACCAATATTTCTATAGAAACACATTGCGATGCTCTGTGCGTAATCACTTGTTGCGCACCTGTTATACACAATATAGGCCTACGTGTATGCTGATAAATGGCACTATTGCTTATATTGCCTCTACGTTTACTCTAACGGTAACATCAAGTAGCCTACAGCATATTTAAAATTTACGAAATTGATTCCTAATGAATGTCGTGAGGGCAGTTTCATTGTTATTAGGATTTAAACCTTTCTTTACTTTTAGTTGTGTTAATTTAACAGTTTTTAACCCATTAGACGTCTCACTAACTGTCTGCACAGCTCAGTCGCCGTTCGAATATGTCGGATTTTACAATGATGCCATCTGGAAAAGAGCTCTGACTGATAAGAATTCTAATGTCTACGCGATAGCTCAGTGTCAGCAGCTCTGTCAGAACACAAGCTACAGCTACTTTGGAATGCAGGTTATTAATGTAATGGCAATGTTTAAAATAATAGTACGCTTTTAATATGAAATTACTTATCTTACAATCTTCAGCCCTGAACTTTTGTTACAATGTTTTTGCACAAATTAAAGTCTCAATTATTCTCTCAGTAGACTCATCATCTGCTTCCTTCTTGTCTGACTGATGGACTTTTATAGATCTTTCTTTAGTAATCTTGCCTTCGATCTATGCATTTATACAAGCATCTTGAGATGCGTGTAGGCCTATTACAGGACTAGATCTGCTTGTTGTATGCATATTAGGGTGGCCGATTTTTAATGCAGAAATTATTTCTTTGAAAAATACTACGTAGACCTGATAGCGCGAAAAAGCTGCCAATATATATTTTAAATAAAATGGAAAAGTTTCAGAAAAATTTTGACATGTACTGAGATTCCCCAAAGAGTCTTTTTGGAGGGAAGTCATGACTCTGAAACCTCTATTTGCGTTTTAGTCCACGTTTTACGTGAATTATTCTTGTTTTAATAACTCCAAAAATATAATTTTCCAACAATTTAATAGTATCTTCGAAGAATGTATTTTCAAAACTAATAATTGTTCTTTTGTCAAAAACCTGCTGACTGAGCTAGACTTCGCGCAAAAAAACGCTTAAAATATTAAAACAACTTGCAGAACAGATACAACAATTTTTACATCGTCACTGGTAATTAGGTACTATACAATAAATTCGTTTATACAATTAACGATAATTAAGTTAGCATATGTTGATGATGATGTTGATGATGATGATGATGATGATGTTGTAGTTGTTGTTGTTTTGTAAGATAGGAATATATAGGCCTACAATCACACAGTTAGCAGCCTGATACTACTCAGTGTCAAAAAATATTCTCCTCCAAAAAGGCATAGCAATCATCAGCATCATCATCCCTTGAATCCCAGTTTAACCAAGGTCGGGACACAAATAGACTGTCTCAAATCCTCTCTGACCTACACCACACCAATTTCATCTCTCGAAAGCGACATCGTCATCGATGTCGCTTTCGAGAGATGAAACTGAAATTCATTATTTTCTACTTTCTCTTCTTTCATTATTTATTTTCCCAATTCATATATTTTCTTAGAACTGTAGCCGTAAGGTCTATCTTTAAAGTTATCTGCAATTAGACATTTTTTATCAGATATAGTTGCTATGCTAGGTCTACTAAACTCTGGACATTGAATTAATTAAGTGATGTTTTGGTTGCTATGCTTGTCAATCGTTATTATTGTGTTTGTCGCGAATTAGAATAATAAAATAATAAAAAATTGCTAGCGATTGTTATCGATATTTGAGTGCTATCTATAACGAAATTTTTGCAGGATGCATTTTATCGGAGTTTACTAAGTCTTATGGACCTTTACACTGTTATAATTAGTCTGCTCGCTACATTGCGTAGTTTATGCTCATTACACTATGCTCACTGAAACACAAGCAAAATTTATCGTCAGTTTCCTGTTCGATAAGATGTCAGTAATAACCTCCACTTTTGGCCTACATTAACAGTGATTGGAGAATAGAATTCGAGATGTATATGCATAATTTTCGGATAAATACATGCCATTGTTAAACAAATCAATATTTAATGTAACTCGGTTAAGCATACTGTTTATGAATATAAATAAATATTTATATTTTACTTTGCAAATTTCTAGCATAACTTTCAATTCTGGAGATATCTTTGCTATTGACGCTGAATCTGCCATATATCTCTCACAATTTTTCTCAAAGACTGCTCTCTGAAATAAATTTTGATATACATGTGAGTAGGCCATCAAAACGTTGATGTGCAAGTGATTGACGCATATAATGTTCACGCATTCACTATTTGTATTAACCGCCTTTAATCGGAACGTCGACAAATTAGTATCAATTAGATATAACGGCCAATAAGGATATATTCTTATAGTGATTTGCAGTTCAACAGACTTAAAATGTAACATTTTAAAATAAGCTGATCAAATTTATAATTTTAGAATCCGTATAACGGTGTTATGGAATGTTACTGCGGAGAGGATTATGCTAGATACGGGCAAGCAAGTGAATCTAAATGCTGGGACTGCACAAAAGTTTCAGGCTGGCCAGACTGGGGTCGCAAGTGCGGAGGTGCTGCTCACAACAGCGTCTATCATGGTAATATTAGTCAGAATTTCTTAAACATAATTATAAGATTATTAAATTTCGATAGGATCCAAGATTTCTCTAAACTGGTAACTGTCGCATGATCGAAACGATATAAAGAAAACTTATCAGCTACTTGCGATTGATTGAGTCATGCATTCTATGATTGCTCGCATCTCATCTAAGTTTGCTGACTGATACACTGGACAATGAATTCTTTCATATAGGCCTACACGTTAATTTTTTACAATATATTTTTCCACATTTTTATCGTCAGTGACGTTACGCTTTTCCGATTTCTTAAGCTGAATTTAGACGCTGAGTTAATGATGCACTTTGTGTTTCAAAGGCGGTTGAAAGCTTGTCTCTGACGTTTTCTGTCCACCAAACGTCCACGAACTGAGACCAACACGTAAACCTCCATTCAGCTAGTACCCTTCCTTGGACTAACTACCCGGATTTTGGCTCGCACCATTTATGGACCCCTCAATCTTCTAACTGGAACCTAATACCCCCTGACATACGCAATGCAAAATCTATAACTGAGTTCTCTAAGCGATATACAGTGTACCTTTTTGATGAATGGCTTTGCTAATTTGTATGATCGAAGTTATGTGAATTTACTAATTTGTATGATCGAAGTTATGTAAGTTTCACAGTTTTTTTAATTATTTTTAATTATTAGTCATTTATCTGTGCTTATACATGTAGATTTTAATTTCAACTTTGTATGTATTTTGATCTATGGACTAATACTAGCTTTTTTAAGAACTGTAAGTAAAATAATTATCATGGTAGTCAGCTAGATAAGATACTCTGTCTCTTCACTGACGACCAATTTTTCTCGCGATATGCATTTTGTGTTTTTGCTGAAAAATAAACATATTATTATAATAATATTTTAGACTTTTATTTAATAGAATATTATTAACATATTATCTATTCTATTCTATTCTATCTTCTCATCGGCTTTGATTTGGTTCCACAGTGCTCATTTTTGTCATGGACAACAGTAGCACTCTAATAGAATTGTTGTTGTTGTTGTTTGCTTACTTGTTTCGTAATTGATAAGAAGCGATGAAAGAGAAATTAATTTTCAAATGTAATACTATTTGTAAGACATAACGTTAACAGCCTCTCCCTTTCAGTGTGCTTTAGAGGTCACTACGGTGTTGATAATTGCAAGACAAGATGTCACTGTCGCAGTGGTGCTGCTTGCACGAGAAAAGATGGAAAGTGTCCAGCAGGTTGTGAACCTGGGTGGCAGGGTGAAAGCTGTTCAGAAGGTTTGTGAGCATTTTCTATTAAATAAAAGTCTAAAATCAACTCTTGGCTTAATTTATTTCATGCGCTCTAATTACGACTATACATGTAGTAGTAGTAAAGAAAAGTGAACAGGAAATAAGAAATAAAGAATAATGTTACATATATTCTGCATAGGCCTAGGCTATATGTTCGCAAATTGAACAATTTTAGCTTAATAGTTAAAGTTTATATATATAGCCTAAACTAAAAATATCAGACGACATTTGATATTTGACACTGGATCAACTGATGTAGTCGATAAATGGGAGTAAGTATACACTACACCATGATACCTAAGAGCATAGCTTTAGAATAGCAGTCCGAAAGGCAAGAACTACCAGCACCAGATAACTCGCATGTTGATATTACAAAGCTAGAATCCTCTTCTCTTTGAAGTGAATCTATTACATATATTTGTGTTGGTATACGTGTATCTGTGGTTGCGCACATTCGTTATCTGCTTATAATATAAGGCAATGTAAATTGATTATAGGCCTTGTCAGAACAGGATCTAAGACCGAGTCACCAATTATCTGACACGGACGTTAAACCCCACTCAGGTCTCGATAATTTCAGTCTAAGTTTTACTAATAAAAAACATAACAAAATCATTGTTTTAAAAATGAAGAAGAAAAATGTTTAATACATTTTAAATTAGAACATGAGTTATGGTATTCTTAAACCAGAACAAACATCGAACAGAACTTGATAAATTACTTTAACCACGAAAATAGAAATCAATATATTTGGATCATCTTCAACACATAACTCTTTATTCAAAATACAACCTAGCTAAACTGTAACTTAAATAAATCACACTTCAAACAACCACTATAACTAATTTATGAACTAGACGACTAGATTAGAACTAAACTATGCAGCCTGGTGCTATAGTGAAATTAGAACTAAAACTAGCGTGCTAATCCTAAACTAACTACTAATATAAAACCTTCTATAATACAAGAGGCTCCTAGACCTTAAACTCAATTCCACACGGCTATAACTATCCCAATAGTATACTGGTAGGCTACTATAAACTAAACTATCTACGACTAGTATCCTGGTACTATCGTCTATAACTCAACAATTGACTTGGAAAACCACTTCAAAACTAAATCTAACTATCCTGCCAAAACACAAAACTCCAAGTCCCCCTAACATCGTTCAAAAACAAACCGCATTATCTTCTTCGCAGCTACGCGAGACAACAACAACAATACCACAATTCAATAAAACATTTTGATTCACAAATACGCTTCCATAACTAGAACTACGAACCCTGACAGGCTTACCTGTTGAAATACTGCAGTATTCATTCAGGATTACACTCAATCTGTAATTATTGAAAACACTTTATCACCCTCCTGGTGATAAAGTGTAGCACTTTACCTTGTGGAGTCCCTCAGGGTTTCGTGCTTGGTCCACTCCTTTTCACCTTACATACTTAAGTCACTTACTAACTGATTCAGTTATTCCATCGCTATATTTTAGTCCGATTTTATTTTGTTTACTTCTCCAATATTCAGAATGGATATCTTCGTTTTACAGATACAAGACACCTCAAATTTTATAAACTATTATATATCTCCCCAGTGGCGTAGCGAGGGGGAGGCAGGGAGGGGCATGTGCCCCTCCAAGATGTCATGTAACAGTTTTATTAAGGCCAAAATATAAGTGCAAACATTGTATAAAGTGTGTACCTCCCCAAAGTGTCTCCCCCGAGGTTAAAGAGCTTCCCCCAAGACTAAATCCTGGCAACGCCACTGCTTCTCCCTGTGTTTCGTTCCTCACTGTCTAATATGGGATGTAATTTTGATGTCTCATGCTTCGGAAGAAATACTATGCATATATAACTGAAAAAATAAAAAACGTACACTTGAAAACGATCTTATTGATAGAACGTTCGTGTAGCCCTTCTGTTGGGCAACATTTTAAGACACGAACGGAAGGTCAAATACTCTGTAATTTTTTTATCTCGCTCATAAAACACTTCACTATTTAACAAATCTATCTCATAAGAATGTTTCGTAAACTTAATTTCTATTATTTCTCGAAGTTTTTATGCAATACTACTGGCAGTATTTTTTTATTTCCAATCCATCGCGTATCATACATCGGGCGGCAAATCAACTCTTTGTTTGATAAATAGTGGATTCGTAAAGTAGTATTTAATTATGGATAATTATCCTTTATATTGATATATACACGAAGGAATCTTTTTGAGATCATTCGAAAGTGGTAGCAAAGTACAAACAATAGAACATAACCCATCTTAATGTTACTTTATTGTCACTTTATTTATTTTTGTTCAATGTTTTCACATTTTTCCTCATATATGTAGAGCCTAACATCATATATATATATATATATATATATATATATATATATAATATATATATATATATATATAATTCATATAAATTAATGTACTCTATATTTCATTTCTAGAAAAGGATTATTGCAACCCTAATCCGTGCAACAAGGAACACGAGAATGTCTGCGTCAAAAGACGGGGAAACTTCCTATGCGATTGTAACGCTGGCTTCAATCGCCTTAAAAACTCCGATGCATGTCTGGGTAAGTCAAAAAATAACCATTTTTAGTACTGACAAATTTCAAGTGAAATAATCGGTTATAATTAAGTTCTATTCACTCCATGATTATAGACGATGTGGTGAGTGACAAATGAGATCAGTTTTGCTTTTTTTATTTTTATTAAACTGAAAGGGGTTGCAAGAAAATTCTGGTGAAAATTGGAAGAATTCTGGTTTCAGATTTGGAATCAGCGGCAAAAAGTACTTAAAACAAGTGTATTTTAATCTCAGATGAGAAAAAAAAGTTTCATTTTGTTGACCTGTGTAATAAAACATTAGTTAATACGTTGATAATTCAAATATTGTGAACGACAGATTGTCACAGATATAAACGAGTGCGCTAAAAACAATCACTTATGTGACTCAGAATTGAGCCTTTGTATTAACACTGAAGGCTCCTACAGATGTGAGTGCCATGTGGGCTACAGGTTGACTGGGAATAACAAGTGTGAAGGTATGATTGGAGGTATTCATTGGTGTAAAATTTGCTGTGAGGATAATTTGCAAGAAAGTATAAATTTAAATAAAAGCATTTATAATAATAGTTAGATTGACATTTTCTATAGTGGTTTAGTATAATGTCATGGCTGTAATTTATTTATTTGAACAAAAATGATTAAGCAGCCGATGCGTAGTCATTGAGTGGTACAGTGGTGTAGTCGTGGTGTGGTACAGTTGTGTAGTCATGGTGTGGTACAGTGGTGAAGTCGTCGTACAGTGGTGTAGTCGTGGTGTGGTACAGTGATGTAGTCGCGGTGTGCTACAGTGGTGTAGTCGTTGTGTGGTACAGTGATGTAGTCGTGGTGTGGTACAGTGGTGTAGTCGTTGTGTGGTACAGTGATGTAGTCGTGATGTGGTACAGTGGTGTAGTCGTTGTGTGGTACAGTGATGTAGTAGTGGTGTGGTGCTGTGGTGTATTCGTGGTGTGGTACAGTGATGTAGTCGTGATGTGGTACGATGATGTAGTCGTGATGTGGTACAGTGATGTAGTCGTGGTGTGGTACAGTGGTGTAGTCGTTGTGTGGTACAGTGATGTAGTCGTGGTGTGGTACAGTGGTGTAGTCGTTGTGTGGTACAGTGATGTAGTAGTGGTGTGGTGCTGTGGTGTAGTCGTGGTGTGGTACAGTGATGTAGTCGTGATGTGGTACGATGATGTAGTCGTGATGTGGTACAGTGATGTAGTCGTGGTGTGGTACAGTGATGTAGTCGTGATGTGGTACGATGATGTAGTCGTGATGTGGTACAGTGTTGTATTTGTGGGGATAAAGTCGGTGGCATAAGTGAATAACACACGAAGTGCGTTCGAAAAGATACCTAGTCAAATCAGCGAAACTTCATCTGATGTCTTTCTGTCTATTTATTTATTAAGTGTTCTATATATAATTTATTTGTCATAAACTCTAATTTAATTTGATAAAACACTGTTTCAACCTGATAATTCACAGATGGTAAATTAAATAAAGCTAAATAACCATGAACGATTTAAATAAACAAATAAGTAACAAAATCTCACCGATGTTAATATCGACAGATATAGATGAATGCTACAATTCAACTCGCCATTGTGACCAAGAATGTAGAAACACACTGGGCAGCTTCTACTGTGGGTGTCTCTCAGGATTTAAACTGGTGTCTGACAATAAAACCTGTGAAGGTAAGATTCGATCGTAAGTACTTAAGACTCACGATGTTTATCACGATAAATCTTTAGACGTTTTCCATCCACATTCAATTTTCACCTTAATTTAATTATACTGGTTCAGGAAGTCGTTGAGACTTGTGACACCTGACTATACTAACTGAGTGTTTAATATGGCATTCGCCATAATTATCATGTTCTAAGTTTGAATAATGAAAATTTTAACTTTTACTACATAAACAGCAAAAACCTTAACATTTATTTTTGATACTGTAGTAAATAATAGCCTGAGCTCTGTTGAAATGGGCATACAACCAAGTGATCGAACAAAGACAACGTTCATCGTTGTGTACAGGCACTGTTTTTTGCTCACCGGAGCGGCAACATTTATGATCTTTTTCTTTGTCTTCTGCACAATGGTATATCTTTTCACATCGTTTGAGAAGAATCAATCTATAGTGACATGTGACAGGGGGACTTACTTGACAATATCCTTGTATGAGAAATCGAACGTTAAACATTTATTGTAGATTTTTTCAAATTATTTTACGTGATTTATGACTTCGCGTCATGCATTTTACGCAATAATGAGCAATGCTTTTATAGATTTAATTTAAGTAACTCATTTGCATTGTTTCGTTAACTTATTTATTTCTATTGTGCAGACATTAACGAGTGCACAACTGACACGACGTTATGTGAACATGAATGTAACAACACAATGGGAAGTTTTCAATGCTATTGTAGACCCGGTTACGAACGTGACTGGTTTAGGTCAACCTCTTGTAAAGATGAGATTATTAGCTTAAATATTGTTTATGATAATATACATAGAGGGCCTACATTATAGGCCTATAATGAAGAGGCAATGGAAGGGACTCCTATGTGGAAATGAAGAGGAAGGCGGAAGACAGAGAAGAGTGGAGGCGTTATGTACCATGGACCTGCCAGTAGGCAGTGGACTTTGAGAGTGGAGAGGCTATAAATGCCAATATGTAACTAAAACCGGAATAACAATAACAAAACACGTTACTGTGAAACGATTCACTACCGTAACTATATATTTAACTTTTAATATCACATTGTAAATCCTTTAGGCAATCAATATTATTCAATATTCATGTAACCAATCCTGTACAAAGTGCGAATTTTCTAGGTTTTTCTCTCAGATCAGTCCGGCTGGGGTTCGAAACCACGAAACAGGATTTGTCATTTAAAACTTCATGACATTATCAACACCTCTATCCACTACACTATTGAGACATTCGACTGTGATGTATAAAGTGTAAATATAGATATGGATACAAATAGAAGCTACAGATAAATAAAGGCGAGAAAGAGAGATAGAACGAAGAGAGAGCGAGAGATGGACCGATAAAACGAATAAGATTTAAATTCCATAAATTTCTCAGTGCCCGAAAAGTGAGGTTTGTGTTGAGATATATCAATATGAAAATATCTCAATATATCTAAAAATGAAAATTTAGTCCTGTTGATATTCGGCTTCAGAAAGAAAAATAAATTAACTGAATCTAAATTGAACTATGCATCACTATTATAAACGTCACAATATGTCACTATCATAAACATCACAATGCGTCACTATCATAAACGTCACTACTTTTTCTTCTTTACTTCCTTCTCATTCTTTCCCGAGCCCTTTTCCTTCACTCCGGCATCAGCCTCAGCGCTCAGTTTCTCCCCCTCTTCCACCTTTTCCTCCAGAACCTGTGAGACAGAGATCAACTTCATGTCTGCAGAGTTCTTAAGGCGACCAAGCTCCTCAGTCAGGTGGAGTCTTATCAGTCTCCTCAGAGTGAAACAATCCTCTGATTCCTCCATCTCCCTGTGACCTTCATCTTAATCTTTCTAAAGTTCAACTCAAAAGTTCCGGAAAATCCCAGGACTGGTAAATCCACTTTAGTGGATCCTCTAACATTCGACTCAATCAAAAGACTCTGTAGACTATACTTGCGCATTTAATGCAATCGTGTACATCTACCACGATGTAATTGTTATCTACAATCGACGTATTGGATGACAGCAACGTTCTGTATATTTGTTGATGATATTGTTATTGTTACTCACATAGATATAAACGAGTGTGCTCGTTGGAAAGGAGGCTGTTCCCACAGCTGTAACAACACAGAGGGCAGCTACCACTGCAGCTGTTCTTCTGGGTATCAGCTGTCGTCTGATCAGCACCAGTGTCAAGGTCAGTTATCAGAGGCTCAATTCCTAAACTACGCCATTTATCCTTAATGTAGATATATTTAACATGTGCCTTTATATTAAACAAAAATATTTAGGTTTTAAAATAAATATAAACAGCATTTGCGAAACTCTACCGCTTGCTTTTTATGAGCTTTCTTGTTCAGCGTCATTTATGTATGCTATAGGCTTAATATATGTTGTGTGCATCTCCTGTACGTATCCGATGTAGGACAAATTAAACGAACAGTGACAACCGGCTCAATCAAAATCTTGATTGCAGCATATTCATAAAAAACCTTGTAAAGCTAAGGTTAACAACAGTTTCCTCACTCTTAATCGATGTCAGTGACGGGCGAGCCCAGGATTTGAAGCCCGCACATACTGATCTGCGGTCGAGTACCTTACTGACGTCGCCACTGGCTCCAGCCAGTAGTGCAATCACTATGATACTTTCAAAGTTAATACAACGGTATATTAGCTTGTATCTGCCACCCATATATTTTAACTATGAACGATATTGTTAATTTAATCAGGTAAATTATAAATCTACATAAATAATATAACGAATAAGTTCCGGAAAAGCCCCAGACTGGTAAATCCACTGCAATGGAGGCTCTAACGTTCGACTCAGTCAATGGATTCTGTAGTCTGTACTTGCGCATTAAATGCTTTCGTGTAAATCTACCACGACGCAATAGTTATCCATCAACGACGTCAGGGGTGACAGTAACATTCTGTGTATTTGTTGTTGTTGTTGTTAATTTTGTTGCTCATTTAGATATAAACGAGTGTGCTCATAACAAAGGAGGTTGTTCTTACCGCTGTCACAACACTAATGACAACTACCACTGCAGCTGTCATGCTGGGTATCAGCTGTCATCTGATGAGCACCAGTGTCAGGGTCAGTTATCAGAGGCTCTATTCCTAAACTACGCCATCCATCCTTAATATACATGTAACTTTATTTTGCACAAAATCATTTAGATTTTAGAATAAACTTAAACATCATTTGTGAAACTCTCCAGTTTGCTTTGCTACGAGCTTTCTAGATCAGTATCATTAGTATGCTGCAATGTATGCTGTGTGCATCTACTGTACTTATCCGCAATAAGACAAATTAAATTAACAGACTACCGGCTATGCTCAAACCTTCATTGTAGCACAGTCTTAACGCATTTACTAGGAAAGTATTTAACACAGCAGTCTTATCTCATTGAAATAGTAGCTTGTATCTGCCACGGATACATTTAAATTATGAACGCCGTTTTTAATTTAATCTGATAAAATATACATCTGAGTAACTATGTAAAGCTCTTGACGTGGAACAGGCTTTTATCAAGATGTCATCGAGTTCATCTTGCTCACCTACTGATCCTCTCACAAAAAAGGAAAATCAGTTAACGATCAGTCAAGCGACGCGCGCATGAAGCGTAACACAGCTGCCAAGCATACGGCCTGCATAACGTTTATCGCCAGAAAGAAGAGTCTGGAGCAGACACTTCTGGCGATTTATATTGGCGCACCGGTTGAAGGTTGACATCCCTCCCCCACCACTACACTCCTTCGCTCCGTCTCTGCGTCCTGTCTATCCAATATAGATGTGGGACACATCCGGTTGTCCACGCCCTACAGGGTACTCATTCCGGGATCGTCTGCAGATGAACAGCCGGGCTGTTCAAGTTCTTGTAGGAATTTCTGATATAAATTTTCGTCACGAGAGGTCGGAACCTCTGCTCTCAGTAAGGATCATCTCATGACTAAGCGATACTACAATCACGTTATCAGAACGCCGCTTACGGTCGTCAGCAGCCAAGCAGCTAAATCCTGTCAAGTACCCCCATACAGTGACGTCGCCACTGGTCTTCCATTATCCCTTGAGATTCACTTTGTCTTTCAGTGTAAGGGATCGAGCATGAAACTAAGACCCCCGAATTTGGTCACGAGATACGCAAGAGCAGCTCAACAACTAGGTCGACTGATCTGGCGGCAATTATTTCTCACATGCATATCGAGTCAGGGGACCACCACATCTCCGGTCGTTTAGGCATGACCGCTGACCTTAACCTGTCCAACGATCCAGCCTTCCTCTTAGTGAGCCTCGACGTTAAGGACATGTCGTCCACCGCGTCCTACGCCGATCAAGCTTCCTCCTCCCATCCCAGCTACTTCCTGGCCAGATCCGGCCTAGAATTCTCCGGAGGGGGGATTTCCCTCACACTCGATCCTTTGTGGAAGATTACTCTGAAGCTTGTGATAGATTCCAGAATTTTCCAAATACCTGTGACAGATTCCAGCAGAAGATGAACAAACAAATGTTAATTTTAGTCAAGAATGAATAGAAATAATAAAAATAATAAAAATAACAATAACAATAATAATAATATTAATAATAATAATAATAATAATAATATCCCAGCCGTTAAATAGCCCCTGGGATTGATCTGCACTGATGGGAAGCGTCCGGACGGTGTCTCACAAATTCCATGGGCAGAGGGCAAGTGTGTTAGCTGGGACGTCACCGTTACGGACACTTTCTCAGTAAGCAATCTCAGCCTATCTTGCGCTGCTGCTGGTCCTGCTGCAGAGGCCGCGGCTAATATGAAAACTCTGAAGTATGCCGAAATCTCTAGCAACTATATCTTCATGCCTATTTCCTTTGAGAACCTGGGCCCCATCAACTCTGCCGCATCAGACTTTATTGACGAAATAGGCAGGAGGACCAGCGCCATTACTGGTGATCAGCGGGAAAAAGTTTTCTTTGGAAGCGACTGTCTATTGCTCTCCAGCGTTTCAATGCAGTATGTGTCAGTGGCACTTTGGCTAATGCGGTTTCCCAGAGTGTAGATGAATTATTTTAATCGCTTCTTTTTAAACTTTTAATTAAATAAAGTCTCTTTTATTTAATTTTTTAGCCCAGGGCCCTTTACAGCCCAGGGCATTAAAAAATAAATAATAATGTTAATAATAATAAAAGAACTATGATTTGGCTCAAGAGGAATACTCGACGTTTACAATGATCGTAATACGAAAAATTTCGTTTAATAATCTCATTCAAACAGCTATCGTCTTACTGATGTTCCCGTAAACATACCATGTACATATTGCATTACACCTAATGGCCGTTTTGCTACTTAAATTAATTTACGAGATTAATTATTTTATAAAACAATACTTATTTCTATAATGAATTATTGATATTTTAAAGACGTAGACGAGTGTGCTGAAAATAAAGGTGGTTGTAAGCACGCGTGCACCAACACTGAAGGAAGTTACGAGTGCAGCTGTAACACGGGATTTCAACTCAACTCTGATCCACACGCTTGTGACGGTAAGAGCATCTGAGCTGCAACATGTAAAATTAAAAAGAGTGACTGATGGATTTTATTCTCTCTCTCTTTCTTTGTCTTTCTCTCTCTCTCTCTCTCTCTCTCTCTCTCTCTCTCTCTCTCTATATATATATATATATATATATATATATATATCTCAAACCATTTAGCCAATTATAAAGTCTACTCAAATGACTTTTCTATGGTACGTTTTCCTTTGCACAGTCTTTTTCAATGCTTACCAGCGAATGTTTAGCGAATATTTTGTGTGTTTGGAGATATTTTGTTGCTTAACATTAAATAATTCTATTCCATTTGACTGGTCCGCAGAGATTATTTATGCTACATATCTATCTTAGAGAGCGCTAACTTTGTGCATAGTAAAATCTCTATGTTCAGATATCGACGAATGCAAATTAAAGGAAAGGAATGGAAATTATCGACACAAGTGTGACAGAGAGCAGGGTGCTTGTGTCAACACTGAGGGTTCCTATGAATGTGACTGTAAGTCTGGGTATCAACTCATCAACCAAACACTAAAGACACCCGTGCCTGGCCAAATCAGCTCCTGTGAAGGTTCGTTTGGTGCTCGGAGGTTCAGTTTCATTTCTATTTGCTAAAACTGGAAAATAAAACTGATTTTTTTGCAAATGGGAACATATTTCAGAATTGTATTCTAATCTTTTGTTTATATTATTCTGATAAATTCTAATGTTCATTTTGGATTTTACTTGCTGAACATGGTCATGATAACTGAAAAAATTCCCAGTAATGGCTCATTTTAAGAAAATTACGTAAAGCTATATTTGTAATATAGCTTATGAGTCTGTACATAAAGGCATTAAAAAAATTAAAGATTATCTTTTTGTAAGTATATAGGCTACCTAAGCTTTGACAGAGCTACTTACCCGTCATCAAAAGTTTCCTTAAGGAATTTTAAACATTTTTAAACGAGCAGCTTGTCATGTACGTTATCATTCGAACATAACAAACTTCATTTGTTCGAATATAGTCTTGTTAAAATTTACATTTTGTGAGTAATGAATTCAATTTATTTATTAATAATATTCATTAATTGATTTGATGCCATTCTATATAGACATTGACGAGTGCTCAAGTGATCTGAGAGACGTGAGTTGTGGAGTGAAGCAAGTCTGTTTGAATAGTATTGGATCTTTTTATTGTCACTGCTCTCCAGGCTTCTATCAAGAAGAAAAGGGGTCAAAGTGCTTCGGTAAGAGTTACTGAGTGAGAGAAAGAGAGAGAGAGGGAGCGAGAGAGAGAGAGAGAGAGGGAGAGAGAGAGCGAGAGAGAGAGAGAGAGAGATAAATGAAATGATTGATAGATAAAAAATAGAAAGAAAGAGAGAAAGAGGGTGAGAGAGAAGAAAGTACAGAGATAAAATATGAGAGAAAAACACAGAGAAAGTGCGTAACAAAAGAAAGAGAAATATTTAGTAATGATTTTAAATAGATAAGTATGGACTATATAACTTAGGAAATGTATATTGGGTACATCTATTTTGTTATTCTACATGTTGCCTCTCAGTATAGGCTACATGTAGAATTACTGCATGGATTTACTTAATATACCTTTTCTTAAGTTAGGCCTATATAATGATTGATGCTTTTTTATTGAAAAATTAAATCAAGTAATCTCTATTGATGGGAGTATCTTACAACATCGTAAAATCAATAACATATCAAACAGGATTTAATGTCTGGTGCATATTACCAAGACCTTGTGAGGAACGTCTTAAAACAAACAATTACAGGTATGAAATCATTTAACAATTTGTTTATGAAATAGTTTTATACATTACTTTTTATTTATTTGATTGTTTTTTTATATTTTGAATACTTTGGAAATTGAAACTTGCATTAGTTTTAAGGTGTTTTTATTCTTGAATTAAGTTGAAATTCTCATACATGAATAAAATTGACCTTAATATTTATTAGGCCTACCGCTTACAAATATATTACTGAAGAACGAAACCATTTTCTTCTCCACAGATAATATATTATTGATAATATGTTTTGTGCATGTGAGCTATCCTCTTATGCAGCACCCACGATCTGAAACTCTTTAACTACTAATCGTCGCTATTGTATTTTCATTCAATTTTCTAAGGCAAGCTTATGACATATCTTTTCCCACATTAGACATACACTCTATCCATACCATTTTTGATCACGGGACCGGCTTTCATTTAAGACCTTACATCTCCTCAGCACATTTCTTTTACAGATTGGTCTAGGTGAATTGATCTGTAGTGATGTGGCTGTGGGGACGTCCCTGACCTCATCCTTGAAAGAGGAAACGGACGTTAAACCATAATTTTTTTTGAAAAATGCCATGGGCTGTATAGGGCCCTGGGCTAAGAAATAAGATAAAAGAAAGACTTTGTTTAATTAAAAGAAAGATGAAAATATTATTATTATTATTATTATGATTATTATTATTATTATGTTAAAGTTATTTATTATACGTCACCCGATGTTTCGCAGCTCAAAAGGGTCATGTGGCGGAGCCTCCTACGTCAGGCAGCACGACGAATAGATGAGCCTCTGTCCCATGATAAAGTGATTAGACTGGAAGTCCAAAGAGTCGTTCCAGTGGGTGTGGGGAATTAATGAACTACAGTGTTTATTTTTATAAGTATTATTATTATTATTATTATTATTATTATTATTGTTATTATTATTAATATTTTTTTAAATTTATTTTTTATTTAACCCCCTAAGTAGGGGGTTATTTTTATTTAATCATGCTCTCCACTCTGAAATGCCGTGTCACCAAAAGTACCACGGAAACAAACTGCATTGTATCGCTGCAGAGCCATTGACAAACGTTGCCACAGGAAAGATTTCTCGCGAAGATCTCCAGTAATGGCAGTTTTACTCTTGTCTATCATATCAATGCAGTCTGTGCCTGCAAAATTTGTGGGTCCCAAAGTCTCAAAGGCTATGGGTGCAAACATGTACTTACAAGATAATTCATTGTATTTAACGAGTTTCCTGCTAGCAGCTGCTTCGGCCGCAGAACCAACAGCGCAACTTGAAATGCAAATGTTACTAGCGGCAAGAGTGTCAGTGACAGTGACGTCCCATTTAAGACATTTACCCTCTGACCACGGAATTTGGGTTACTCCATCAGGTCGCTTTCCATCTGATCTTGGCAGGCCCAGCGGTTCTTTGATATCGGGGATGTTAGCTTTGTTCAGAGCGCGCCATATGATGTCATTGAGATATTGATGACGTCCAACTCTACCGGCGCTATCACGGGTTATATTCTGCAAGATAGCCCGTGAGTCCCCAACACGTTAACTGCTGCACCACAGACACATGTGTCCGGTTCTCATAGGCTAGTGCCCAAACGAAGACCAACTGCCACTCTAACCGCCTCATCGTCCAGACGAAGACCGCAAGAAGATATCGGTAAGGCTTTAAGCCAGTTGCAACTGTGAGATGAAACGGCGAGTAGTATTGACTTATCCTGTGGGTTCAGGGAGTTACTGGGGATATCAGAGTGCAATGATTTTGTCATGCGAGCGTCCCACGTATTCTGCTGGTGAGCTAATGAGCCTGTCGGAGCATCTGGCTTACAATGACCACTCCATATTTCCTTAATCATGCTAATCTCCGGATCAGGGCAGAGAGCTAAAGAAGAGAGAATTGAGTCCTGGAGCACGTTAGTCTCTGCAGCAGAAGCCAAGAAGGCGGACGACGCAAGCGAAGAGACAGAGCGAACCTCAAGACCGCCTATTCGGATAGGTAGACTAGCTTGAAAATTGTCCGAAAGATGTACATTAGCAATGCTGCAAATAGCTTTTCGTAAGATTTCGTCGAATTCATCGAGTTGTGAGTGACCCGCACACGGAGAAGCTCGTAGAATATAGCTAAGTTTTGGTGCGCTGAGGCAATTGCGCAATACCCGTGGGAGCATCGTGAGCAGAGATGAGTCTGAGTCTGTTCACTTCTCGGTCCAGATTGTCACACTGAGTTAAGAGCGTAGAATCCATTGACTCCCTGGTTGCAGAGGAGCTCCTAGGAGATTAGTTTGGTCAGGCTTGAGGTGAGTAAATGAGCTGATGATCGGGAACTTATCAGATGGAGAAGCATCAATGAGCTCACATTTAGCTACATTTATAATTAAACCTATTGCACTCCCTTCCTCCATGAGTTTGGCCACATTACTCTCAACAGAAGCTTCATCCTTACCCAATGTAATATCACCCAGGTAGCCAAAAGCCAAAGCTGACCCTAGAGAATTGAGTAGAAAATGCATTGTGAGGCAAAAGAGAAGTGGACCAAGAGGATCTCCCTGCTGGACACTCTCGCTAGATAAAATCTCTCTGCTACCGAATCTGAGGATGCTAGGGTCATTATAGGATGAGCAGCAGAAAGATTCCAGCTCAGGAAGGAGAGAGTGGACTGCACCCCAACATGGCGTCCCTATTGATGGAGTTGAAGGCGTTACTAAAATCCAGTTTGGCAACCACCCAATCGTCAGGTATGTGAGCAACAAATCTCCTCGTGGCATGCACTGCTGTCTCACAACCGCCTTGAACACCTACTCCCAACTGACGAGGTTGAAGAGATCCGGAAAGTTGAGAAAGAGCGAAAGCGTTAGCGCATTTAGCAGCAATCCTGTATACCCTACAGCAATCGGACGAATGCCTCCACACTTCTTCCTCAGTGCCAAGGGGTTAGTTCCAAACAAGATCGGCCTGACTACCTCGTGGCACTTGCCCTTAAGAAGCAGGTAGATGAAGCCGGTTACTGCAGTTAAGGCTTCATTTCCCTGCATTGGACAATTCAACATTTGTAAAATGTGCTGAGGACGAATGCCATATTCGCCTGAAGAACCAGCCGGGTAGCATCTAACAGCTTTTATTATTATTTTTATTATTATATATTAATCTTTATTTCACCAAATGGTAGAAAGAAATCAAAAGAACAAAAATATATAGACATGTAGGTGCAACAAACAAACAAAAATAGAAAGTAAAAATAACATACATTATGTACCTCAAATGTTTACATTGCCTAAGTTAATATTATTTAGACCTAGTGCCTTTACTTTCAACAAAAATTATTTCTTCTCCATCTATATCGATCTTTTATACTGAAGATATTGTACACATGCATACTGTACAATACAAAAAATTTCTACATTCTTCACGCGAAATATTTTAAAAAGAGTTTATGATCACGTATATCAGAACACTCAGTAAAAAATCTCTTACCAACTCTGATACAACAGGACTTCTTAGAATTTAACTTTAGATTAATTGCGTCTAGTTCGTCACAACATACATTAACCATTCGTTCTAGTTCCGTTACAGTTGGAGCTAATGATATTAAGTCATCGGCATTCATAAATGATCCGTACGAGATCCCATTCATATTACAACCGTAGTTAGATAATCTCGAAAGTAAGGATCAACATACATATAGATGCAAAATAGGGTTGGCGATAATATACCACCCTGTCTGACGCCACAAATTAGCTTAAATTTTTCAGAATTAGCACAGTCCCATCTAACGCTAGAGATTAACTTCGAATACCAATTGGTTAGGATTTGTATGACACACAAAGGTACATTTAATTTTAACAATTTATAGAATAGACAATTATAATTTACCCGATCAAAAGCCTTAGAAATATCTAAGCAGCACATATTAACAGTGGAATCATACTCAGCACTAATAGTCCACTACATTCCTTACACAAAAAATTGCATTTGCACAACCAAGATTCTTCTTAAAACCAAACTATCTATCATTTGATTTTAAATATTTACCGAATAAAAACAATATACTATTTTCAAACACTTTTGAGATTATTGAGCTTAATATAATTCCTCTAAAATTATTGATCTTTTGAATACATTTTATACTTGTATCTTTCTGTATTGGAATGAGAATACATTTTCCTTATTGATTGGGCACATAACCTTAAGCCAATATTATATAAATAGTTTAGCTAGAGTGACGTAGAGGATTGGATGTGCATTTACTAAATGTTCTTTTTGTAAAATATCAATTCCAGCAGCCTTGCCATTATGTAATTTTGAGCTGCTGTGTCGATAAGGAATGCATTAAACACAGAGCTATCCAGCACTTTCTCGCTACTAAGTTATGAAAACCCTGAAGTTTTTTGAAAGTAAATTACTTAATATATTTGACATCTTTGTAATAAATTTTTCATCAACCGAGTTTGTGATCATATCAAAGCGACTTTTAAACAAATCTGAAGCCACCTTTTTATTATTTGCCCCTTCTATATTTGTAAGTACATAATTTTTTTCACCGACCTCCTTTTCCAGGTCCCCCAGAATTTTGCTGTTCTCCCATTGCACAAGGAGTATAATAGAGAATCTGATATGATCTGTTTAGCCTCAAATTTACGAGTTCTTGTTAGGTCTCCATAAAGTCTTTTATCGAAATTTCTTTTGTCAAAAACCTGGCCAAATCTTGGTTTACCTGCTTCCATCCATTTCTGATGGGAATTTACACAGTTAAGTTTTAATTCATTCAGATTATCATCCCGCCACTGTTTGTAGATATTGGCTTTCTTGAAAGATACAAATTAATAACTAGCATGTAATAGCACATTTACAATAGCATTATACCAGCGTTCTATATCACTATTATTGCATAATTCATGACTACATTTATTATACTCCAGGGAACTACATACTGTAGACACCTCCTTGAATACTGGTTCTAAAAATACTCTAGTATAATCATAATATGACTGTAAATTGCAATGATCAAACCTAAACCTGCCACCAACCTTCACGGCGTTAGTATTTGTAGACTCATAATTAGTAGTATAGAAATTGTCATTGTTACTCGCAGCTGGGCGGGATATATTCAGTATCAACTCAACTGGTTCATGATCAGAGAAATTAAACGCTGACTGCACAGTATCATACTTCACGACAGAAGAATTAAGATTAGTTGATAAACATATATAGTCTATAACACTGAAACAATCTTTAGTTGCATTACTAAAAGTATAAGCATCAATCGAAGTAGAACGCGTAATGTCTATAAACTCAAGATTATACATCTTAATAAATTGTTTTACTGGCAGCGATTGATCACAATTATTGCATATATTGCAATTAAAGTCCCCACCAAATATTATTTTATCATAATGTAAGTCATCGATTGAATTGGAAAAAAAAAAAAAAATCTCTAATAGAATATCACGTGCTTCATCTGACTAAACTCTACAAGGCAAATAGGCATTTATAATGATGAAATTATCAATATTTAATATTACTCGTCTTTCCTTTAATAGAAGTGGAACAATACGCCAAGAAAACGATTTATTTACCATAGTAAGCACCCCTCCAAACGGTCTCTCGTATATTATATTATTTTGTATAGAATTATTCATAGCGGAAATACCAAAGATGTTAAAATTAGTAAATTTATTAAATTTGTTTAGGTTGTCACTAGTTAACCAGTGCTCTTGAATAAGGATGATTTCGTAATTATTATTGTCACACACGTCAGCAATAAGCTGTTCACCCAGATTATAGCCATGCATATTGAATGTCATGACTCTTAGTGGAACTAACTCCGACTTGCTAACCGGTTTTCTCAGATCAGATAATGAGTCTGCTGTATTTGCCATTTCTCAGCTGATTGTATTGACATCAGCAGCATTACCGGCCCCTGAATTATCAACGATCATAGCAGAAGCAGCAGCTACTTGGGTTGTTGTTTCTTTCGGATTAAATTTCCACGACTTAATAACACTAGCCCGAAGTTGGGCAGAATTGAGAAATTTCTCGACGATACTGTTGTCAATGCATACTCTGAAAGCCTTAGTAATTTATTTCTTGACTTCACCTCTAAACAAGAAATCGGGTTACAGCCTTCGGCTATTGATGCCTCCAATGACGTTACACTCTCGGAGATATTAACGTTGTATACACCGAGTACCCTTTTCTTAATATACGGTTATTATTGTTATTATTATTATTACTTTATTTTATTTTTTTTTTAAATGCCCTGGGCTGTAAAGGTCCCTGGGCTAAAAAATAAGATAAAAGAGACTTTATTTAATTAAAAGTTTTTAAAAAGCGATTAAAATAATTCCTCTGCACTCTGGGAAGCCGCTTTAGCCAAAGTGCCACTGAAGCAGACTGCATTGAATCGCTGGAGAGCAATAGACAGTCGCTGCCACAGAAAAGATTTTTCGCGCTTATCACCAGTAATGGCGCTGGTCCTCCTGCCTATTTCGTCAATAAAGTCTGATGCGAGAGAGTTGATGGGCCCCAGGGTCTCAAAGGCAATAGGCATGAAGATATAGTTGCCAGAGATTTCGGCATACTTCAGAGTTTTCCTATTAGCCGCGGCCTCTGCTGCAGCACCAGCAGCAGCGCAAGAAAGGCCGAGATTGCTAATTGAGAAAGTGTCCGTAACAGTGACGTCCCAGCTAACACACTTCCCCTCTGCCCATGGTATTTGAGAGACACCGTCTGGACGTTTACCATCAGTGCGGATCAATCCCAGGGGCTCTTTAATGGCTGGGATATTCGCTCGACTCAGGGCGCGCCAGATCAAGTCGTTTATGAACTGATGTCTGCTGATTCTGCCGGCACTACGCTTGCACGACAGGCCGTGAATGCCTAACGCATTGACTGAGACACCACAAATGCAGTTGTGTGGCTCACATAAGGTAGTGCCCAGACGAAGACCGGCCGCGACTCTGACTGCTTCGTCGTCCAGACGGAGGCCGCATGATGAGATTGGTAAAGCCTTGATCCAGTCTCCACTATGGGGGGCCGACACTGCGAGCAGCCGCGCCTTTTCTTGTGGCAAAAGTGGCTTCGCCAGGAGTTCCGTGTGCAAAGCAGTAGTGACCTTTGAGTCCCAAGCCTTCATGCTATTAGCCGTCATACCGATTGGAGGTTCGGATGTGGACAGAGCAGTCCAAATGCCCTGAATCCTGGATATCTCCAAGTCGGGAATTTGAAAGAATCCGGAAAGGATTGAATCCTGTAGAACGCCAGTCCCCGCGGCTGAAGCCAAAAAGGCAGAAGGTGCCAGCGACGAGACAGAGCGTATACCCAATCCTCCGTAGCATATTGGCAGGCTAGCCTGAATCCATTGAGCTTCGTTAACATTAATATTAACGATGCTACTGAGCGACTTTCGCATGATGGAATCATAATTCTGCAATGCTGGATGACCCGCACATGGAGAGGCACGCAATAAGTATATGAGTTTTGAAGAACCTACACAGCTCCGCAATATCGTTAGAGCGTCGTGTGCGGAGATGAGCTTCAACCGGCTCGCGGCTCTCTCTAGTTTAGAGCACTGAGTATTGAGAGCCAAATCCATAGCTTGACCCGTCTGCAATGGAGCTCCAAGTAGACTGGCTTCGACAGGCTTTACACGAATGAATGTATTGATGGCCGGAAAGTTACTGTCGGATCGAGTGGTAATGAGCTCACATTTATTTATATTCAGGCTTAGCCCCAAAGCCTTTCCCGCAACCATCAGCCTTGAGATATCATCCGCCACGGTAGACTCAACCCCGCCCACAGTTATGTCGTCTAAGTAACCTATTTCAGAGAAGAAGATAGCGACTGGAGCAACGGGTGTATTGTCAAACTGAACAGGAGAGGGCCCAAAGGGTCACCCTGTTGTACCCCCTCGCTAGACATGATCACCCGTTGACCGAAACGTAGAACACTTGGGTCTTCATAGGACAGACGGCAGAAAGGCCCCAGCTCAGGTAGTGAAGAGTCTACAGCTTCTAGCATGGGAACCCTTTTCAGGGAGTTGAAAGCGTTGCAAAAGTCCAGTTTAGCCACTACCCAATCGTCTGGCATGCTGCTAATGAATCGACGGGTGGCATGCACGGCGGCTTCACAACCTCCTTTGACACCCACGCCTACCTGGATAGGTTGAAGAGAGTTTGAGAGCCTGTCTAGGGCGAAGGAATTAGCACATTTGGCAGCGATCCTGCGCCAAGAGTAGCCCACAGCAATCGGTCTAAGCCCGCCGGTCTTTTTCTTCAGAGCAATCAGGTTGGCTCCAAAAAGAAACGGCTTGACTTCCTGATGACATTTACCCAGCAAAAGGAGATTTACAAAACCGGTAATGGCTGTTAGAGTCTCCCTGCCCATTATGGGGCACGTCACCAGCTGCAGGATGTGCTGTGGCCTCAGACCATCCGGGCCCCCAGAAGAACCGGCGGGGAAACTTTTCACGGCTTTCATTACCTCCGCTTCAGTGACTTGGAGCGTATTCGCTTGGGGAGAGGCTGAGCTAAGAAGACTTCGGGGTGTACTGACCGCTGATGGATGTTTCAGACTCAGCTCTCTGTAAGTTTCATCATTATTCGGGGCCAGCGACTCTTCTGAGCACAGGATTCGCACGGCTGCTCTTAAATTTCCGTCTTCGATCTTTGAGGTCACTATGGATCGGAGGGATTCCTCAGGAGTACGCGGCCTGGAAGATTTGCGAAACTTCGCTCTTTCGTCATCTGAAACAGGAACTTCCACCCCGGACACTCTTTTGCGAATCAAGGACGCCATATTGTGCCTTTTCCCTGTTCTTTTAGGTGCTAGCAATATGTCTTCGCCAATGGCAAGAAGAGATTTCCATGCTTCTAAGTCGTCCACGCACTTAGAGATTCTATCAAGTATACTTATCAAGTAGGTGGCGCAAGTGGCTCGAACAGATTTAGGAATATGCTTGATAGTACCACTGGTAAGGTTGGGATGAGCAAATACTGTAGCTGCATCAGAAGGATGGCGTATCGGGGGGATGCTGTTTGATGGAAATACGGGTGGATGGTGGTCCTCATCCCTTACATCACTAGAGGAGCGTTGTGATGAGAATGTCCCCTGAGCTTCAATTGGGGGCTTGTGAGACCCTAGGCACCGGTTGTCACGGGGGCCATGTAGGTGAACAGACCCGTCTCTAATGTGCAACTGAAACACTTCTAAGCACACACTGCAAGTACCGTTTCTCTTGTTAGCATCCTGAGACAGAGACCATGTATGCTTGCGAGGCGGCATTCAAGCGTGAAGTTATAAACAGCACCGTGAATATCGAGTCTATTTATAGCCTTGGGAAATCCTGTAAACAGATTCACACCTGTAGCTCATAACTGACTCCAAATTTTGACGAAATGGCAGAAAAAGCGAAAAACTCTTGGCGAGCGGATGAATTACTGAAGCTCAATCCTTCTGTTGGCAGAATGACGAGGGCTGGGGTTGGCTAATAAATAATAAAAATCGCGAAAAAGCAATGTTAAGTGCGCGAAAGGTAAACAAACGCAGCCAGCACGGACCTCCCAGAGCAGAGGATTATTATTATTATTATATTTTATTTATTTTTATTTATTTTTAATTTTTTAAATTTTTTTAAACCGGAGTAAAGAACCTAGTGTTTGATAAAAACGATTCAAGCAATAAGTGCTGAATCGCCGCCCGGCTACTCGAGGTCATCAATCGGCTTAAAAGAATTATTGAAGCAGACTGCATTAAATCTTTGCAAAGTCATGGAAAGCCTTTGCCAAAGAAAAGAAGTCTCTCGCTTATCGCCGGTTTGCTCTGCAATAAGTCTGCCTATGCCATTAATAAAGTCAGCTCCTTCGGGATTCATCGGACCCATGGTTTCAATGGCCACCGGAACAACTTCATATCCTAAGGACAGATCACGGTATTTATCCAACTTCCTAGAGGCGGCATAAATAGCAGCTCCACCGGCTGTGACTGAGTCGTATTCAGGTAGGAGTTTGCCATGGTGTCAATGACCGTGACGTCCCATACGGCACATTTACCGTTGCACCAGGGCACTAAAGTCATGCCATCCGGTCGCTTGCCGTCTGATCTGGAAAACCCACTTGGTTACTTAGAGGAAGGGATGCCTACTCTTGAAAGTGCTCGCCATATTAAGTAATTTAAATTGTGGTGGCGAGACATTCTACCTGAGCTTCGTTTGCAGGAGAGGCCGTGGAGACCTAAAGCGTCGACTTCATGACCGCAGGGGCACATGTGAGGCTCGCAAGTTTTCGCCCCTAACGGAAACTAACAGCTACACGAATTGCCTCACTGTCTAAAAAAGCCCACACGAAGCAACAGGGAGAGCGTGAAGCCAGTCACTGCTTTTTTTGGTTGATACAGCTAGGAGTCATGCTCTGTCTACCGCACTGGACTGGGATTCTAACAGACTGTTATAAATCCGATCCACTATAGGACGGTCCCATTATTTCTGGTTACTGACCGAGGTAGAAGGTGGAGCACTGGAGGTGAGGCTTTTGTACCAAACTGACAACGCAACGTCAATGGATATATCAGCAGAAAGGGAGCATTTGTGAAGGATGGCGTCTTGCAACTGCCTCGTTCCCATCGCCAAGAAGGCTGAAGGCGCGATATGGGAAACAAGGCGAATTCCAAGATCACCCATGCTCACCGGTAGACTGGCTTGCTGCCACTGCAAAACAGATAAATCTGCGTTGATAACGGCGCACAAGCATTGCCTAAGAGCCTCGTCGTAGTCAACAGCCGCGGATGAGAGAATCTCGGACTAGAGCGCGGGATGTGCATAAGTTTAGGTGCACTTAATGAAAATCGAAGGATTGTCAAAGCATTATGAGCGGCTAGCGACTTCAAGCGCGATGCTGTACGTTTGAGATCCTCCAAGCGACTAGATAAAGTGGTGGTAGTAGCTTTTGCTCCAGAGAGTGGTGCGCCGAGTAGAGTACTATGGGATAGGCCCAATGGCACAACGGATGACAAGACGGAGTTGCCCGGAGATTTGCAATCTGATGATGTGACTTCGCACTTGGCTATAATAATAATAATTATTATTACTATTACTTGGTTATTATTATTATTATTATTATTATTATTATTATTATTTGTTTAACGATTTTGAAACGGACTGAATAACTAATTGAACAACTTCCCTTATAATTTGATGGAATAGACAAAGTTTGACGAAAATGCATTGACGTCCCTAACAATATCCAATTAGACCAATTTATTATATTATTATTATTATTATTATAAATTTATTACTATTACTATTATTATTATAAATACTATTTTACTATAAAGTTATCTATTCGTTATCTACAGAAGTGAAATCTGGCTCGCCTTTTGTAATCGGTATTTCTGAAGCCTTAGTCATCGCTTGCCTCATTGTCATTATCGTCCTCTGCATTCTTTTACGGTTTGTTTGAACTTTCTCTATGCTCATTGTCTTGGATTTGTCACAATACTGTTCGACATTGTCCTTGATTACAGTAGCATTGTAATTGTTTTTACATCTGAGGATTTTTATAAAGCTCTGCGCATTTTACTCTATGGCCTGTCATTTGAAGTTCACATTTCAGTCTGTACTGGCAATTTGTGTGGTTTTTTTCTTTTTCAATCAATCAAACAATTAAAATTTTATGTCTGATTCCTCGCCATTGGATATTGGTAGGGACGTCAATGCATTTTCGTCAAATTTGTCTATTCCATCAAATTAAAAGGGAAGTTGTTCAATTAGTTATTCAGTCCTTTTCAAAATCGTTAAGCAACCAACGAAACAATCAGTAAAATAATTATTTAATCTATAAATCGCTTAATCAAACGCTGCAACAAATGAAATACTAAAGCATATGATTGATTGATTAATACAGAGCAAGACGTGGGTCACGTGATAGGACTGATGAAGAAGACATGACAGTGTCTCAGCCTGTGATCAAGGAGACTCAGCTGAACACCTGTGAGACAAACACGCTTCTCATCCACCCAGCAGCTGCCAAAAGTACGATCAGTTGAAAAAGTAAACACGTATTGTATTTCCCCGTGTTGTGTTCGCGTTATTTGAAGAATTGACCAACCGGTGACTACACGAGTCGTAGAAGGAGACTAAAGCACTAAGATCCTAACCAACGTGAGAAAGGGTATTCTGTTAGTGAGCGCCTAGGCCACAGAAATTGATATAAAATTTAGTGAAACGAATGGAAGAGAAATAAGGAATTAACGTATATGGGACAGAGGGGATTGGGAAAGATATATTTGTGTCCCGTCCCTAGTTAAACTGGGATTAAAGGGTAAATGCTGAGGAAACACGCATTATAGTGAAATGATCAAGTATGTTGATAACTATCACTTGTAATGCCACATGTTTAAACCATTAAGCAATTTAGACCATTTTCTGTGTAACCAGTCCCGTGAATGTCCGGTATTTTACTCTCAGATCACAGCGCGGCTGCGATTCGAACCCACGAGGGTTCAATTCACCTCGGGATCTGTCGGTAGAAATTTCATTTCGTTACACCTACGCTATAAAGACGTTTCGAACAGACAATTCAAAACTTCAGGTTAAGTCAAAATTGTTTTAAAGTTTTATTCAACTGAAAAAAATATAGTTTTATGTATCTAGCAATTTGCCCTCCACACTATATAAAAAACATGCTTAACTATCAGAAATAAGCTATTGTTATTTGCTCTAAATCGCAGCAAAACCTACATTTAATATAGTGTGACAAAAAACTCATAGAGCTCTGAAATAATTTCTTATGTTTTGATCTTGTCGCTCTCATCTTCTGAATTTTAAGCGCCTATTTTTGAATCAGCTATCTTTGAACTGAGAATAATTGTTTTGAAATTTCTTATATTTTCAATTTCCTATGAACTTAATTTAATTTAATTTAGATTTTCATGTTAGTTTTTTATGGGACTTCATTTCTCAAATTCCATGAACGTCACTAGAGAGCGATTGTATTCCGAGAGAAATGATAACGATTTAGAATATAAATAAAAAGGTCAAAGTTACATAACACGATAGATATATCAGAATTTAAAATGATATTCGCACGACATAATAATGGTTTATTTATCTCACTTAATCTTGAAATTCATTGATTTATTTAATTTTATGGTGATTAGACATATATATTCCGAATAACGACTGCATTAAAGAAGATGACGTCACAGAAGTCTACGCTGAAATCACCGCGACTACCAAAACCGACTGTGATGGAGCGGCGGCAGTCTACACTAATGTTGTTGATTCCACCAACGTCCGTGATGAAGGACATGAAAATACAGAAATGTATGAAGATGTAGCCGCAGTAAACAGCGTCAGCTGTGTCTCAACAGAAAGTGGAGCATTATACGAAAAATTGCAACGCGAAGTCAGTGATGTTGAGACAGGAAAATTACAGTGAGATAACAGCAGAGAGCAGGCCATGTCGGTAGATAACCAGGTAACCAGGTTATCATATATTTATTGTTTTCTTCTGTATTTATATTAAAAGAATAATTAAATTATTAATTCACAGTTATTTTATAAGGGTAGTAACTTATTATTACAAATATTTTAGTGATACGTAAATGTGTAATGAATGCTCCGATTAAGGATATGCTTTGCAAGTTGTTGACTTCATAGTTTACTTGTAAAATTGAACAAATATTAATAAAAAAAAGAGAAGTAAAGAAGAATGGAATATAAAATGAATAAGAGAAATAAATAATGATTTACGAATGACTGATTGACTGAACAAATATTGTATGAATGAAATGATGAATGAGTGAATGAATCGAAAATGGAATGAATGAATAAACGAAAATATGAAAGTATGGCAGAATAAAAGAGTAAAGAAAGATTAAAAAAGAGAAAGAATTGAAGAAAGAAAAGAGTAAGAATAAAAATGAATAAAATAAAGAATAAGTGAGAGAGAGAGAGATGAGAGAGACAGAGAGAAGAGAGAGAGAGAGAGAGAGAGAGCGCACGAACGATTGATGAATTGGCTATTTGATATAATATTGATCTTCAAATGCTTGAAGGATAGCATTAAGAATTACATTTATGTTGTTATTTCAGCATGAATACCAGAAACTACGGATTATTAGAGGTACATGAAAATCAAAATGAAACCAATATCAAGCATTTTAAATAAATTTTTCGTTAGTTCTCACCTAGCTTAAACGAGGAAATGATGGCTGTATTTGTAATTCATTTTATTCGAAATCTTCATATACATGTAAACGAGATATAATGTTCTTTCTTCCTAAATATTTCTCTTTCTCTCTTCCTCTCTCCCTCTCTCTCACATTTGCTAAGTGATGACATTTATTTTATTGAATTGTATCTTAATAAGATATTCATGTCAAATCTACTTAAATTTTAATTATAAAAAACGTACACTAATACAATAAATGTCTTACTCAATTGTTATTGAAAACGTTATCGTTCGTAATAAATTGTTAGAGCTATATATTGATCGTCACTCTAAACAATTACAAATTCCGGAGCTTAGGTGCCATGATCGTACAACAGATTATATTGAAACATACTATCTACAAAACAGATCAACGAGTTTTTTTCAAGACACATGCATGTATATATTCTAACTCAAAATATCAATTGACTTGTTCAGGTAGTTTTCACTGAATCTTTCATCAGAATAGTTTTATCTAATCATAATAGTTTTCACTCTCTTGCTAACTCTCCTGGTAACCTTCATCTTCAGTAGGAACACTTTATATTCATCAAGTGTACGTTTAGTGCCCGTTACCTTCCGTTTAATAGTAACTAAGCTATTAAAAATTAATTGCTCCTCGCATCGGTGCAATGATAAACGACCCCCTGCCCAGGCAATGTTAGCTGAAGCTGAGGAAGGCATAGCGGGTCCACCTCGTCATATGCAGAGTCCCACAAGAGTAGCCTATTAATATATCAAAAGGAATGATATAAATTAATAAAATATCCAAGCGCATGCGGATATGACTAGGAAGACGGAAGATAGAGAATTAAGCGCGTAAGCGTTATACACCATGGACCTGCCAGTAGGCAAAGCCCTAAATGAGAGAGATAGAGAGAGAGAGAGAGAGGGAGAGAGAGAGAGAGTCATCGACAACTTCGAATGGGTCTACTTTTAAACCAAATCCAAGTGCATGTAGATAATATGATTTTCTAAAACCGTGCGATATCCAAAAGCCTAAACTCAAAAGCCTGACAATTTTATTTATTTAGCGTATGCGTTAATCCCGATAGTTTCTTCATTTGTAAGGCAATTTAGCGTAGACAGTCCACCCGGTAAGCAGGTTAGAGGGCACTCCTCAACGATATGTTTCATGTTTTGAGATTGGCCGCAGTCGCAAAGCAGTGAATCACAAATACCCCATCGAAACTCACTATCTCTGCATCTACCATGACCCGTACGGACACTATTTAAATGGCACCAACTTCCTCTGCAGAGATTCGTTCCTGTTAGCGGTTGAGAGGGATCCTGAACCGTATAGTGGTTTCCAACATCAGCGACTGACCACTCTAATCTCCACTGGGATAGAGACGCAAAGGGATCACATTGCTGCAGCATCTCCCAAACAGGATATCGAGATTTGAGTCTTTTCAGAGGAGGAGCCTGACAGTTATATAAACTGACAGGTAGGTTATCTAAAATTAAGACTCATTTAGGAGACAACGCTTTATTCATACAGATTGAAGCATAACCGGAGTTTAAAGTCAGCATCGACTCCATACACCTCTGTCCTTTGACGATTATAAATTATAGCGAGTTTATGTTAGCTAACAATTTAATCGCTCTCTCAACAACAACAATAATATCAGCCAAATTTTTAATTCATAGATATTAATGCTTACTACAGCTTTTTCATTTGATGATTGTAAATTACTGCTATTTAATTTGACCACTATAGGCCTACATTTCTGGCGAGTATAAAATTATTAGCATCCTATTTAGCCCATAATTTAAAAAATTTCTTATTCAAGCTTTCGTATTTATGAAATTTCCATTTCGATTAATTTCTTGAGAGTTGTATGGTACATTTCTAGAACACCTGCTTTATGATTGAGAGGTTCTGATTAAAATCCAGGTTCAGTTAAAAGTGCCTTTTTTCCAGATGTTTGATTATATATATATAAATACTAACCTGTTGTTGTCCTGCTCGATATAGGGCTCCTCAGGAAGCCACAAACCATTGTTCACTGTCTCAGTTTGTCTATTGTTATGTTATGTTGTACATTGTAATGGCTAAAAATAAATAAATGAACAAATAAATAAATGAATAAATGTGTGCCTTTTGCAAACGGATGCATCTAGTATACTATATACACTGTATATATTCTTACAGTAGCCTTTTACTTCCGAAAACTTTAAACAATTATGCGAGATTATTTCTGAGATGCTTTCTCATTGTCTTCCTCAGTTACAAAAGGCAGCAAAAAGTTGCATAGGCCTATTGCAATGATATGATCATCTATGATGATATCTAGCACTTTTATAACCACATAATGAACCATCCGGAAGTTTAGTCAAGAATTATCCATATTGCCAGTCCTGTGAATGTTCGAGATATTACTCTCCAATCAGCTCGGTTGGGAATTGGTCGCAGGATTAAGCATTCCCTGAAACTGAAATGTAAAATTTCATAAGGTTGTTTAACGTTACAAAATCATGGAGCTATTGGGCCCTTCCAATGTTACACAACTGAGAGACGAGAATAATGTAATTTCATTAGGATTATAAGGAAAGCGTTTATTTATTTTATTATTTTATTATTATAGTCATTATTATTATTATTAGGCTACAATATTTATCAGGCTACTTTTATTATTATTATTATTATTATTATTATTATTATTATTATTATTATTATTATTAACGGAATTTAGAAGCCACGTCATTCCTTATCAACCTCTGATCTCGCTGTTTCTAATATTAATTTTGGGTACGTACCTGAACATAAATATCAATTTCAATTTCATGTATAACTACAGATTGTTCGTGAAGCATTAAAAAACAAAAGTTTATTTAGTAAAAGTATAAGAATTATACAAATATTTGCAATGAGCTAATAAAATTTAAAGAAAAAATCTATTGGCCTATTAGGATACTTTTACTCACCAGTGCGCGCTACTTAACTCAGTAATTAGGCTTCATGCAATGTAATCTCTCTGTCTCTCTCTCTTACTTTCTTTTTCTCTCCATCTCATTCTCTCCCTCTCTTTGGTTCTTCCTTCGAATCTGTTCTGATACTGAGGAGCCCATGATATATAATCTCACTCTAAGAAAGAACATGTACTGTTTATGCTATACATGTATTCAGCAATAAGTAATTATTCTACAGAAGTTATACAGCTTACAATACGTAGGGCCTACTTCTAACTCTTTATGCTTTTCCATTCACCCGTCTGTCAATCAATTTACTAATTTACAATATTAATTTACTAATTTACAATATTAATTTACTAATTTACAATATTAATTTACTAATTTACAATATTAATTTACTAATTTACAATATTAATTTACTAATTTACAATATTAATTTACTAATTTACAATATTAATTTACTAATTTACAATATTAATTTAATAATTTACAATATTAATTTACTAATTTACAATATTAATTTACTAATTTACAATATTAATTTACTAATTTACAATATTAATTTACTAATTTACAATATTAATTTACTAATTTACAATATTAATTTACTAATTTACAATATTAATTTACTAATTTACAATATTAATTTACTAAAATAGTCATTACTAAAAAATAAGAATATTAAGAATAAATCAATGAAAGAAAGCTATAAAATAAAACAAAGTAAACTTTAAATTCATTAATTATAAATAATACAGTTAATGCACATTTTCAGACTCGTGAGCATGTCAGTATAATGCACTGAATTTGAATACTGCACTTACTGAACTCCTGTTAAACAACTTGACAACAAATCAGCGTCTCAGCCCGCATAATAATAATGATAATAATAATAATAATTATTATTATTATTATTATATTACAATTCTAGTAATGTATTAATTTATCAATGGAGTAAACGTCATCATCATAATCATCGTCATCATCATCATAATCAGCATCATCATCATCGTGATCAACTTCCCTTTAATTCAAGTCTAACTAATGCCGGAAATAAATATACCTTCTCCACATCCCTCTATCCCATTCCATGTATTTTGCCAATCCCCTATTTTACCATTCGTTTTAGATAATTTGAGAGAAATTTCTGGAGCCTTGGCGCTTACCAACCGAATGCCCTTGCTGGCGTTTGTTTGAATTTTAGTGCATTAATAGTATTCAACGACACGTGCAGTCACGGGCTGTTCTATTCTTCAAACAACCCGGACACAACACAGGAATAGATAAAACACGGGGAATTTGTCAATCGAATACTGACGATTTAAAGTCAAGTTCCACAACTAATAGGCATTTCAAGATCTGATCTAAAATTAAGGTGCAACGTATTTCACTATCAATCAGCCTTAAGGCGCCTAAAATAAAACAACACGAAACCTCTGAAACAGAAATCTCAGACATTTGTGTCGATGTGTCCAAATCTATCAATTTAAGGGTAATGATACAAATATTTCAATATTTATGTGTTATATTATAAAATTTCTTGAGAGTCTCTTTAATAAATGTTGTAATCTCTCTAAGAAGAGTTATAATAAATCTAAATTTCGGAATAATATTGTGAGAAAGAAAATATCAAATAGCACCCGTTTCATATTACAACCGTATTTGTAACACGTAGAATTTGTGGTTTATTACTATTTTTCGATATGAGTATTTCTTAACCTTAAACGAAGTATTTTTTGTATTTCGTTACCTAAATATATATTTATGTTTCACTACTAAAGTGTCATAAATGAAAACCCACTGCGTTATAGTTGTTAGACCTTAGAAATAAGGTTGTAATTTGAGCTTTGTGCGTTTTCTATTTGGTTACAAATATAAAGTTATGAAAAATGAATTTTTAAATTTGAAACAAATAATACCAATAGGCACTTGTTTTTACAAGTCAAATATCTGAAATGGAAAGGAAATTTAAAAAAGCTTGTCATAAGCTTGTAGGGAAGTTGAAATTAATCATTTAAGGAGACTTTCATATTCTCGCACGCTACCTATTTAAGAGTCTTAAAAGGACACTGGGTAGATTCAAAATATGAAAAGTAAACCACACATACAATTGAAAGCAAAAAAACCAACCAACACACGTACATAAATACATACAATATCTAAAATACATATTATGCATAGAAAATATTTCACCCATTTTTAAATATTCACAAGCGTATACACAGCTATTCACATCTACATCACTGCAAACTGTCTTATAATAGAGTTGCAGTAGCGTTGTCAACAGGCTTGACAAAAAATTACGAGTTTTATTTGAGGCAGTTAAAGCTTTGGATTTACGAAAAAATTTCTTGACAGTGCACATCAAGCTTAAGAGCACATTGAAAATTATTGTGTAGAGAAAATTATCTTTCAACTTCGAGTGGATCTCACAAATACTTTATTATTTAATCGAAGACCTGAAATTTATTCGAATAGAAAATCATCAGCATAAATCTCGTATCTTATTGATATGAGAATTAGGCGATTATTGAAGGCGATTAATAATGCTTTTGCGGCAATATGTTTTAGTAAAACTATATCGTACCACAGTACTTTTATACTCCATATTTTAACTATTAACATCTATAATAAATTATTTATCTCTCTCTCTCTCTCTCTTTCTCTTTCTCTCCCAGGTTGTGCTGTGTGACAGGACATGGTGCATATCCCTACTTATACATGTATGCTAATTTTCAAACTTCATAAAGATCACTCCATCAGTTAACGAGTAAATCCCTTCACAAGAGACTATGCCTTATCCACACCTTAATGTAGCCTATAGCTTGTGAATAGCATGACCATTGAGGTGGTTTCTCGTTATTTGATTCTCGTACTTGTTCACTCGCCTCTTAAGGCACGTAAATTCTACGGTTGACCTATTCTTCAGCGTCCCGGACACAGCCAGGTAAATATCATTATATTTATTAAATTATTATTTCTCTCTCTCTCTTTGTGCACTGGCAGGTCCATTTTATATAACGCCTCCACTAATCTCTATCTTGCATTTTCCTCTTTACGTCCACATACATGTGGATCTTTAAAGCATCAATAACATTCCTATAAATATACCATTATTCCAGGGGGATTCAGCTGACATGTGTTATGTATAAAATGTAAAGTTACAAAATACAGTAGTAGGCTTACTCTAACTTAATTAAATTTGTTGATTTCAGCTTAGTATTGTATCACGTTCCTCTTATCTACATCGCTACACTAATTACTTTTGCATAAATGTAAATATAAAGCAAAAAATCTCAACACCTACAGTCAGTTACGTCCATGTAATTGCTGAAGTGAATTTCCAGAATATTCGGATTAAAATAACATTACATATTATTAACGATAGGCGAATAAACTATGCTATAATGCTATTTCTATTCAATTACGTTTTGGTGATCATATCTCTCTGTGGCTTCACTGTGACGTCACTAAAAATTGGTTACGTCACATCCGGTTATGAACACGGAGCCATCAGCATGGCGATAGAGCAAGCTCAGAATGATGGATATCTGAGGGGTGAAAACATCAGGTTTGTCACAAAGAGTTCAATCATACTGCTAAAAGTTATAGTGTATTGGAAGTATGATTTTAAATACCGCTAAATAAATAATACGGACGACCAAACCTGAATGCAATGTTCGTAAAATATTTTCGAGACTCATTTACACTTTTATTGAAAATGATAGAGACATTTTTCATAACTAAGTTAAACCGTTTAGCTCAATTTAAATTAGAATATTTCTAATGTTGTATGCGAAATTTCAACAACTGCCCAACCGGCGACCGCATATTACCACACGAAGCGACTGTGGAAAAGAACGGAATAGAAAAAGCAGAGAAAGAAACAGAAAACTACCTCGGAAGTTTGTTCATACAACTTGTGAGCTAATTGTACCTACTCTTTGTTTGATGCACATGCTTATTTGTGTTGAATAACTTCTTTATGCATCCCGTTACTTTTATTTTAGTAAGCCTAAGTCATATTTTTTGTATGCAGAGGATTATCAAACAAGTGTCAGAAGGGTATAGAAAGATGAACTATTTATATATGAATTATTTGAAAAATAAATTATTTATATATGAATACATTTGATATGATTAGATACATATTTAGATAGAGAGTGAGAGAAAGTGAGAGGGATACAGATTCCGTATGGTTCAAAACTGCTCGTCCATAACTGATAACATCAATGTCAGGATCACATCTTTGATGTATTAATTAGTGTATATGTGTTTTGTAACTGAGGATGTAAAGTGCTATTTTGTAGCCTAATACTTCATATATAAAGGTAATATTATACGAGTCAGCTGTTCCGATCTCCGTCGTGGCGGGGCTTAAATAGTTTCAGAGCCTCTGATTGGTGGGGCCAGCCTGGTCAGAGGAGAATTGGAAAGGTGAAGGTTAGTTTATAAGGACACGTGAAAAAGGTTTAGAGGAGAGAACACGTGTTTGGAAAGATATTAGGAAAGATACAGGTCTTTCTCGTCTAGACGTTATTGACAATAGTGGCTTATCTGTGAGCAGATGAGACCGTGGTGGAGACCTTAAGTGTGGTAAAAGGAAACGCAAGAGAACAGAGATAGCTTCGTTTTGTAGGTGCTAACGTAGAACACAGAGGTTCTTACGGTAGAATTTCTAAAGTAGTTTTGTGGTCGTTATTTAAATTTAAACGTTTGATTACTAATATATGAATGTGTGCATATAGTCGTAGGCCTATGTGTTAAATTTGCGATCGAATATTTTATTTTGGATTATATCTCGAGTTACTGTATTTTGCGCGATAGAACTGTTGGATATTTTCGTTTCATTGTACACTGTCTGTAAGTACTATTTAATTCGTGTTTTATTTATTAAATTTCCTTTCATTTTAAAACACGTTTTCGTGTTTGAAACATTTAGTATAAATCTAGAGAGCTATTCGAGGCCGAGGCCAACGTTATTAAGATTATAATTATTTAATGAACATTAGAGACCTTGACAATCAAGATATGAAACTGACAATAAATTAGTCAATGGACTATAATCTCGACATTTAAAAGTTAGTTATTTAAAATTCCAGCCATCACTAGGAATATTCTATTACTATGGGTATGTTAAGATCGAAATCAAGTTTGACGTTAGTTTTCTGTTTTGGGAATATCTGTGGCGGGGAGAGCACTGAATTTAACCCTGCCCCCACTGATCCGCTGTTGAACAACTAGACAACAAGCCACTGACTCAACCCGATGTTATCTCTACGGTTAAAGAGTTATGTTATCACTGCTGTTAAATATTACATGGTTTATATGGTTTTCATGGTTACTATGGTTTCAGCTATCACTACGACTATGTTAAAACTAAGGTTTCTATGGTTGCTATGGTTTCAGCTATCACTACGTCAGCAACTACTGCACGACGATATTCTCCACAGGGGCAGCGCTGAAGCTGATAGTAGAGGACAAGGTTGATGTAGTACTGGGACCTCTCTGTTCTGAGAGTAAGACGAGATTACACAGCAACTTAACTATACTTACTAATTGTCATCATCATCATCATTATCTTCATCATCATCATCATCTTCATCAATATCATCATCATCATTATCATCATCGTCAACATCATCTTCATCAATATCATCGACATCATCATCGTCATCATCATCATGATCATCATCACTATTGTACAACCTTTTAGAACTTCACATAATTAGATACATTAATGCAAAATAGCCTTATAGCGGTGACGTGGAAAATCTATTCATAAATACGGTATATATAAAATGTTGAATATGTGAAAAGGAAACCAGAAAATAATTTACAATTTGTTATTTTTGTTATTTACTTACCTGTGCTTGCATAATCATTCAACATTTAGCGTACAAATTCTTATCGTGATAATTGCAAGTTTCTACCATTAGTGAAAGAAATATTCCATGCTAAGCGGATGCAAGTTAATGTTGAGTTCGTTATGATTAGTATGAGAATAAATACCTGTTGTAGGAGTGACAACTTACTTGCAATATAGTGAAGTATCATTCGTTGCCACTGTTGTCGTTTTGTAATATATAATAGGCAAATAAAACATTAGTTGCTTCCTAGTTTTACTTTTTGTTGTATACTTAACTGTGCACACGTGTTGACCCGTATTTTGTCCGAGTTTCTTAAGAATAGACCAACCGTGGACTGCACAAGTGGAAGGAGACGGCAAAACCAAACCATCTTCAGAAAAGGCATTCGAATGGTGACTGCCTAAGCTCCAGAAGTTACTACTAAATGTTACAACTAAACCCCATAGTTAAACTGGAATTCTAGGAAGGATGATGGTGAAGAAGATGATGATGATGTTGTATACTTAATGAAAAAGGTTATTCTTAAACCCGCGCCGGCTGCAATTGATGCGACAACAAAAGGCAATCATTACTAATAACCATGGAAAGGAATGGAGGAAATAACGAAAACTACAAAAACAGAGACCAAGAAAGGAAACCATGTAGCACCTGCGGTAGGTCATGTGTGTATCCATACGAACAAACAAAAATTATTTTCTAAGTCACGATCTTAGCTAAGCTAGGATTTAAGTAAAGACGATGATGATGTTACTCTCATTTTTAGCTTGCGGATACACTGTGCAAGTGACAACCTACTACAACGTCCCTTCTCTGCCCATACGTTGCTTCGACGTCGATGTTGACAACAAGACTCACTTCGATACGACCATTCGCCTCACTGGCTCCCTCTCTGACATCTCAGTGGCCTATCTGATGCTCTTCCAGAAATTTAAGTGGAAGAGAGCCATCTACATGCTGGAGAGCTCTCAACCTCTGTGCGCGGCCTCGGTTATCAACTTCAGCGCCTGGTTTACGAAGAGCTACTACGTCAATCTCGACTACATAGATATGATCAGGGCCCCACAGTGCTCGGACTTACTGAACTACGCTCAGAGAGCAAAAGAAAGAGCTCAAGGTAATATTTATAGTGCGCGCGATAAATTTCGGTGCTTTGAAATATCTTGTCACTTGAGATTTATATTTGCCCCTAAATCTCCTTTTCTGTAATTCCCTTTACTTTAGACTGATTTTATTGATTTTAGAATTTTCACTTTTTTCGGACGATCTTTTTGCTTGCCGGCTTGATTTTGTCTCAATAGTGCTCGATGTTGTCTTTGATGACAGTAGCACTCTAATTGTTATTATTAATGTTATTATTATTATTATTATTATTACTTTTATTATTATTATTTTATTTTATTTTATTTACCCCGGTGTAAAGAACCTGGGGTTTGATAAAAACGATTCGAGCAATACGTGCTGAATCGCCGCCCGGCTACTCGAGGTCATCAATCGGCTTAAAAGAATTGTTGAAGCAGACTGCATTAAATCTTTGCAACGTCATGGAAAGCCTTTGCCAAAGAAAAGATGTCTCTCGCTTATCGCCGGTTTGCTCTGCAATAAGTCTGCCTATGCCATTAATAAAGTCCACTCCTTCGGGATTCATCGGGCCCATGGTTTCAATAGCCACCGAAACAACTTCATATCCTAAGGACAGATCACGGTATTTATCCAACTTCCTAGAGGCGGCATGAACAGCAGCACCACCGGATGTGACTAAAGTCGTATTCAGGTAGGAGTTTGCCATAGTGTCAATGACCGTGACGTCCCAATCGGCACATTTACCGTTGCACCAGGGCACTAAAGTCATGCCGTCCGGACGCTTGCCGTCTGATCTGGACAACCCACTTGGTTCCTTAGAGGAAGGGATGCCTGCTCTCGAAAGTGCTCGCCATATTATGTCATTTAAATTGTGATGGCGAGACATTCTACCTGAGCTTCGTTTTGCAGGAGAGGCCGTGGAGACCTAAAGCGTCGACTTCATGACCGCAGGGGCACATGTGAGGCTCGCAAGTTTTCGCCCCTAAACGGAAACTAACAGCTACTCGAATCGCCTCATTGTCTAAAAATAGCCCACAAGAAGCAACAGGGAGAGCGTGAAGCCAGTCGCTGCTTCTTTTAGTTGATACAGCTAGGAGTCGTGCTCTGTCTACTGCATTGGACTGGGATTCTAACAGACTGTTATAAATCCGATCCACTATAGGACGGTCCCATGATTTCTGGCTACTGACTGCGTAGAAGGTGGAGCACTGGAGGTGAGGCTTTTGGACCAAACTGACAACGCAACGTCAATGGAACTATCGGCAGAAAGGGAGCACTTATGAAGGATGGTGTCTTGCAACTGCCTCGTTCCCATCGCTGATGCCAAAAAGGCTGAAGGCGCGATATGGGAAACAAGACGAATTCCAAGACCACCCATGCTCACCGGTAGACTGGCTTGCTGCCACTGCAAAACAGACAAATCTGCGTTGATAACGGCGCACAAGCATTGCCTAAGAGCCTCGTCGTAGTCTAAAAGCCGCGGATTAGAGAAGCTCGGACTAGAGCGCAGAACGTGCATAAGTTTAGGTGCACTTAAAGAAAAGCGAAGGATTGTTAAAGCATCATGAGCGGCTAGCGACTTCAAGCGCGATGCTGTACGTTTGAGATCCTCCAGGCGACTAGATAAAGCGGTGGTAGTAGCTTCTTCTCCAGAGAGTGGCGCGCCGAGTAGAGAACTATGGGATAGGCACATTGGCACAAATGATGACAAAACTGAGTTGCCCGGAGATTTGCAAACTGATGATATGACTTCGCACTTGGTACGATTCAACTGAAGCCCAAATTCTTGGCCTCTGTCGATGATAGTCTGTACATCATTTGCAATCGACGACTCGCAACCACCTAGAGTAATGTCATCTAGGTATCCCACCGTGAGATCGCTAGAGAGAGAAGTAAGGAGAGGGTGAATAGTCAAGCAAAACAGCATGGGCCCTAAGGGATCCCCTTGTTGGACTCCTTCCTGTGACTCAATACACCAGCCTCCGAACTTCAACCACGAAGGGCTTGAGTAAGCTAGATGGCAGAAACTATACAGCTCTGGTATCCTGTGATGTATTTCGCTGAGCATTTGTGATCTACTCAAGCAATTAAAAGCATTGCAGAAGTCTAGCTTTAAAACGAAGTGATCAGCTGGCATTGACTCAAGGAAACGGCGAGTAGCGTGAACAGCTGCCTCACAGCCACCTGGAATGCCAGCTCCAAGTTGAATTGGGCTCAAGTAATCGCTGAGAGCAGACACTGCATAGCGATTTGCGCATTTAGCGGCTAAACGACGCCAAGTGTAACCCACTGCAATGGGGCGAATGCCGCCAGATTTTTTATTGAGTGCGAAGAGTTTACCACCAAACAGCACCGGTTGGACCTCAGGGGGGCAAACATCTCTAAGAAGGAGATTCACGAAAGAAGTCAAAGCGGTCAAAAATGTCCTAGCCGACTCTCTACAAGTCACAAGCTCCAGAAGGTGCTGAGGGCGAAGGCCATCAGGACCACCTGCTGAGCCTGCTGGAAAGCTACGTACAGCTTTGACAACATCCTGCTCTGAGACTTGAATGGGCGGAGTCTCCATTGAGTCCGGAAGGGGTGCCATTATACTGCTACTAGCTGCGGGCGGGTGCTTGGCCTTCAGGATATTGACAGTGTTTAAACTGCATTGCGCTGGGCTTTCGTCTGAACAGAGGATGCGTACAGCTGCCGAAACATTTCCATCTTCCATTTTGGACCTGACTGCTGAGGCACGGGAGTCATGAAAACGATGAGCTCTTTTAATTCTTTCTACGACCGGCTTAGTGGGAGCAAGGCCCTCCAACCTTTTCTTAATTAAAGAGCTTAGATTATGCCATTTACCTGTGCGAGCAGGGACTTGCAAAACCGAAGATGCGAAAAGCAACAAATCTGACCAGTATGATAAAACTGAGGGATCGCTTTCGATCTTACGGAAGGCATCAATCAAGGCTGCTGAACAAGCAGGTCTGGCTGATTTGGGAATTGGAGGTTGGTTGGAACCCGGGCAACGATTATCCAATGGGCCATGAAGATGGACCTTTCCGTCTCCCGAATGAAGCTGACGTTGAGCTAGGCACACCGAATAGATGCCAGTTTACTTGTTGGCAGTCTGAGACAGTGGCCAAGTCTGTCTGGCAGTCATGTGGCAAACACGGCATAGCAAGCGAGAGATAAAAGAATTACAACTGGAACACTACTGCAAATAGCTGCAGTCCAATAGTCCAATGCAGGTGAAAACTAAAGCATAATGCAGATTTAATTCACACCTCATATGTACAATCCAAAAATGCACCAATTCGCTCTTACAAATTACTCACAACCATAATCGTGAGTTAGTGTTTGTGTTGAAATTAGGAAAACCAGTCTTTTCACTGATGCTCAAAAATTTTTAGTTTAGGACGTTTTCTTTCATTTGATATTTGCTCGTTGGTTAATTTGGTTCAATAGTGCTCAATGTTAACATTGACTACTGTAACACTCCAATTGATGAGATTTCCCGTATATTTTCGCAATTATTGCACTGTGCACTCTTTTCAGTTGCCGTATTATGTCACACAAATCTGGAAGTCATTGCTCAGTACATTTTCATAGCACAAGATCTTGGCATGGCCGACGGTAATCACGTCATATTTCAATACGATCCAAACACCGGAATAGGAACAGTGGAGAATATTCTGAAAGTGGCCAATTTCACCGGACAGAACGTTACTTATAGAATGCAGGCGTTCACAGCCTTTAAACAGGTATCATAATATACTAAACTGAAACATTTAGGCCTACATTGTAAGTATATATATTAATGATGACCTTAAGGCCATATCCTAAAACGTGTACAAATCGTTTAATTACAGTATTAAGCAATTACCAGTTGAGTATATAACCTTAAGGTGGTTTTAGACGTTAAATCTAAGTAGTTATTAATAGAATAATGTTACTTATTTAACTTAATGTCGCGTAAATAACTTACAAATTATGTTAGCAATCATAATGATAATAATAATAATAATAGTAGCAGACCTAATGCTAATTGTAAAATAACACAATTATATTGGGCCCTATCGTTATTGTTATTCTACCAATAAAGTAAATTAATAATTAAATCTATAGTTATCATAAGATATATCAATATGAAGCAAGCTGCGGCATTAAAAGTATCGAAACTAATCATGAATGTAATGGGCGTGATTACTTAATTATTTTATGTTCAGCAATGTAGAATTACCTTTCTCGTATATGCATCGATATATCCTAAAGATATTAACTGTTATTTCATCAGAAAGAACCTTTTCAATTCTCTTTGTAAAATTAATTTTCCATTATTTGTTTTACAGGTCCTTTATATGGTTCATAACAGCTACCGTAAATCACATTCCAAACTTTAAATGGCAAATTCTCTCGACTGTTTAGATAGCTATTGACTAAATCTGTACGGGCGGCAGCTAAATTGTACCAATTTGTCTTGAAAAGAAACCATGTGCTTCTGAACCTTGACACTGTTAAGCACACTATATCCTAATGTTACTTATTCATTTTAGTTTTACAAAATGTATGATTGATTAACACAGATCACTTTCAGAGATGATCTGAGAAATAATTCAGAAGAAGAATTTCTCGCTAAAGTTCAAGAAAGAAATAATTTACCGCCTTGGAGCAGCGTGATACCGAATAATTCTCAGGTAATCTGCTGTATAGCTGGTTCCATATTATTTATTATTGACGTTCAGTTGAGCGATTAATATTATTAATAAATAAGTAATTATTAATAATTAAGAATTGAGTAATTATTTAGCTGATTCATTAATTAGTTTAGTCGAAAAGCGTTACCGGTTCTTATAGGGCTATAGGCTACTTGTACAACACTCCATCGAACAGCAAGTTAATCTTTCACAAATGCCTATGCCACTTACACGTTATGTAGCCAATAGACCTTTCATAATATGTAGTGGTAACTATGCACAGATTATACACAAAGCCAGGTGGGCAGTGCTGGGGGCTTGGGGAGAGGTGTGTGACGGCAGGCAATGTTTTATATATAATTATGCATACATCTATTAGATATTTCTTCATTTATTAAGAGAATGACATTAATAATAAATTCTAAAGGAAATTATATTCCAATTAATTATCGAATGATTAAAAAATATTGTCGTAATTTATACTAAATATGTCTAGATAAATTTAATAGAGAAGATACCTTACATTTACGAGATATCTTACATTATAAATTCCTGCCCTGAAACAGTCAACTGTTGAGTGCACTGTGGCGTCCTCCGATGAATAAGAAAACAAACAAGGTGATTTTTTTCAGAGTAAGCAAGTTTTATGAAAGGTCTATAGCTTGGGAATATGTGGCCTCTGAGGTGGTTTCCCATTGTTTACTCAGTTTTTGGCTAGTCGCCTCTTACAACCAGTGTAATTAACGGTTGCTCTATTCCTCAATATCCCGGACACAACACAGGTCTTAATTTATGCTGCTTTTGACATTTTTTCACTCTATGTCCGATCCAACGCAGAATTTATCCAGAGGGTACTGAAGGTATAGTTGGAAAATTGTTACAAAGCAAAATAAAAGAAAGAAGGTTATAATCAACTACTTCTGTGGCGATATTTTCCAGAAGCTAACTTTTTATTAAGGTTTTAATAAGTCTTAGACAATGTCATGATATCTCTCTCAGTACACGGCCAAGGCAGGTTCATCTTATATGCAGTCATGGCCAAAAGTATAAAAGGGACAGTAGCAAAAATTTGCGACCAAAATGCAACGCCGAATGATACGTGTGCTAGCTGTTACAAGAGGGATTTTAGTTTTGACATCGGTACTACTGATAATTCAGCAGTGCAAATAGATTGATAATATAATTCTTTAAAATGACTAAATGTCTAAATTTTTCGGTGTCCCTATACTTTTGGCCATGACTGTAATGCTACCACTCTTCTCTGTCTTCCGCTTCCTCCTCATGACTACAAAAGATAGGATTTTTAAATCATCTAGCAATACGCATGCTTGTTGTTATATTCCATTTTCTTGAGAGATTCTGTATATGGCGAATTGGGTCCCCTATGCCTTCCTCAGCTTCGATTAACATTTACTGAGCAGAGGCGTCATTTCCTGAGAAAGCTATCCTGTTTACCCAGGATATCAATGTCATGCTATCAATTTCTAAATCGAAGTAATGCTATTTTTGAAAATTTGAAAAGAATCAGCTAGTAGCGATTTACACATTGTACCTGCCATTTATATCTAATGCCAGACAGAATTATATTATATATTACTAAAGACTGGTTTGCAAATGTGTGCAATTTTTGAAAAAAAATAGGCCTTTATCTAGCGTATTAGTGAAACTACGCTAAATTTATTGAAAATCTAGCGACTTAATTGCCCCAAAAAAGCCATACATAGGTTCCGAATATTCCCCAAACAGTCAAACTTTTATCCTAACAATGAATATTAGGAAAATAGGCCTAAGAATAAATTTAAGAGAGTGATAGAAAATTGTCATATGTATCCTTTAAAGTACCTTTAAAGTACTTTAAAGTACCGCATTAAATTAGAAACAATTTAAATAAAGTTATAAGAAATTTACATTGGAAATTTTTGAAAAATATATAATTTAATTAGTTACAAAAGCTGACAAATTCTACTTATTTCAAATTCTAATTACTAATTCTAATTAACACAATTTTGCAGCCTACGTCAGCCGCTCTCTACCTGTACGACATAACGTACATGTACGCGGTACTGGCCAGCAGAGTGCTCACCAGGGGGCAGAGTGCCAGCAACGGGTCTCTCGTGTTCGCTGAGTCAAAGGGATTCAGTTTTACAGGTATCCCGAAAATGCATAGTTAATATTATTTCTTTGTTGTTTTTTATAGTTACACACATGATCTACCGCATGTGCTACATAGTTTCCTTTCTTGGATGCGGCTTTTATAGTTTTCATTATTTCCTCCATTCCTCTCAATTTTTATTAATAATCGTTGCCTTTTGTTGGCGCATCCAAGCAGCCGGCGCCGATTTAATATTAACCTACCAACACCCTCGGGATTTTTCTTTAAAAGCTGTCAACACTCGGTCTTCTAAGGTAGTCGCGCACAAAGTACTAAACGACGCGATGGAGCCTTCGTTCAATGGAGGCGCAGCTTAATCGAGAGAGCTAAATCCCCCGAAAAAATATTAAAACACACTATTATTATTATAAGTAAATAATTGTATCAATTCTCTCCAGAACTTTCAGAAATTATAAGTTCTGTAAGTAGTTCTGGAGATAGTTGGTACAGATCGACACTATCTCCAGAACTTATAACTTGTAAAAATTAAAGAACTTTCAAAACTTATAAGTTGTAAAAATATAGAACTTACAAGACAGAGAAGCGTGGAGGCGTTATATACTATGACCTGCCACTGGGCAGTGCACTATGAGAGATGTAAATAAATAATATTATTCACATCACTAGTACATTTCTCACAAAGTTTAATGCATTGTATTAGTTTATTGTAAATACAATAAGGCAGGTTTAACCGTTTACTTCTACATTCAGGTTTGCGAGTTGAAGACTAATTTGCTAATTTCAGAAGTTATTTAATATTTCTACCGTAGAGGCAGTTATTATTATTTGTTAATTTTCATTTTTTAAATCGTTTTAATTTCAGAATAACCTTAATTGTATTTTTTTCAGTGATATAAACTTATTATTGCCAATTTTATTGTAAATGTTATTGTTCTTAATCGATAGCTTATCTTTGTTCAACATAATGGCCATATATCCCCAAGTATGCCAAGTAGTCACATTGTTAACGGTAATAAAACCTCTATTTCCAGATACTGCTCTTTATTTAATAATATAATAAATGTTATTAAATAAAGATAAATATTTGGAAATTGAGGTTCATACGTTTTCTTATTACGGTGTATAAAAATTACAATAGCGCAATTTGCATGCAAGTACATAAAAACAAATTCTGCTTCTTAGAGCAACTGCTTCTATATATTTTATTAAACTCCGTTATAACAAGTAGTTATAGTATTACCGAACAGATATATGGTTATTTTATGGTAGCCTGCTTTGTATTGTTATTTGTTTATTTAACTACATGCACGTTCCTATTGTTCGTATAATATGTACTGTGATGAACGAATAAACCATACTAAACGAAAAAAATTCCCTTTGCTTTCTTTACTCGATTAGGAATAACAGGGGACATAAGAATGAAGAACGACGGAGACCGCAGTCGAGTTTTGACTCTCTGGTCCTTTGATCCGAAGACGTACAAATACTTCCCGTTCATCTATATAGACCTAGTTGAAGAAGTGAGTGATATAATACATGTAAGAGAATTTAATTTAAATTAGAAGAGCCAACTTTAAAACTTAACGACTTGATAAGCTTCGGAGATAATAATAATAATAATAGTAAAGGTTTAACGTCCGTTTTCTCATACAAGTGTGATGTCAGGGACAATACGATCAGTCACTTTGGCCTTTATTAACCCACACGCGCTGTTTTACTTTAGTGGAGACTTTAGATGGACCGACGGTTTCATAAAATTAAAATTGTTATAGTCCTACATGGATGTACATGTATGTCTATTGTTTTTGACTTGTTCTTTTACCGTGTACTTACATTAACATTTTTGGTTATATTTGGTTACACAAATGAATTGACTAGCTGATGTCTATATTAGATTTAAATAAATCTAACATTCTACATGTATATAAAGTAATTACAGATATATTTCTTAACATTCTGTTTATAATACATTATTCTTATCTGAATTTTGTCAATTTATTAATTTAAACTCAATTTATTTCCTATTAAATGCAGCCTATTTTATTTAAACGTCACTTAGTTGATTATCATGTCAATTAATTTGGATACTGTCTGTGTACTATTTGTATAGATGCTAGCAGAGTTTCAACTTTGTAGAACAAAAAATATTGTGCACTCTATCTCTTTCTTCAGTGCACTGTCACGTGGCAGGTTCAATGTACATATTCATACTCAAAGTCTGCTTTCTCGCTCCATAAGAGCACTCCTTAGATCAACAAGTTAATTGTTTCACAAAGTCTATGCCTTACCCATACCTTATGTAGCCTATAGCTTGGGAAAAGTATGACTTCTGTGCACTCTATACCTATACTTAACTTTTCAGAAAATTGTTTATTTGCAAGAAGAGGTAGACTGGGGAGGGGGCAAGACCACAGCTCCCCGTGACTCCCCTGAATGTGGATTCTTTAACGAGCTCTGTCCTCCCCAGAAAAATGATGGTTGTATTTTATTTTCACTAAAACCTCAAAATTGGATAAACCCAATTTATTGCCTATTAAGTGCAGTCTACTTGATTTAAACTTAACTTAGTTAATTATTATATCAATTAGTTGATTTAAACTTAACTTAGTTAATTATTATATCAATTATTTGATTTAAACTTAACTTAGTTAATTATTATATCAATTATTTTGATACTATCTGTGAACTATTTATATTGATGAGAGCAAAGTTTCAACTTTATAGAACATAAAATATTATACACTATCTACATAGAATTAATTTTAATACTCAGTAAAAAGTATAGACCTACTTTTATTTTTCTAGTAAGAATTAACTCTATTTAAGACTGTTTTACGTATAATATGTTATTTGCATGTGTGCTGTACTTATTGCGTTATTACTTATGCTACCACGTAATCCACGCTCCTGTACGATTGTGAAACATGACAGGGAAAATAGGATGATATTAGCAAACTGGAAGCATTCGAAATATAGCTATGAAGAAGAATGGAGAAGGTCAAATGGACTGACAAAATTACGAACTAAGAAGTGCTAGATATTGTATGCGCATGCATTCAATTAATAAATAAATGTCATAAGGAAGCAAAACAACTGGATAAGGTATGTCCTCAGAGGGAATAGATTACAAAATGGTGTACCTGAAGGAAGAATGGAAAGAAATATGGTTATAGGAAGACCAAGACTTGTAATGCGGTATTATTTAATTCATTGGTTGATATGAAGAGAAAAGCAGAGGACAAAAATATGTGGAGGAAATATATGTCACGGACCTGGCAATACGGAGAGCACTAAGATAGAACGAGATACACATAATTTATATTACAATGATGTTGATGCTATATTACTATGTTGATATTTTATGTTACTTGTTGGCGTTTGTTAAATGCTTTATATGCATGTATGATGCATAGACAGGCCTACTTGAATAATGTGCAATTGTACAAGTACTTGTATATTCATAAATTACATTTTGTATTGTAATTAAAGTAAACATTATTTTCTCTAAAATGTCTATTTCACATAAATTACATTGAAAGTTTACGTTAATATATTCCTTTTTATATTCCGTTCAATTAAAAAATATAATTAACACTTTGAATAAATTATTAGCAAATGTTGCAATTATAGAAAGTTAATTGGATGATAGTATCATTAAAGAGTTCTCAACTCCAATTCTCACGACGAGGTTGAATTAAAGAAATTATCGTGAATTAAAAAAATGTCAGTATTTCCATTGTCATAGTTCGCCGGAATTTTCTCAACTTTACAGAATCACTATTTTCAAAGATTTATTCAGAGAAAAGCTGTTACAGTGAAATTGTAGTAAAGCCAGTTATAAGCCTATTATAATAAGTTACCCGTGTTGTTATCCGGGTTGTGTACGGGTTGCTGAAGAATAAAACGACCGTAGACTTCACGTGTCGTAAAAGCCGACCAAGCATTAAGATCCAAACCAACGTCAGAAAGGGCATCTGATGGTTGTGCGGATAGGCTCAAGAAATTGTAATTAAATTTTATAATCCCGATCATAGTTAAACAGAGATTCAAGGTAAGAAGAATATGATGACGATTTAAACTACAATATTTTATTTTTAAAAATATCATAGTCTGATTGGTTATATTAAACGATAGCAAACTATGTGCATTTTGATACTGAATGCGTAACTCCAAACATTCTTTAATTATTATCTTCCATCCAACCTTCGTACGTCGTTTTAGTCCCATAGGCAATTGGCTACCTAGCCATTGATACGCCATCGTTATCTAATGCCATTGAGTTAAGGCCATTGCGTGAACATCCTTTTTCAATATTTCTAATCGATCTACCGGTTAAAAGATTTTGAACCAGTTTAGATTTTTTTCTGTGTGATTGTAGACTTGACTTTAGTATACATACATCTCGATGTTGTCATAGACGAGAGAAACATACAATGATGATGGTCTTGCTTTTAAACTTTATTGTCATTTATAAACATCCTTTTCTTTATTTCCCCTTACCTTTGCACCGATTTATTTCATTTTGGAATTTGCACCGTTTTTGGACCTTCTGCTCACTGGCTTGGATTTGTCTCAATAGTGCTTGATGTCGTCATTAATGACAGTAGCTATTAAATTGTCGTTATGCAATATTATGAGTATGTAATACTGCATAGTTGTGTTTTATACTTTTCTTTTTGTGAAGGCTCCAAACAATAGAATCTTTAAACATCTAAAAATTGTGAAAAAATCTAAAAATTAATTTTTAATAGATTCTAAATGGTAATACATGTATTGATTTTACAACAGCCACCACTACCATCGCCATTGCCGCTTCGCTATCGACAAGCGGCGCAGTAATACTTTTGATCGGTGTCATATACCTCATCAGGTTCAAGCTATTCGTCATTATTGTAATATGCAGTAAATCGATCAGTTTGCAGGGTTTTTTTTGCGAAGTCGTGAAATTATGAATGGCTTTTCTGAGGTCATGGATTAAATTCCCGGGACGAGCTTATGGGAGACGAAAGTATTAAAGTTAAAAGCTAAGCTAAAGCTAAGGTTAACGTTAGTTTCCTCACTCGAAAGCGCTGTCAGTGACGGGTGAACCCAGAATTTGAACCCCGCATATAATGATCCAAGGTCGAGTATCTCACCGACGTAGCCACTCCAGCCAGCGGCGACTGAATACTCACGAATATTCAACGGAATGGGTACATTGATTGGTAACATGGACTGATAACATTGGCTAATAACATCATCTAATAACGTGGACTGATAACATGGACCGATAACATGAACTGATAACATGGATGGATAACATGGACTGATAATATAATCAGATAGCATAGACTGATAGACTGATAGCATCAACTGATAACGTAGACTTACAACGTAGACTGATAACATGAGCTGATATACTGGACTAATATCATGGACTGGTAACTTGTACTGATAATATGGACTGTTAACATGTTCTGATAACTTGCATTGATAACGTTGACTGATAACATGGATTGATAACGTGTATTGATATCGTAGACTGATATCTTGGACTGATAACATGGGCTTATAACACGAATAATGAACTGTACACATTGTAACCTCTTAACTCAGTTACATTTAAATGATAGATAAAATCATGACTGCTAACTTCGTTATAATAGATGCTCAATTTTACCGTATTTGGTGACGTAAACTATATTTTTGATATATTTACTAACCATTTGAAATTAGGGGTGCACCATAAGATAATATGCAATAAATGGTATAGATAATGACAGACTATATTCCGTTATTTGATCGACAGGCAGATAACTCAACGACAGGCCTAGCGAGAAGAGAGAGGTAGAGAAAGTGATTAGGAGAGAGAAAGAGAGAGAGAGAGAGAGAAAGAGAGAGAGAGAGATTATTTCCTTCTCTTCTTCTCACTGGTGGCCGATATGCTGGTAGTTATTTGATTACTATGCCTTGAGCACATCTGCACACCTGTGTTTATTTTAACTGCACATTTTCTAGTTTTGTGTTACTATGGTCTACACTATGTTGAATCTGTAATTGTAATCTGTAATTGTCAATGAATTAAACATTGAGTCTCGCCCTCTCTCTCTCTCTCTCTCACTCTCTCTCTCTTCTCTACATGTTTATTAGTATCGTTTTCATTAATACCGCACTGATGGCATCTTGTATGATTTAAGAGTAGGCTATCCTTCCAAAACCTGCAAAATATTTTGCACCTAAGCTGTCCTAAAAATAAAGTAATATATTTATGTAAGGATCAGTATCAATAAAAAGAAAAATAACTATAAGTAGTAATAATAATAATTTAAACATTTTTACAAAAATTATATTAACAATGCGTTGTAGGGATAGGCGAATGGAAGCCAAAATTCGTCAAATGATCTGGAAGATAAGTTTCAATGAGCTGGATTTCGTAAGACAAATCGGAGACAACGCTGATGTAAGTCAGAAAAGAATAACTATTAATCAATCAATCAATCGATTTATCAGTCAGTCAATAAATTGTCGGTCAATTCAAGTGCTCTGTCAGTCGGTCAACTGATTGGATTCAACCGATCGAATGATACGTCGAGACCGACAGATCGACGACCAATAGATCAGTTCGGTAATTGAAAACATATTTTGTTGCATGTTAACACTGGTTTGTTTATGCTAACATCTGATACATATATTTACATGTAAATGTTATGGGTCTACATTATAACTTCGTTATAGTGCATGCATATCGTTATAATGGGTGTCAGAGTTAAACTAAAAGTATTAAGTTATTCTTTAATTAATATCCGTATAGTAGGTTGTAAAGTAAATAACATTTCTAAAGAAAGCTTGTATTAGAAATTTTCTGAGGAACCAGTACACTTCAATGGTATTCTATGCAGTGTTTACGTTTTCTTGTCCACTGTTTACATTTGGTGTTCCCGACGTTCTATTTATAGCTATTACCGAAAAGATCTATTGAATTAACCGACTAAACGATTGAATCGATCGGTTGGTCAATCTGTTTGTAGGTCAACCTGTTTGTAGGTCAATCGGCAGTACGAACAACTTTTATCAAAATATTTTATCGTTTAGTTATTATTCTAATAGTTGTTATGATATATTTAAATTGCTACAATATTTTCAAAAAAGAATGAAATAATAGCGGATTGACGGATGTCATAGTACGGTATTGGACCGAGAAGGGTGAGGAAGGTTTAGTCGTATCCCAACTCTAATTAAACTATGATTAAAGGAATATGATGATGATTGTAGTTTATGATGATGGTTAACAGATCGTTACGCACTCTGCTGTACTTGAGCAGATTCAGTAATACTGAAATTCTTTATGCTAATTTCAACGCCTTACCTATTCAGTTGCAGTATAAATTTTCAATGGGTAAATTAATACACAGATACTTATATTACGAAGGAGCTATGTCAATTTCAGTTAGAGAAATGTTCAAGCACAACGCCACTCAACACTCATACTCCACCAGGCAATCAATGACTAATTATTTATCAATATGGCGTGGTGTTCAGCTAGATGAATACCACGCACCTTACACCGGCTGGATCCGGTGGCGAAGTCGGTAAGACACTCGACCGCGGATCAGTATGTGCGGGGTTCAAAGCCTGGGCTCGCCCATAACTGACATCGTTTTCGAGTGAGCAAACAGTCGTTAATCTTAGCTTTACCAGCTTTTAGATAAGAAACTGCGTATCTTCACTGATGGTTAACCGTACCTGTAGTATTTACTTTAATAATTTCTATTTGTTGTGAATGCTTTTCACTATTTGCATGAATGTTTTCGTTTGCTAGTAATTAGCATTTACATATAAGTTTTTTCAACTGAAGTAAAATAAAATTAAGCATCTCTCTCTCTCTCTGATCATGATTTAAATTATCGCTATATGCATTTAATTTCTGTATGAAGAAATAGTCATTCAATGATCTGATAATATTATTCTATCAAAATAAAAAGTAAATATAAAAATGGTAAACTTATAACATGCATCTCATGCATCTCGCGGATACATACCGTGTAGCAGAAATAATTTCTATTAAACTGAAAGCAGAAGAAAAGGCACTATACACACGAGAAGCTTAAATAACAAACTTACACTTTCCATCTTGCATAAAACTTATTCTCTTAGAAAGAGACTGCGAAACTTAGATCCATTATTTGACTGTTGAATTACCGATACCAGAAGAATTTTGCATTTATGTACTTACTATGCTGATGTAGATCTTGTATTTAAAAAAATTTACCGGTTACTTCTCTGTAAAATTTAAAAAAGAATCGATAAGAAAAAGAAGGGAGATGCAAAAAACATTATTAGTACTAATGGCAAAGAGAGGAAATTGAAGATAAAACTGATTGAATTGATGTAAAGATGGAGAGAATATATAGAGGAATTGAATTAACGATACCCTAGAGGTATTCAATGAAGTAATTGCTAATTTTTCGTGTTTATTAGTATCTTCAATTAACCGAATTAGTTGGCAATTAAATTTAGAAGTGGTTTATTACCGTCAAATTTTGTCAGGCTAATAATATCAGCCTAATAGTGTTTCAATTAATGTAGTAACGCTACAGAACATGCTATGGACATAAATGTGTATTACAGCAAAACAATGAGCTAGTGAGTTGGCGTATAAAACTCCGTATGCTATCGTACAATCTTTCAATCATTCAGTTCATCAATCAATTACTCAACGAATTAATCAAACAGTGAATTAGTAAATCAATCAATCAGTCAATTAATCGATCGAAATATCAGTCAGTCCGTCTGTCCGACTCTGCGAAACCTAAGTTTCAGTCATTCAGTCTGTAATAGTGAGTCAGTCAATCAATCAATAACTCAATCATTGAATCAATGAATCAGTCAATAAATCAATGAATAAATAAATCAATCCATCAGTAAATCAATCAATCAAATTAATAAACCAATAAATTAATCAATCAATCAATCAATCAATTAATCAATCAATCAATCAGACAGCCAGTAAAACATACAAGCAATCTATCAATCAATATATCAAGCAAACAATCAATTAATAAATTTTTCATTTTATTTATTAGCCTGTCAGTCTTTAGTCAAATAAAATCATTCTCAAAATCATCTAAATCAGTCATTTTCTCTACCAACACATCAGCTTATTTATGGAAATGCACTAGTTTAGTCCAAATTAATAAATAATAGCTTAGTAACGTAAATTTACAACTCTAATGGTATAATAAACCCATAACATTTAAGTATATGATAGATTTAACTGAAATTACTGAAAAATTGAATAGCAGACTTTGTCTTCGATCATTCTTTTTAAACATTTCAATACATAATCTGACGTACATATAGTAGTTGAATGAAGATTACGAAAACATAATACATAAAGCTGCTCATGTTCTATTCTGCACTCATGAGATGGCCGATCGGTTATCTGAGTAAATTAGAATTTGATTAAGCTACATGTAACTATTCGAAACAAATGTAAATTTAAATTGAGATATTTAGGTCGTTTGATATACATGTATAGATACTTAATATAAATAAATAAATATATATATATATATATATATATAATATATATATATATATATACATATATATAATTATATATATATATATATATATATATATATATATATATATATATATATATACATATATATATATAAATTTATATTCTGTATAAGTGTAGTCTATTCGTATCCCGACCCTGGTTAAACTGGGTTTTAAGGGAAGATGATGATGATGATACGTATATATAAAGCATAATATTATACATATATAAAATATTATATATATATATATATATATATATATATATATACATTCACATTTGCACTAGATATACCCGTGTGCCAAAATGCACATATCTAGGAAATATGGGCATTTTAAACTGAAACTCTATTTGAAGTCGAATCTCTAAATCTCTCAATCATAGGACAGACGTTTTCTCTCTCTCTCTCTCTCTCTCTCTATATATATATATATATATATATATATACATATATATAATATGTGCATAATTATATATAGAAATTGATATGCATATATATATATACACACACACACATATATATATATATATATATATATATATATATATATATATACACACACATATATATATATATATATATATATACACACACATATATATATATATATATATATATATATATATATGTACACACACATATATATATATATATATATATATATATATATATATACATATTTGTTAATGCCTATATGTTTAATTCATGTTATATACTATGACTCTATAAAAAAACTAGAACTATATATTTTCTACTTTAATTCTAATAGAGCTCTCTTAAACTAATCTACACAGGTATCTAAAGGAAGCAGTAATGGTTTAACCACCTCACACGCCACGCTAAACAGTCATCTGACAAGTGACGAGTGTCAGCTGGGAGAGAGTCTAGCTCTCTACAAGGGAGTAACGGTGCTGGTTGTTCAGTATCACAAGGAATTAGTCAATCTGACGCGTCAAGATCATCTAGAACTCATAACTGTCAGTGAAGTTCTCTCTTTTGTTGTAGATTTTGAATTTGAAAAGGTAAGGTTAACATCAGTTTCCTCACTCGAAAGCGATATCAGTGTTGGGCGAGCCGAGGATTTAAACCCCTTACATACTGATCTGCTGTTGAGAATCTTACCGACTTTGCCACTGGCTCCAGCTATATATAATTATATTACGATAATATTTCATTTCTAAATGCGTATTTTTGTCAGTATTAGCTGACTATAGGCTTTTCACGATGGGCTGAGACGACTGTAAAAGCTGGTAATGCTAATGTTAACGTCAGTTTCCTCACTCGAAAGCGATGTCAGTGACGGGCTAGCCCAGGATTTGAACCTCGAACATATTCATCCGCGTTCGAATATCTTACCGACATCGCCACTTCAGTATGAGCTAAGACGATGGCTTTTTGTAAGTTATTTGCTAGCGGATCAATAACTGCATGGTTCAAAGCCGGAGCTCTCCCATTCACATACATGCTATCGAGCAGGAATCTTAATGCTGGCTTTTGCTTTTCTGACTCTTATTAGCTGCAGTTTAACGATATTTGAGTTTCGATCACTGTTTGATGTCAGTGATATATTTGTGTTACGGGCAGGTATGCCCTAAGCTTCACAACAAGTGTAGCATCAATACTAGCGTAGCAATATTGCTGATTTAGCATCAATGATACCTTAGCATCGATGCTGGTTTAGAGTCATTATTTGGTTTGTGTCAATGTTCGGTTAATTTGTAGAGAATTTAGTTTCAGTGTAATTTCAGGGCCTACGTTAATTTTGTGTCAACCATTAATTTAGTGTAAATATTTATATCTTGAAGTCCGCAGTAGTATAATAAAATTAAGAGTTTGGTTAGCACTGTCTGCTTAATATACAAAAATATTCAATTTCTTTAACTGTATATTTTTAGTACTAAGGAATAATACAGTTATTTCTATAACATAAATTCTGTTTTCCTTTTAAAATAAGAAGCATAGAAATCTTAACTTAATTTTAAATCTGAAAAATGCATGATTTCGCAGCCTGTGTTGATGTGTTTTAGTTAAAAGAGCTGAGTCATGATAATCTACAGACATTTCTAGGAGCCTGTGTTGAACCTGATCACGTGTGCTACGTTCTACAGAGATGCAGCAGGGGTATACTACAGGTAATGATAATATGTTTATCAAAGTAGCACTTTAGCTTTTTTACTTGACTGATCAAATAAGTTAATTTTATAAAGTTTGCCTGTGACGTTATTCTAAAATGTTTCCGATAGTTGATCTTATTTTTATGAATAAAGATGGCTCTCTCACTTATCATATATGTTTATTAATTTATACATATATATTGAAATTATTTTTTAAAATAATTTAATATCTTAATTTTTGATATTTATTATTATTATTCATGTAAAGAATTTTCAAGTTGTTTTTCTTGCGACGAGGGGACGCACTCTTAGAGCTGGCCATCAGTCTGAACAGCTTGGAAGAAGACTTGGGGCTGAGGCACCGGGCAGTTGATCGCCACTAGTCACCTCTAGTCCCTTGTGACTCCTCCTGCGTGAATCCAGGGCAGACTCACACGACGAGGCGAGCTATTTCCCGGATTCTGATCGACCGAAGAAATAGAACCTGTATCCCTGCAGGGTATATCGAGGTGATCTGTGAATTGGATTGGACGGGGCATGCCGCTGATTGCAGGGATATCTGGAAAGATGGCTGGGTGAAGAGGGGTAGCCAGCCTGGGTACCCGAGGAGCCATCGCTTTCGTCGGGTCTCTGCTCCCATATCCTCTCGAGAGTCCTATAGCTCTTAGTCTTCACTGTTTCACCGCGCCTCTTGTCGCTGCGTAATGTGCTGTGCGTCTTTTGACGTTGGTTTGGATCTTAATATTTGTTAAATTTGCTAAAAAAATTGTCTGTATTCTATTTTTAACTTTGATTGTTTTGAGCAGGATATATTAGATGATGATTCTATCAAACTGGATTGGTTCTTCAGAATTTCATTGATATCTGATTTGATAAATGTAGGTTCCATATTTTGTTCTACATTGAATTTATTGTAAAATAATAAAGTAAAAAATTGTAGAGTAATTCAACTAACATAATTTTTGTAATGTAACGTAGTTGCAAAACCTAGAGACACATTTAGCAGAGAGTACCTCTCCTTCAAATAGTCAATTCAATTCAGAGAATCTAAGTTGCTCATATACATGTATACTGGTAGTCTGCCAGTGCAATTATTTGGTTTATCAGCTAATTGCTGATAAATTTATAGGGCCTCGCTCAATTGTTATTTACTGTTGCCTGCTTCAAAATTTTTATCAATCCAAAATGCCATAATGCCTTTATACTTTTTGAAATACAAGTATTTAATATGAATTTATACTTCAATTTTTTTTCAAATCAATTAATTTGCTCCAACAAAACTTGTGCGCTTATTCCGTTTATCTGGTGTCCAATTTTCCTTACAAAATCAGACGAATTAAGAGCCTGGGCAACTCTCCCTCTTCCCCCCCTCCTCTCTCCCAATCTCTCTTTCACTCACTGACTCTCTATTTCTTTCCTTTTTCCCTCTTACTTCATCTCTCTCGCTCTCTCGCTCTCACTCTCTCTCTCTCTCTCTCTCTCTCTCTCTCTCTCACTCTCTCGCTCTATCTCTCTCCATATGAACACTAATAAATTCTTACCGTCCTTTTTCTTTTCTATTTGATGAAATTATATATATTCTGTTTTACAAAATTAGTCTGCTGCCAAATCATATCTCCATAAATTAATTAATTGCATCAATTGACATTGCGTTCCGCTAATGTCATGAATTATCTACCTTTTCCAGATCTCAAATTCAAATTTAACTTTTTCTGAGTTTTCTCAGATTTATTATTCATATAGTCTACGTAACATAACAAAGTAAACATATATAAGAGATATATAGTAGAAACTTAACTAGTCATAAGAAGATCTCGAAGAATAAACCGCAGATTTATAGTTTGTGCTAACCTATTAACTATGCATTATCAAAGTAAATGTGGTAAAACAATTAAATTATTCATAACCGTCTTAGTTCCCACGGCTTCACAATTATATTTTATCGTACGCAGCTGCGGAAATGTGAATAAAAATAAGGGCTTCAAAGCTTTTGTACCATATTTCGGATGAATTAAAATCTGTTGATTATTAAGTTTTTTTCATATTATATTAGATCAAATATTAGATCATATATATTAGATCAAATTGCAAGCTGCTATTATAGGTGAATACTAATCGGGTTTTCTTTAACGATCAATTTATATTCAGGTTTTATACTGTTCAAGTTAATTTTTGTTTATTTTGATGTACTGCTTATTATCTTAATTTTCTATTGTATTTATTCTACTATAATATGATGACCGAAATTCTCTGCAGCGTTATCGATGTTTATCACTAATAATAATAATAATAATAATAATAATAAAGGTTTAACGTCCGTTTCCTCATACAAGGATGATGTCAGGGACGTCATAGTAATATATCATCATCTTCATCATCATCATCATCATCATCATCATCATCATCATCATAATCATCATAATCATCATAATCATCGTGTCGTCGTCTTCGTCGTCATCATAGTCATCATCAGCATCGTCATCGTCGTCATCGTCATTATTATCATCATCATATTCTCTTGAATCCCAGTTTAACTATTGTCGGTATAAATATTATAATCGACCTTTTCCGCCCCTCTCAGTCTCTTAAGGACCTTTACCATTCATTTTAGAGAATTTAATAGCTGTTATGGAGCCTAGGCGCTCTCCAACAGAATGCCCTTTCTGATGCTGAAGTTACTAGAATAAAATTAATTAATTAATTGATTAATTAATCAATTGTTACATTGTCAACAGGGGATGTGCTATCTTCATAAATCAGCATTACATTCACACGGAGATTTGAGCAGTATGACGTGTAGAGTGGACAACAGATGGTCACTAAAGATCGGATGTCCAATTCTGGAAGCGTTCAGAGCTATCTCATCAGAAATGGGATCTGAGACTTTTAATGACGGAGGAGGAGAGATTGAGAACTCAGAACAAGTAAACATGGATAAATACCGGAGTCTGTTGTGGACCGCTCCAGAACTGCTTCGTATGAGCGTCAGACCTGTCTATGGGACTCAGAAGGGAGACGTCTACAGCTTTGCAATCATAGCGCAGGAGATCGCTTACCGAGCTCCGCCGTTCTTTGTTGAGAGTACCATTGACTCTATAGGTATTACCTGCATAAATAATGTAGATGTATGTGTTGGCGCATAGTAAATGAGGTTCTCAACATTTTTCTTCGTAACTAAGATCCTTAATGTATTTATTCGTTAGTATTTATTAGTTGATAATTAAGCGCAGCAGATCTAAAAATTATCTTCCGTTCACCCTTCAGAAAAAGCAGCTCTTCAGAAATCTTCATTTGACTCACATCGGCTAAAATTTTCCTATGAACAGTTCCACAGGCATTTGAAGACGTGCGTTTCATCTTCTATGGCTTAACTATGGAAGTTATACCTAAAATCAATATTAATACTGTCGATTAATGATGAATGCAGAGATTTGCTCAGTTGCAGTCTAGTTTATTCTGCAATATCATTTTAAAGCAAGCATTTTACTATCCCGCAGTTATACTAGTATTTAGTAAATATTGCTAATCAAAGTAATTAGCTTCTAACGACGTAAAGCAATTCCTATGCCATAATTTATCATTTTAGCCTTACATTATTCATAACATTAATAGCATCCCTAATTTAGAGCGACCTTCTAATTTTGGTTCATAGATACAATACCGGATGTTGGTATACTATTTATTTTCTGCTTTATTCCGCTTTTACGAATTAGTATAAAATGATAATAAAGTACATGTACTTAAGCTAAAAAAATTGTACGTTTAAACTATACTTTGCCGCAGATATTATTCAAAAGGTTAAGGAAGGAGGATGGAACCCATATAGACCTATAATACCATCATCACTGAGTGAGATGCCTGAGTTGATTGACATCATACGTCAGTGCTGGGCGGAGTCTCCTCAGGATCGCCCCGCCTTCGAGGACATTAATAAAATGCTAAAGAGACTGAAAGGTGGAAGGTATGGATAGAAGTAAAACAAAATTGTATATATTGAATAGTAGGGCGATATATAAGGTAGTAAATGTGTATGCGCTGGTTGGTTGGTTGCCTCAGCTATGATACACTTTCGTCTTTTTCAATTTATTACTAGCAAAACGCAGACTAAAGTTAATGTACACTATATATATATATATATATTATATATATATATATATACATGTATGTACACTATATATATATATATATATATATATATATATATATATATATATATATATATATATATATATATATATTACATGAATTTCTTTGTAAAATATGGCCCCATGAAGAAATTTCTCTGATTATTTATGGCCTAACTGTAACCATTTCTATCCCATGTCATGGCTATACGTTCTCTGCAAGACGATACATGTATTATAACATATTCTGAGCTGCCGCAAGCCTAATTTTTTATACGAATGCAGTGCATATGTCACTGAATTATACATTTACTATTTTTTTAATAGTTTTGCGGATCTCTCATTTTCATTTAAGGTATCAGACTATAGCTGGAAGCTCCGCATGCTTTATATAGTCTCGCTTTTTTTTGTTTATGCCTATACAATAAAAGGTCTCATATACCTGGTCCAAACAACTGGCTTCTTGAAGAATAATTTACACAATTTGGTGCGTGGATTTACGTCCAATGTTGAGTTTCAATCTTAAGCACCTTGACTACAGTAACGAAGTAAACCTCCTTTGCTATCATGTCTGAAAACCTTTTAGAATATCATATTTAGGGATAATGAGAAGTTACAGTAGTTTGAGCCCGAAACCACCAAATGCTTTTCCTAGTTTTTATCAATAGGGCACTATGCACATTCCTGAAGATTATGCAGTCATACATTCAGATTGAAGATGGACATTTCGAATAATTACTTCGATAATAATTATTTCGTTAAAATATCAAAAGGTCCATTTAATGGTAAACAAAGTATATTAATATAAAACATGTTTATTTGATAAATTTAGCATTCAAAAGCAGAATTTATGCTCACATAAGGGTATATTTCGACTTATAGATCATTTGTTTATAGGGAATTTTGAGCAATGACAGACTTCAGGTATGAAATTATGGACTGTTTCCTGTTTTAGACCATTTTATATATATATATATATATATATATATATATATATATATATATATATATGTATATATCCTCTTAGAATATAACGGTCCCCGTTTTGTGCTCGGGTGTGGTTGGACCACTGCAGAATTGGGCAACCGCAAACAATCTGCCGCTTGTACGTAAGAGGCGACTAAAGGCAAGAGCTGAGGATGGAAAGAGGGGACCCACCTCACCATGATATATTTTTCCCCAGGATTAAATGCTAATTAATCCACCTAACTGATAAAGGCAACGGGAAATCACCTCAGAAACCATACTTTTCCCAAGCTATAGGCTACATAAGGTATGGAAAAGGCATAGACTTTGTGAAGGGATTAACTTGTTGATCTAAGGAGTGTTCCTATGGAGCGAGAAAACAGACTTTGAGTATGAATATGTACCTTGAACCTGCCACTTGGCAGTGCACTGAAGAATAAGATATATATATATATATATTATATATATATATATATATATATATATATATATATATATATATATATATATATATATATATATATATATATATATATATATTCTGTGTGCAGTTGCGTCTCTTAGAAATGTGCTTAGTAAACAAAATATATTTTTTTAGAAAGACTGATATAATCGATCACGTTTTGGAGAAGTTGGAGAAATACGCGAACAACTTGGAATCAATCGTAGAACAGAGAACTTCAGAACTTCTCGAGGAAAAGAAGAAAACGGACATGTTACTCAATAGAATGTTACCTCCGTAAGTTTTTTAAATTAATATTATAGCTTAATATACATGCTCAAGATCGGTGTAGTCTATATTTCAAGAAGTCAGTTTCAAGAGCACTCTCTCTCTCTCTCTCTCAGTTGACTGCTTACAGGCAGGTCCATGGTATATAACGCCTTCAAACATCTCTATCTTCCGTTTCTCTCTTCATGTCCACATACGAGTGGACCTTTAAATTATTTATAACATTCCTTTTGCTATACCATTATTCATGGGGATTCTGCTAATTATAAGGTAGGCCTTGCTCAGCATCGTCTAACATTTACTGGGCAGGTGCGTGATTCCATGAGAAAGCAATCCTGTTTACCCCAAGAGCATTGCAATGGCATTAAATAATAGAAACAAGTCCAATACCTATAGTGCAACCGTTAAGAATAATGAATAATGATAACAGAAATCGAGAAGGCTTTAGTCATCAATACAAACAACAACAGCAATTAGAGTGTTACTTCAGTCACAGAAAACATAGAACACTAAAGTTCTAAAGTAAGTCTGGTAGATGAACAAATTAATATAAAAATTTATCAAAGGGGACCATTTCAGAATCGAATATGCCAGTAAATTTATTTATCGTCGTTGTACCTGTGCAGACAATAATAAATAAGAAAAAAGGATAACGTGTTTGACGGATATTCAAGGGCATTGTTGCATAATTGTATAATTCATTCATACTGTTCAGCTATGCATCATAATTGAATTAAATTAAGGGCATATAAAATTATATGTCCTTAATTGCATAATGCATTGTTGTATATATGTGCATTTCACAAACATATTAAATATGCAAGTAATTGCTATGAAACCTGTCGCTATTTTTGAAATTGAACGCTTACAACATAATAACCTAAATAATTTTAAAATATTTGCAAGTCTTTATGGGCATATATCAGAGCCTAAATCCGTGTTCTTTAAATAATGTGTGATATCTTTTGTGGGATTTTTTGTGAAAAATATAGGCCGATTGAAATAAAAGTCAATTATTTGGGTACTTATGATTGGAATCGGGGTCGACAGTGTCGAAATATGGTCGTGATTAGAGCCAATAGTGGGCGACTATCGGCTCTTATCTCGTAGAGTCTAATTACAGTGTCGTCATATATTCATATCAAACAAATTAATAAATAATTGCAGTAGTAGTAGTTAAATAAATGATAATTTCTATTTCGTTTTAGCTTCATAGCTGAGCAACTTAAAATGGGTAAAGCGATTCTACCAGAGATGTTCCCCAGTGTTACCATCTACTTCTCAGACATCGCCGGCTTTACAAACCTCTCGTCAGAGTCTACTCCGATGCAGGTCGTAGATCTACTCAATGATCTCTATGGAACGTTCGACGATACCATCTCCAAACATGATGTCTACAAGGTGTGAAGTAACTGCTTAATGCAACATCAAAAAGTCTCTACAACTCATAATATGCAAATGCATTTGGTTTAGTTTCGTTCCACCTGAACAAAGTTCAGCTAAACAAGACTCGGGTAGTACATTGTAGCGTGAATACCTTGGAAGTCCGAGTGTTGACAGCTTTGAATTAGCAAATATCCATAATTTAGGAATGCTATTCTTAAATCCTCGAAGACTACAGTTGAAACACTATCAAAGGGCAAACATTTCTAATTGTTGCCAATAGATGGCGTATCAACTGCAGTCGTCCATGATTATAGTCATGGAGAAGATGGTATATATAACGAAACTACTAAAAATAAACTAAGTAAGAAGGCTATTGAACACGTGCTTTTGTCGTGTATGTAACCGTGCGACAAAAATGGTGCTATGCCTTGTATTTTCAAGCGTTTTACAGTATTTAAAATTTAGACGTGGAACTTTGGGAAACAGATCTATACATTAAATTACTATTATACACTATCCATTTATGACATAAATCATGTCATTGAGCAAGCGCAATGCATGAAGTTCATGCATCAATCTAATTATACGCAAACGTGAACATAATCGTAATAAATACTCAAATATAAAACTTATCCTTATATCTGTAGAGACATACATGTATCTGGTTATATTTTAAACCATATCGCAAAAAGTTGAAATTTTGCAGAAGTAAATGAAGAAACAAAAGTAACTGTATTCATAATATATCAGTAAACAATTGCATAATTTAGGTTGAGACGATAGGAGACGCATACATGGTGGTAAGTGGACTACCGGTACAGAACGGTGGTAGACATATCATGGAGATATGTAACATGGCACTGGATCTACTCAGTGAGGCGTCCGTCTTTAAGATCCGTCATAAACCTGAAGCAGCTCTCAGAGTCAGGATTGGTATCCACACCGGACCCTGTGCTGCAGGTGTGGTAGGACACACGATGCCTCGCTACTGTTTGTTTGGAGACACCGTCAACGTCGCCTCCAGGATGGAATCTACTGGAGAAGGTTTGGAGACGTACCAAAGATAACGTAATATTTGCATCGTGAAATTAGTTGAACGATTGTATAAAGTGCTTTGTAACAAAAGAAAGTGAAATGTGTTTCGTATCAAAAGATTATAATGGGTTTTGTAATTATCATATATAATTAGAATAATTTCATAAACTCACCATCTTATACACTGTCAGTAGCTACGTTTTACTGTAGAACTTGGTGTTCGATTATAAAGGTAGCTCCAGTTTGTCGAGTTGTATAGAGAGGAAGACTTGTTTTTGATCCGTAACCTAAAACCGAAGATCACCTGTATCTAGCTATGTTCAAAATTTGTTACCAAAAGTTTTCATAATAAATTATACTTGTCATTCTTTTATTCTCTCTTTCTTTCAATTGTACTGCAAAATTGCAGTTCCATTGTACATATATTTACTCATATGCATCCTTTGAAGCTTCATAGGGAGCACTCTATCCAACAACGAATTATTTTCTTCTGAAATGTCTAAGCCTTATTCACACCCTTTGTAACCTATAGCTTGGGATCATACGGCTTCTGAATTGTCTACTTTGATTTTAATTATTTATTTCCTTTAGATAATTGATTAATAATAGTAAAGGTTTAATGTCCTTTTCCTCAAACTAGGATGATATCAGGAAAGTCAAGGTACAGTATTATACTTTAATATACAGTACATTAATATACATTATTAGTAATACTTAAATATAGATAATTATTTTGCTTATATAATCTGTAGTACTAATTATAGACAGGTTTATTTGTTGCGAATTTACTTTAACTCTAGTATAGAAACTAATTGAGTTAAAGTGTGATTTGAAATGTAGCTCTATTTTTCCTGATTCTGATTATATATGCAAACTCAAAAACTAATTAAAACTGTTATAAACGATTTTGTCTTGAATTTGTTCTGTAGCAATACTGACAATATCGATACCAGAGAAGACCTTAAATTATATTAATTATCCATCAATTATATTTACTGATTAATATTTGAAGTATCCATAAATCATTACTTGTTTGGCAATTCTTTGCTAATATCTCTTTTGGTTATTCTTTAAAATATTTAGGTCTGTCTTGTGTCCCTGATACTGCAGAATTGACCAACTTGTAACTGCATTGGCGTAAGTGTTATTTACGGTTTTATTTAAAAATTTGTGTGCTCGACTTGTTTCAAATCTATGAATTTACTTTCAGCTTCCAGGATTCACCTCAGCGCAGAGGCCAATCTTTCTCTTGGGTCTTTTTATGGCTTCAAAACAGAGGCTCGTGGTGAAACTTTCGTAAAGGTTTGTCACCATTTGTATTTAAAACAAATTGGACAATAACACATGTTTACATATAACTTGTATATATATATATATATATATATATATATATATATATATATATATATATACTGTACATATATATATATATATATATATATATATATATAAGTTTATATATACTGAATATATACATGTATATATAGGCCTATATATATATATATATTATATATATGTTTATATATGTGTATATATAATATATATATATATATATATATATATATATATATATAACATGTTCTGGATTTTGGACAAATCATGAATAATTTTGTAGAATTATATGTCCATATCTACATGAATGCTATAGTATATCTAAAATTTTCTAATAGTCAAATATATTTATTTAAACTAGTTAAATATATTTGTGACATGATATATATTATAGAAAAATTTTTAAATTTTAGTAAAGTCCGCATAAATTTTACGATAAGAATTTACATCTATTAAAAGCAAAATCTTTATTATTTTCAAACGACAATTCCAATGGTAGTCCCGTGTCTGATGACCGGGCTGCGAGACTGCTATAAATAAAATACAATAATAAAACAAAATGAAATTAAAAAATATAAAAAATTTAAAATAAAAAATTAATATAAAAAAATAAAATAAAATAATGGTAAATATAATAATAACAAATAATAATTTTGTATCATATGTAAAAAAAATAAAAATATTATATGAAATATCTGTCAGTTTACTGAAAAGGTTTCTAATCTCTTTCTCAGACTAGTCATGTCTCGCTCTTGATGACGTCAATTTGATGCCTCTCGTGTAATCAAATAACAGCGTTACATGAAAAAACACATTTAGACCAAAGTAATTTTTTTAAACAATACCAAAGTAAAGGTAAAAGTAGAGATATTTTTTCTAAACTGAAAAGTAAAAGTAAAAATAAAAGTATTTCATATTTCAATATCGAGAAGTATTAGTATAAGTAAAAGTACTGCGAAAAGTACTTTTTAGTGATGTGTGCTGTTTATAGACGTCCCTGGCATCATCCCCGGATGAGGAAACAGACGTTATGCCTTTATTATTGTTATTATTTATTATTATTATTATTATTAAAACGTCAACATGTAAAAAGTAAAAGTATTTTTTTAAAGTAAAGAACTCTTCCAGCACTTTGTTTTGATTGCTGAAGAGTAGACTAACTGTGGACTGCATGTGTCGTAAGAGGAGTCAAAGGACTAGCATTAGCAATGGCATTCGGTTGGTGATCGCCTATTTTCGAGTCTATGTTCCAAAATATCTTCAAAATATTCTAAAACGAATGAAAAACAATGTCTATTCATATTCCGTCCCTAGTTAAAGTGCGTTTCAAGGGACGATAGTGATGATGATAACTCTGACATCACCAAATGATAAGAATTGACTTTCACATTGGATAATCAAAATCTGCATTGTGTAACAGGGGAAAGGGACGTTAACAACATACTGGTTGTTGGGAAGAGAGAAAATCTCAAAGTAGGATTCCGTCATCTGAAAGCTTCAGTCGATGATCAGATTTATCATGAAGTATTAATCAGCTCTTGTTGGCATAGAAAACCTATCACTTACAATATTTATATTTGGCACTTATATTGTTATAGATTCAATTCAACTCCATCCTGTAGTTACCTAATTCTCATTGTCAGCGTGCTATTCTGTGTGTGTACAGTCATATAAATAGATCTTAATGATTTACAAATAATTTCATGAGTTGAACTAGAAAGGTTAGAAGAATACATCTTCTAATTACAAATTCTAAATGAACGCGCTGTATGAGGCAATACAGAGATGTCTGGTTTGACACCATGAACTACTTGAATTCAATTAATTTTCAAATTCCAGGTTGTATTTGCCAACGTGGACAAATCTGTTACGGCCTTTGACTACTAGGCTATTGTTTTAGATCTTGCTTTATTTATCGTTACTGTTCTTTGTAATTTTGGTATTTTAAAAATCTACGTTAGATATGATGCCTATATGCTACCAACGTCATTATGCCGAGTGTAAACTTTCTGCAAATCTGCAAATTTTCAAATCTTTCAGTAATATATTTTAAATAAAATTAATGTTGATTCATCAATAATTATCCATTGCCTAAATCATGATTTGATCGCAGTTTGTATACTTTTTCAATTTAAAAAGATATTTATAGGCTTTTACAACGGTTTGTAAACTAGATTGATCAACAGCTGTCCATTCAATTACATGAAGAAAGCCCAGTAAATGAAAGTATTGGTATTAACCGAATTAACGAAAGACATTTTATTGAATATCTTTAGTACATAGGATATAAGAGAGAGCGAGAGATAAAGTGAGAGAGAGAAAGAGTGAGAAAGATAGAAATTGAGAAGTTAAAAGAAGCGAACTTAGAGAATATACATGTAATAGATTTAAGATATATCACTAGCTACTAGGTTTGGAGATAGAGAGAAACGATTGTTTAGAAGTGATATCACAATAGTTTCTGGTTCTGTCTCCGAATCTACTCAGCTACTTTAATCTTATCCGTAGCATATTTTTCTTCCAATTAGAAGTAGTTAAAAGAAACTATATAAAGTTAATTGAAAGTACTCCTACTCACTTTCAGTTGAACTCTGAAGAGTGCTCAATAGACAAAATAGCTAAAAGCATTATTAATGTAACTGAAATCAACGTAATTTTCAGATACGTAAATCGTATACTACGTTACATGGCCATCCATTTCTTCAGTTTATGCTTAGCTAACTCCATCGTACTGATCAGTGCACCACGAATTTACGCGGAATAGTCGTAATTACAATTTTAATAAACTCAACTTGCGCTTGCAGTAAGCACGGATTTAAATAATTTAAATGAAATGTATGCCCTGACGTAGTCTACGGACTATCTTCAGTAAATTAATAAATTTATTGTACAAAATTTATAAATGTATTTAGTGTCTGGGGCCAGTGGCGAAGTCGGTAAGATATACCACGCGGATCAGGGGGTGCGGGGTTCAAATCCTGGGCTCGTCCGTCACTGATATCGCTTTCGAGTGAGGAAACCGATGTAAACTTTACATGTAGCTTTACTTTTAGCTTTACATCGATTATGCGAGACGCTGTAGCAATTTTGTAAAGCTTACAATGTAATTTAACGTTAACTTCTGTCTCAATGCATGGCTTTGATTACACTTGAAACTTGAGCCTGAATTGAATGGTGGGCCACTGATTCGCAGTCAGACTAGTTGTAGACATGCTATCGGCTCAGCTATTCAGAGTTAGAGGGTAACATTGATACAAATATGTAAGGCAAATGATACGGCAGGGTAAGGCAGGACTGAGCTACTTTATATAATTTAACGCAAATGTTAAAGATACATGTGTAATTTCAACGTCATTATTAAATTAACTAAAACTTGACGATACCTTATAGCAATAGATGTTGGTGCAAATACTTGATTCAGAAGTCAGTTATATTTTATTAAGGGCAATTCCTATTCCTGGCATGTACTGTTATGTACTAGTGCCAAACAGGTGACTAAATAATAAAATAAAATAAATAATAAACTCTAGACTATAAGAGAGTTCATCGTTGAATTATGATAATTAGTCGGCAAGAGACATCCCTTATAGTCTGTAAAAGACAGTCCTGGTATTGCCTTATGGCGAGGAACTTGACGTTAAATTCTTATTGATTGATTGCTTGATTGATCGCTGCATTAAATCAGGTTTTACTGCAATTAGCCCTAACTTCTCATTATATTAGTGTTTCAAGCTACCCAATTCGTGCAATTAATTAGAAAATTCTCTGTGTTCAGATGACTTTCAATCATTTATTTAATACAACAGTTTTGCCAACAATAGTTTAGATCCGGCTTCATCTACACGTATAGAAATTATTAATCCATAATTTTGAAATTGCAAGGGTAATTGAATTATGCCTAGCAGAATCAGAATTCTAGCCGTCAAGTTTGAATTATAAGATGACTTATCTTATATAAAATAGGACTTATAAGATGCTACATATACATATAGATATCAATATCTACATAATTCGTGTTTATTGTAGATAGTGTATCTATTGGTATAAGTGGCGTTCAGATAATTCACTCCCGTGTTCCATATTGCTCAGCATATTGGCATGTCCAACGTACATATTCCTACACACATACGACTTTCACGCTCTATAGAGAGAACCCCACCGATGAATGAGTAAATGATTTCACAATAAATCTTCATTTCCAGTCCTCAATGCAGCCTATAGTTTGGAAATCACATAACTTCTGATGTGGTTGCAAGTTGCCTTCCGCAATTCTTGATCCGTCGCCTCATAGGACACATGCAGTTTCCTGTTAATCGATTCTTCTATTGCCCAGACAAAATAATTATAGTTTGTGATAAATAGAGATTAACTAAAAGTTTGAATTAAGCAAGTGAATCAAATAATTAGCGTTATTATTGTTGGTAGTTATGACCACAACTTATATAACAGTTTCATGGCCGGCTAAATTAAGTTTCAAGATTGCTTTAACGAAGATGTTCAATAATAATAATAAACTACATAGATATAAGATATTTATCATGTCGATTGTAGACATACTGTAGATACAGAATATAGCATAAGAAACAGACTATTGCAAGCATATAACTTCATGTTTAAGACGTTATATCGATTACCTATATGCAATACTGCAAAATGCACTGTGTCTTATATAACGGATAACACAAATTATTTTTGCAATACAGTCGCAACGAATTGACCGAAGTCAGAGATTTACACTAAATGAATACAGGCATGTTACATACAGCGTAAACTGCTCTCTATGAAAACACGTCACGTATATAATCTGCTTATGCTGTCTTGAAGAGCAATCATTTCTTTTTAAACGATGCAAAATGTAGTCATGACGCTCTTAATGAATAAAGTAATTGAAATGTTAATGCATGTGATACATGAAGAGAGTCTAAGGGCGAATATTGCAATCAGTGGTTGATTCGCCTAACCCGAATAGGCCTAGTGACAGAACTCTTGCTTCAAAATTGCAATAACTTTGTCAATAAAGAACATATCAGCACATATTGTGACACGCTTTGAAAATAAATGATTTCACTTCATGATAGCATTGGGAGAAAATATTTGTCACCTGCTCCATATTGCTTTAATAGAGAACACCTTACGCTGCATGTAGCATGCAGCAATTCCTATTGCGGGAATGCTTTATTTGACCCCACTTATATTCGCAAATCAATAACTTTACTATTATTAAAGGCATTTCCAAAATAGTTGATTGATAGTATTAATTAATTAACTAAAATTAAAATTAATTAATAATCATATATTTTGAGCATTTTTGGCAGAACTGGCTGCTGTTCGAATAATGAAAATTGCATGACCAACGGTCAACTCTTTGAGAATTAATTGTAAAAATGATGTGTTTTCGGTTATAAAATACACAAACATAATACATACAGTGTATAATCAGCACAAGATTGACATACATGTATTGCTAAAATATACATGTACATGTATACATACATGTATAGCGTTTTTTAATTTATAGAAGCTACGCGACCATACTTTTTTTTGACACTACGATGAAAGCTAAATAACAAATAATTAGACACGTGTCTCAGACTAACAGTTAGTGTAATATGTATCTAGACGTACGTATAAATTTATATGATGGAATAATATGTGAGAATATATATGTATATTCTTGTATATATGCTGTAGCAAAGAGAGTTGTAAGTTTTACACCATTGTTAGAAGCTTGCCATGAAGGTCTGTACATTTATTAGTTTGTCCATTTTTACTTTATTCTCTACTTTCCAAGTAGCCAGTATGTATTGAGTAGACCCTTTCCCTGAAAGCAAGCAGATGCACATCCATAGTGGTTACTGAAAATTAAAATACTTTTATTAACTATCAACACATCATATATTTCCATGAAACTAACATCACTGACAATATAACTAGCAATAACAATACCAATATAACATCCATCAGATACAAATGATTAGCCATAATTGATATCTGTCGGTAATGCCGTCTCTGATTATACAATATCCTCAAAGGAAAGATAAATACCATAAATTCTATTCTTGAGTGCACTAAACGGAAATATATGTGACCAATCATGGAATTCAATCAGTGTATCAACTATAATTTATCAGAATCGTCCAATGAATCTCCCATTAATTAAGGTTGGTAGACAAATAGAACTTCTCTATCCCTCTTTGCCACACATCAAATCACCAGTGAGTCCCCTAAAACCTTTCTGGAGCTTAAATGCTCATCAACCGAATGCTCACTCTGATGTTGGTTTGGATCTCTCTGTTTTGTCGCCTTTTACGACAAGTGCAGTCCACGGTTTGCCTATGTTTCATAAACTCGCACGTATCAATGGTAAATCAAATGTAAGAAATACAATAAAACACGTCAATTAGATTGCTTGCTGGATAAACGCGTTTATAATTTTGAACAATGATCGAATGCATCGGTTGTCAATCTGAAGGCATCTTCTGTCACTAATGTATTATATAGCTCATGCAAGTCATTTAGTGTGATGAATGTATTTATTAATGAATCAAATAATGAAGAAGTAAATAGAAGAATGAATGAATGAATTAGCGGTTAACTGCCTGAATTAGTGAACTGAACAAACGAATGAAAGTTAAAGTGAAGGCTTACTCAGAAGAAGCAAAGTACTAACCTTGGAATGAATAATTTCAATAGCGAAACAAAGTACATAGTGTAAAAATGGAGTATGATTGTTTTCTCTCTATAGCCTACCTTAACGAATACTTCTCCTCTGATCTCAGTTCTATATCCACCATATATCACTAGGGCAGCCCGTGCCTCTGAGCTCAAGTGGATCTTAGAAGCTTCGATTAAGCAGTAAATAGACGATAGAGAATATTAATTATTCCGTATTTACATTTATGTTCAATATTTCATCATCATCATCATCATCCTCCCTTGAATCCCAGTTACACTAGGGTAGGGATACGAATAGAGTGTCTCAAATACTCTTTCTCCTACACCACACCACCAGCCAATCCCCTATTTGAGACTTTTCCATTCATTTAAATTTTTGTAGCAATTTCTGGAGCCTAGGCGCTCACCAACCGAATGCCCTTTCTGACGTTGGTATGGATCTTAGTACTCTAGTCGTCTTCTACGACACGTGCAGTCACCGGTTGGTCAATTCTTCGAGCAACCCGTACACAACACGGGGAATGTTCAATATTAAATCTTCAATAGAAATTTAATCGATGGATTATGTTTAATTGGGTATTCTTGATAGACTGTTAGGACAAAATTACTGGTTGGTCTTGATAGACTAGTTTTAATTTTTTATTATTAAAAATAATATACTAACAAAAACTGCGATCACCATGAAAAGTCGAAGCGCTCAAATATGAACATTGAGTAAACTAATAGAGAACGCATAATGCTTTCCTCCTTAATTTAACGGAGTAGATCTTATTGATTTGTAGGCATCCAAACTGTAAAAAACTTTCTACTAAATACAAGTTCAATTAAAATTAAAATACGAGTATAAATCGTTTATACAGACGGACAGCGAAAACTGTTTTAAAAAAATTGGCTGGAGCCAGAGGCGATGTCGGTAAGATATTTAATCGAGGATCATTATGTGCTGGGTTCAAATCCTGGGCTTTCCCGTCACTGGCATCTCTTTCGAGTGAGGAAACTGACGTTAACATTAGCTTTTTTAGCTTTATTCCGCAAGTAGTAAGACACAGCGGCAAATCGAGTCAGATCAGAAGCAGTGATCATTATAAGAAATATATGGGTTAATGGCTCATTACTTATCAATGGAGTGCTACTATCTGGAATAATATTCCACTTAATATTCATAACGCATCCTATATGAATTCTTTTAATAAACTATATAAAGAACAATTTAATAAATGGTTAGTGATCAAGATTCTTGTTATCAATTTCAAATACCCGCATTGCATTTCTATAAAATCCTACAAGTTTAGTGTGGTGTTCAGCTAGATAAGATATTGTGTATCTTTACTCATGACTCTCCGTACTTGTAATATTTACTTTTATACTTACTATTTATGTGCATGCGTTTCATTGTTTGCATGAATGTTTTTGTTTGCTAGTTCGTTTGCTAGTAAGTACCATTTAGATGTATGTTGTTCAGTTGAAGTGAAATGAAATAAAGCATATCTATCTCCTCTCTTTCTCTCTCTCTCTCTCTCTCTCTCTCTGAGAGTATGGATCCTTATACATGTCATCATCATCATCATCATCATCCTCCCTTGAATCCCAGTTTAACCATTATTGGGGACAAATAGATTGTCTCAAATCCTCTTGTCCTACAACAAATCACCAACCAATCCCCTGTTTGAGACTCTTTCATTCGTTGAAATTTGTGTAGCAATTTCTGGAGCCTATAGGCGCTCACCAACTAAATGACCTTTCTGACGTTAGTGTATATTTCAGTGGTTTAGTCGCCTTGTACGACACGTGCAGTCACCGGTTGGTCAATTCTTCAAAACTCCACACACAACGCGGGGAACGGATCCTTATATATGGTATTAATATTATTATATTATCCTTATATATTGTACATTTAAATAATAGTGTTATAAATAAAAATTTATCTTAATGTAACAGAGCAGAGTCAACCTTCTCCAGTAGATTCCATCCTGGAGGCGACGTTGACGGTGTCTCCAAACAAACAGTAGCGAGGCATCGTGTGTCCTACCACACCTGCAGCACAGGGTCCGGTGTGGATACCAATCCTGACTCTGAGAGCTGCTTCAGGTTTATGACGGATCTTAAAGACGGACGCCTCACTGAGTAGATCCAGTGCCATGTTACATATCTCTATGATATGTCTACCACCGTTCTGTACCGGTAGACCACTTACCACCATGTACGCGTCTCCTATCGTCTCAACCTAAATTATGCAATTTTTATAAATTTATTCTGAACTAAAACCAAATTAATTTTAATCTTATTTTATTTTTTTCTGCAGATTAATATTTTCCGTCTCCACCTTTTAAAGATATCACTTCATCGTGATTTATTTACACGAAGTTTCCTAAATTAAAATAGAAATAGACAAATCCGTTGTATATCTACCTTGTAAACATCATGTTTGGAGATGGTATCGTCGAACGTTCCATAGAGATCATTGAGTAGATCTACGACCTGCATCGGAGTCGACTCTGACGAAATATTTGTAAATCCAGCGATGTCTGAGAAATAGATGGTAACACTGGGAAACATTTCTGGTGGGACTATTTTCCCCATGATCAACTGCTGTGCTACTGATCTGAGAATAATCAAAGTTAAATGCTATTATTAGACCTTATCATATTTTGTTATTTTGTTAAGCCAAAATAACAATACGCATTTCTAATATCAAATCATCTTTCTTTGCGAAATTTTGGAAAATAATCGATGAGCCTAAAGTTTGATTTGTTTCTCAATTTTATTGTGGAATGAAAGCAGATCAATGTTTCATTCACTAGTGTTATTGGTTATTTTCCTATCATATATCTCGTTGTCCTTTGACTAGTTTAATCCACTCTTATTTACCTTTCCTGTTCTACAGTTAATTAATGACACTTAAACCTTGTATCTTTCTTCATTGGAATATTGATTATATACGTCTTAGGCATGTATTGATTTGTAGATTCAAATTCAGTCGAATGAGCATGCCCCCGCCTTCTTCTTGTAGAATACTATATAAACGGGTTTCCTACTTGTTTCAGTTCTCTAGGTATCTCTATCCGCACACCACTTTCTCTCCCTATATGTTCCCTAGGTATTTCTCTCTTTAGATGCTTTAGCAGTTCTTAGTTAGTTTCGGAGATAGCAGTGTAGTATGTCTTTTGTAGCAACTGAGTTTTAGTGAGTTCTTTCCATAGGGTTGTCTAGGTCTTCTGTGGACGACAGCTTCTATCTGGGTAATGTAGTCGAGTTATATTTCTAAGTATTAACTTTTAGAAGTTACATTTTAATAAGTGAACGGTAACTGTAACAAGCCATTAAAGATTTAGTTTAGAGACAGTAGCGTCATGTATGTATGTATGTATGACTGTTGTAGTATAATATGAAATGTTAGAAATGGTCTCGAGATCTTAAAGTATAGAAGTAACCTAACAGCCCTAGCTTCCCGCCTTAGCAGGGACACCCAGCACTTAATTGTGTAACGTACAAGGCCTTCGCATCCGGTTCAGATCAATTCCTCTTTACCGTTAGAATTTAGAGAAATATCTTCTTATGTTTGTAGATATGTTTGTCACACCTGTAACTTCATACTCATCACAGAAGAGTAGACATAAGTCAAACCTATGCAGTCTTGGAAGACGAAAATGCATATTCTGGAGAAGTCATTAGGAAATTCGTAAGGTGTCTTTGTAAGTCGAAGTTAGCCTATCAAAGTGTGTTACCACAGAGGTTTTATGTCAGAATAGTACTGTTGGTCTTTGCAATAACCTCTGATTCTAAGATTTCTGTATAACAATTTGATGAGGATATTTGATTATATAGAACTCTGTGAGTATTAATGTTAAATAAAATAATTTTGCTAAATAATAAAATAGCTGTTAATAAATAATCACTAACGGCGGTAGCATTCTATTGAGTAACATGTCAGTTTTCTTTTTTTCTTCAAGAAGTTCAGATGTTCTCTGTTCTACGATAGACTCCAGATTGTTCGCGTATTTCTCCAACTTCTCCAGAACATGATCAACAATATCCAACTTCCTGTTTTTTTAATAGTTAATAGAAATGCAAGCTCTAAAGAACTGATGAGAAAATGATCGAATAGAACTAGCACATGCATGTATTTCTAAACTTTCCGCAAATCGCTAATATACATGTAGTTACTATTTATGCAAACTATCTATTATTAATTATTTATTATTAAATTTTAGTGCTATTTTCAATATTTGCAAAATTTTCCTATATTTACGTTGATCAAGTAGCATGTCAACGATTCAAATTTCTAAGGAAGAAAACAACCAACTCTCCAAGAACTTTTTCATGGGTAACTTTTAAATTTCAGTTAATCTCTTCCATTCTCCTCTATTTTCGTATTTCCAACGCTTCTAGTTCTCAAACACTTTTAGTTTGTACGTGCGGGATTCAAATCCTGGGCTCGCTCGTCACTGACATCGCTTTCGAGTGAGATAACTGCCGTTAATACTCATCACAGAAGAACATACCATACGTAAGAATAGGTCAAACGTATGCAGTCGTTGAGGACAAAAATGCATATTCTGGGAAGTCATCTGGGGAGTTTTTCTGGGGAGTCTGACTTTTCTTTAAGGTAGTAGCTTTACAGAATTTACTATCACATAAAACCGACCAATAGTGTGTCCATTACTCCATTTCATTCAATTCAGATGGTTCATCAAGATTTAACTATCAAAACAACAAGTTTTTGAAGTTAAATAACCGCGAAGAGAATTAAAAGATACACAATAAATAAGCAAATTAGACTTTAACGTATTTGATATACTTAAATAATATATTACGTTAATATTAATTGATAAATTGCTCGATTGTAATTCTTTGATAATCAATGAATTAAAGCTTCGCATACTTTCCGCCTCGAAATTTGTTCAACATCCTTTTGAGGTCATCGAAGGCGGGGCGATCCTGAGGAGACTCCGCCCAGCAGTGACGTATGATGTCAATCATCTCGGGCATCTCACTTGACGAAGCCGGTAGAGTAGGACGATATGGTTTCCAGCCACCTGCTATTACCTTTTCTATTATGTCTAAAATATATGAATTTATTTGACTATGTAAAAATTGTAGCTGCAAAACATGCACTCCAATCATGTGACATTATATTTGTCACTAAATTTGACAACTCAATTTGTTAAACTGCTGTAATGACCATCATTATAGTTTGTAAGTCATATTTCTCTTGGAAATCTAATTTTAAAATTATTTAATGAAAATACGACATTCTTCTAACAATATCTTTGCAAAGATTATGTTAAAGGCATATGACTCGTGCTTTGTCTGGGTACCCGTGTTGCGTACGGTTGCTGAAGAATAGGCCAACTGTGGACTGCAGCGTCGTAAAAGGCGTCAAAGCACTAATATGCAAACCGACGTCATAAATGGTATTCGGTTGATGAAAGGTTCCAGAAATTGCTACACAATTTTTGTAAGTTATTACGATCCAAATTAAATTGTGATTCAATGAAGATATTGATGCTGATGTTGTTGTTAAGGCAAATGAAGTTAACTTCAGGCCTTCTTTCTTTTGATTCTTCAAAGAATCATATGCATGCATATTTTAATGGAATTGTCTTGCTTGATCCGTTTGTTAGCATTATTAGTCATCAATTTTTCATTTCTTAAACTATTCTCGTGAGCTCTGTAATATAAATAATATTTCTTTCTTAGAATTAGTTTAAACGGTATACATGAATGACACAAATATGTAAAACTGAATGAATAGTTGTATATCAGTCTAACCTTTAGTGTTTTCGCCTTCAACGAAGAACGGCGGAGCTCTGTAAGCGATCTCCTGCGCTATGATAGCAAAGCTGTAGACGTCTCCCTTCTGAGTCCCATAGAGAGGTCTGACGCTCATACGAAGCAGCTCTGGAGCGGTCCACAACATATTGCGGTATTGCACTTTTTCTGTTGAAGCAGACCCTTCTTCCTCATAAATTATATTTGCTTCAATTTCCGTCGACGTATCGCTGAATGCTTCAGGTACCCGACTTCCAATTCTGAGTGACCATCTGTTGTCCACTCTACACGTCATACTACTCAGATCTCCGTGTGAATGAATGGGAGATTTGTGCAAGTAACTCATGCCCTGAAAATAACACGATTCTTAAAACTAAGCAGCCTTAATTATTTTTTGCCGTTGAATATTTATTTGTTTGCAGGGGAATATTCATTGTTTGATCGCGGATCAGTATGTGCGGGGATCAAATCCTGGGCTCGCCCGTCACTGACATCGCTGTCGAGTGAGGAAACTGATGTTAACATTATCTTTACCAGCTTGAAGCCACTTAGAATCCGAACACTGGTCCCTTATTTCATATAAGTCAAGTGAAAATTATTATTTTTTGAATTCTACACTATTAGCTAATATTCCGATATCTGAAAAGTTTTATAATTAACTTGCATTATTTCAAAACTAATGAGGTCTTAGATCAAGTTACTGAGTAAATTTCTCAAATTAGTTTTTTTGTGTAAAAGAGATTGATCAGGATTAGTCTGAATAATTATTTCACAATTCCAAACTTCTCTAAGATTGAAAAATAAAATAACAATGGCAATAATAATTATTATAGTCAAAAAGGAAAATTCTAAACTATCAGATTCTCTGCTGCTTTGATGTATTAAATACATTTAGCAGTGTACAATGCATTTCAGTCATTATGGAGCCATTAGACTAATAATTATAGCCTCTACTCTTTCATCATGTACGTCATTTCATTGACCTCCCTGACATCATCCTTGTATGTGAAAACGGACGTTAAACATTTATAATATTGCAAACAGCATTCGAAAGCAGGGGCCTACGATATTAGGCTCAATGATATGTTACTCTGAAAATAGTTTAATTTTATTCTAGACTTTGATTTTTCATTCACATGTCGGTGCGTATATGTAGACATAAAGAGAAAAACCAAAGACAGATAAGAGAGGGCGAGCTATAAACCACGGACCTGCCAGTAGGCAGTGCACTGAGAGAGAGAGCGAGAGATCGATGCGAATGAAAAATGAAAGAATGCATGCTTTCTTATGTTGTAAACTGAAAAGATATTAAACTTGAAAATTGTGCAAATATTATATATTATGTTAAAGTGAAAATTTTAACAATCTTACATTAACTAGATCCGAAATCAACGATATCCTGAAGAACCAGTCCAGTTTCACCTCATCGTTTTCGAGTACGTCCTGCAGTTATTCATATTATTAGCATTTGATTAATACTTTTATATATATTTCTACGTTTTGTCAGTACTTCGATACATATTGTTAAAATTGAGTAATTCATTGATAGATACTGCTAAATTTGATTAATTCTTTATAAATGTTGTTAAATTTGATTAATAAACATATAACTCATACATTTTAATTTGAATAATATATTGGTGTGGGTCGGAGAGGACTGGTGAAGGTTCTTATCCCGACCCTGGTTAAACTGGGACTCTAAGGAAGATTATGATGACGATGATGACTAATACTGTGAAAACTATGTTTATATTTGAATAGTATATATTCGAAAATTCTACTGAAGGGCTATTTGATTTTAATACGACTGTGAGAAGCTTGAAAACTGTAGGAAAGACACGGAGTTGAATGAACACCTGCAGTGTCCCACGACTGCATCTCTGCACAATGTAACAGATGTGATCAGGTTCTACACAGGCTCCTATGAAACTCTGAACGTTGTCGTGATTCAACTCCTTTAACTGTAATACATCAATAATATTACATATATCTTAGATAATCCTTCGCTTTATTTAGAACTGTGCTTCATTTAAAAGCAATCACAATTTTAAACAAAAGTACCTAGCGTAACATATATGATCGGGTTCTACGCAGGCTACTGTAAAACACTGTACGATATCGTGACTCAACCCTTCAATTACGTTGTGTATTTGCAAATATAACATTTAATTCAGCGGTTGTGAGTCCATTATGGTCTCTTCCACCACTGTTTTCCGCTTGCTCACCAAGCACTCAAATTGTCGGTATCATAAACATTTTCTGAATATTTTATTGTGATTTAAAATAACAGCGAGTGGTCATAATTGTAAGAGAGTAGATGCGTTTTCTCTAGAAAAATAATGAAAACCAAAAAACTGAATTTAATTCTAAAAGTTGATTAAGCGCTTAAGTCCACCGTGTTATTCTATATTTATTACTTTATAACCTGAACCAGTATCACAAGATCAGGACGAGTTAGAGTGATGAACTGTTTGCTACAGTTGATGACGAGCACAGTCACTCCCTTGTACACAGCCAGTCTCTCTCCCGTTTGACACTCAGAAAGTCCATATTGACTTCCCAGAGTTTGTCTCGACTGCGAAGCGTTACTTATTGTCTTAAGTCTCTGCGGTTTTAACATAAATAGCAGTTAATATTTCATCAGCCATCACAGAGGTAGATGGTAGAAGAAAGGGACGATAAATTTAGCATTTGCACAAGGTCAGGATGATAACTTACCCCGTGTTGAATCCGGTTGTTGTTGATACCACTGTAGTATAGGGCAACCGCCAGCAAGCTGCCGCGTGTACGTAAGAGGCGACTAGGGCTGAAGCGGAGGAAGGCAGAGGGACCCACCTCACCAAGAAAATTTTCCAAGGATTTAATGGCAATTAATCCATTATAGAACTGAGGAAGACAACGGGAAACTACCTTAGAAGCCATACTATTCCAAAGCTATAGACTACATTAAGTTGTGGCTGAGGCAGAGCCACAGAGTGCTCTTTATTGAGCGTGAAAGCAGCATGTGAGTAGTCAGTAGCAGCATGTAGTTTTTATGTAACTATTTTACCTCGGACCTGCCGAATGGCAGAATAGAGAGAGAGAGAGATAGATATAACAAAATTTAGCATAACTTAGTTTTTAAATCATTTTGGATTCTATTGTTCTAGTGTGAGCTTATACGCACATTATTTAAGTCAATGTATTTATACGCAGCGAAAATAATGTTGTTGTGTATAGGTTCAGTTGCTCAGCATTTTAATAATTATAGCACGATTAAAACATATGATTCAATTTCAATAGCTCTACGATGTATTCATTGTCATATTGAAAATACGAATTGTCGTTATACGAGCTCATCTTTTTTAAATTTAAATAGCAATTTCCGAATAGTTAACAAAGGGTAGTTGAATTTCACGAGTTTACTAAATTAATATTTTTTTGAAAATCATTATCATCGTCGTCGTCGTCGTCACCATCATCATCATCGTCATCGTCATCGTCATCATCATCATCTTCCCTTGAATACCAGTTTAGTCTGGATAGGGAATAGATAATTATAATTATTTTAACAATTTTTGGTGCATAGGGGCTCACTAACTGAATGCCCATTCAGGTGCGGGGTTGGATTTAAGTGCTATGTCGCCTTTTACGACTCTTTCAGTTTTCGGTTGGTCTTTTCTTTATAAACCCGGATACAACACGGCTAAACGTAAATTGTATAACTTAAATTTACTAGTATTTATAATAATAATAATAATAATAATAATAACAATAATAATAATACTTTAAAAAATTATAATAATAAATTCTAGAAAAATAAATAATAATAATATAACAAAATTTACAATAATGATAATAATAATAATAATAAGAATAATGATAAAAACCAATAATAATAAATAATAATATTAATAATAATAAAAATAAAATAATAATGATAAATAATAATAATTGTAATAATAATAATAATAATAACAAAAATTCGATTCGAGTAGCCGTTAGTTTCCGTTTATGGGCGATAACTTGCGAGTCTCACATGTGCCCCTGTGGTCATGAAGTCGGCGCTTTAGGTCTCCACGGCCTCTCCTGCAAACGAAGCTCAGGTAGAATGTCTCGCCATCACAATTTAAATGACTTAATATGGCGAGCACTTTCAAGAGCAGGCATCCCTTCCTGGGTTGTCCAGATCAGACGGCAAGCGTCCGGACGGCTTGACTTTAGTGCCCTGGTGCAACGGTAAATGTGCCGTATGGGACGTCACGGTCATTGACACTATGGCAAACTCCTACCTGAATACGACTTCAGTCACAGCCGGTGGAGCTGCAGTTCATGCCGCCTCTAGGAAGTTGGATAAATACCGTGATCTGTCCTTAGGATATGAAGTTGTTCCGGTGGCCATTGAAACCATGGGCCCGATGAATCCCGAAGGAGCTGACTTTATTAATGGCATAGGCAGACTTATTGCAGAGCAAACCGGCGATAAGCGAGAGACTTCCTTTCTTTGGCAAAGGCTTTCCATGACTTTGCAGAGATTTAATGCAGTCTGCTTCAATAATTCTTTTAAGCCGTTTGATGACCTCGAGTAGCCGGGCGGCGATTCAGCATGTATTGCTTGAATCGTTTTTATCAAACCCCAGGTTCTTTACACCGGGGTAAAAAAAATTAATTTAAAAAAATATTTAAAAAAATAACACAAATAATAATTATAATAATAAGTATATTGTGACAGTGCGATGACAACAACACTGTCATCCACTGTTCTTTCTGTTGGTAACGCTGTCGAGTTCAAACTTGAGGCGAATTTTACCCTTAGTTTAGGAGAGAAGTGACTTAGTTTAACTTTTCTCACTTCTGTTCCGGTCGTCAGAGGGTGTGGTTCTTCAGTGTTTGAGATCCTGGGTCTTCCCTTGAGTCCTCTGACTCTCTACTCTTGTTCTCTTCTTCATTAAGCTAAGTATTTCTATAGAGTACTTTTAAAGTCAACTGCATTGTTGATAGCGCTGTGTGACATTTGGTAATAAATTGTATTTTGTTAATGTCAGTGTAAAAGTATCTCAGTGGTAAGGAAGAAGTTAAGAATCGAATATCAAAAGGTCAAGGTTTAACGAGCCGTTTCGACACATTCGGTGGTTTCCACTTTGAGGCATATAAATTTACCCCTCGACCACCTTCTAGGAAATCACGTGAATTGTTATAATATTTATTAAGCGCCGCTCTATACCAAAGTCTACTGAAGCGCTGAATGGACAACTGATATAAGCCATATCTAATAAAAAATAGTAACACCAGAGAATAAAATCGGATTAATGGAACTAAAATCAATATAAAGCACACATCTGACGAACGTTATCAACTCAATTAGTGTTTGCGTGACAAGTCTTAATTGAAATGGCCTTCGGATTGTTAGTTCAAACAAATGATGAAGATATATCAATAGGAATTTGAGTCAATAATCAGGTAATTAGGCCAATTTTAAAAAAGTCTAGGGTTAAACTTATTTTAATCTCATTTTAATACAGATTGTTATTGCTATTTGTAACTATTTTCTTCAACCAATCCAAATTTATGTGAGTGTTTTACGCTTCTAAAGGAAGACTTTCGAGTTTTAATTTTCAAATGCCACATAATTATTTCTCAAAAATTAAAAACCTGATGAGTCGAGTTGATGTACGCTAGGTTTGCTTTAACTGATTGATTTGTCAAATAGAATGTTTGGTTGAGCTTAACTCAAATGATGGTAAAGAATTTGAAGGCAATCCACTTGACATTGTTATTTTATATTGGCAACATTTAATTGTTTAAATTGTACATATTAAAACACGTAGTACTGTATATAACATGTATTAATGTCATCATCATCAGTCCCTTGCCTTCTGAAGAGAACATAGGGCGGCAACATTCATCCATTCTACAGCAACCCTCACAGCATCTTCCCATGAAATATTCAAAGTTTTCAAATCTTTGATGATCGTGCTGAACCTAGTAATTCTAGGTCTTCCTCTTTTCATTTACCTTGGCTTGGCTTTCAATTTGTTGCAGTTTTGCATATCTATCATCCGGAATTCTTAATGCGTTATCCAAGAACCTTACTCTTCTTTCCGCAACGATTTCATCTAATTATCTTTCTCCACTATTTCAAATACTGTTTTATTTTTGATGTGCTCCCAATAATGAATTTTTAGGATTTTTCTGCCATAACTTTATTGAAAACGACTAATTTATGTTGTATTTTATTAGTACAGGTTTCACAAGCAGACATCAAGACGGGCTGTATAATGGTTGAATTTTTGTTTTCTTCAGTCCCACATCAATTCTAATACTTTTTCAAATATTTTGTAGTCATTGAAAGACTTCATATACTTTACCGATTCTACATTCCACGTATTTTTTACTCTTTCAACCTCCCTCTGATTAACTGTTATGGTTAATACATCTAAAACGGCGGTTGTGAGGACTTCAGTTTTTTTTCAGAATTAATTCTTAATCCAACTTTTTCAGCGTTTTCTTCTAAAGCTGTTGTCATTTCTTGAATTTGAGGCATATTGTTTGTTATTTAGGCTATATCGTCCGCAAAATGAAGGTCAGCTATTACCTTCATTTTGCGAACGACATCCTATGACCCAAATTTATTCCTCATTCTCTTTCATCGAAAGATTAATGTAATAATGTAGGCCTACTTTCTATAGTTTACAGGCATTACTATATTTAATACAACATGTTTTGAAGTACACGTGTAATTAAAACGTCTAAATATTGCAATTTAATTGAATGTTTTGCATACTAATTTATTAAGATAAGCTGTAGTACATGGCTAATTATAAACGCAGACACATTAAGTAGTTCAATAAAGCTTCGTTTAACGTCAGTTTCCTTAACACAAATGTCCTGTCAGAGATATCTGTTGAAGTATGCTTACGTTATAACACTGAATAAAACAAAATGTGTTTTGTTAAACTTAGCACTGCAAATCTGGCCTATTATCAAATATAATAGAGTAGTAAATTTATATCGTGAATTGGCAATTAATGCTGCTACTGTAAATGCATAGTTGTCTTATCCATATGACATGAACATATTACCCATATGATATGTAGCTTATAGCTTGAGAAAAATATGACTTATGATTTTGTTTCCTTAGTTATTTGCTTAGTCGAGTAGTATCCTATGATTCATGCAGTTAACGTTTGGTCTATTATTGATTATTCGATAAGCAGATACAAAGTTGAAAAGCTTTCATATACATTGACCATTTTAAACATCATATATGGTTGCTGGAAAATGAAACACACCTTAATTAAACATTTCTACATCGTCACCTAATCTAACTAAAACATAATAGTGAAATTTTATAACATAACAGATCTGGAAATTTATAGTACGTATAGAAGAAGAACATTTTAAATACTAAAAGCGATGATGATGATGATGTGAGGCTAAATCTCTTAGTTGCGCATGGATTAGTCGCTCTTAAGATAACATCAAAATATGTGTATTTATTGTCATTATTACTGGGCTTCAAGAATACAATCGTAACGACTACTTACAAGTGAACTGTTAGCTGCATTCGTGGAAAAGGTTAGTTCTTCATATTTTATTTTCCAGATCATCTGTTGTATCTTTATCTCCATACTGCGGGCTCTGCAAATTAACGGAAGCCAAATTTACTAACATAACACATAATATGAAGAGCCTTTAAAGATATTAGGTATATTCAATATGCGTTACTGATATTTAGTTCCGGATTTCCAAGTGTACGATTTTATATTCCTTATTAATTAATTCATTTATCTAATAATTGGTTAATATATATTTTATGATCATTTAATTTATCTTATTGCACTTTGGTAATGAAATGTTTTACGAAAATTTTAATCAAGTCGTTTCAGACTTTATTAAAGGGTATTATATACGTATATACGTCATGAAATAAAAGAGCTTAATGTTAAGCTGGATAGAGGTAGACCGCAATTGACGTGGTATGCGGTAATAAAGAAGGACATGAAAACTAGGGGTTTGACTTATAATATGGTGTGGGACAGAGAGGGCTGGAGAAAGTTTATTCGTATCCCGATCCTGGGTAAACTGAGATTTAAGGGAAGACGATGACGATGATGATGATCATATATGTCATGAACTAGAATTATGCGTATATTTAGCACTTGAATGAAAATTCTTCCTATCTACTAGCAATTTAACAAGGATTCGTGACCTAGCATGATTTAGTATTACGTGCTTTCTGATTTCTCTCTCGCTCTCTCTAATTCTTGATCTCTCTCACTTCCTCTTTCTTTATCTCTCTCTAGCTCTTTCTCTCGCTTTTCTCTCTCTATTTATATATATATATATATATATTTCATGCTTTTTTCCAAAATGAATAGCTTAATGTTCATAATTTCACAAAACTGTAAAGATAAGTATAAACTCTGTTTCCTTATCACTTTGGAGGCTACCAGAGACGGTTAGGCTGGGATTTGAACCGATGGACTCCTGCTTCTTTGGCAAGCATGCCATCCATTCTTCTGTCCAACCTGTAAGTAATCTACCATTGACTTCATGAACCAGTATAATTAACCTCAGCAATATTCGCTTACAAATTGAGATTTTATCGACATCACAATTTTCTGAGATAAAAGTTTGTGTGTCCAAAATAAGTAAGTAAAGTTTGTAAATTGGCTTCTGATGTAGTGTACTGTCCTTATTAAGTTAGAATTCAGTCGCCTCCTATGACCTGTCCCTATTACGTTGATTTATAATTAGTTATCCAGCCTGTACCCATTGCAGCTATTTTAGACGATATCTTTTAGATAATTGCCTGTAAAGCAGGCAAAATGCTCCCATACTCCATACTCCCATACTCGCTTATGAAATGTAGGTATAAATAAAGATAAGTTCAAAAAGTAGATCAAATTCAGAACGAAGAAAAAGTATTCAAACCTCGTGGCATAGATTATAACTACCACCACAACCACCAAAGCGCAAAATGATAAAGTCGAGACTGTGATAATCAGTGTGTGATCATGATCTGAATAAAAATTAAATTAAATTTAGCAATTTAATTTAAATATCCTTTATATAGCACAATACAAATTCTGACAAAGGCAACGGGAAACCACCTCAGAAGCCATGCTTTTCCTAAGCTATAGGCTAAATAAGGTATGGATAAAGCATAAATTTTGTGAAGGGGTTAACATATTGATCTAAGAAGTGCTCTTCTGTGAATGAAGCGAGAAATCAGACTTAAGTATGAATATGTACCTTGAACCTGCCACTTGGCAGTGCACTGAAGAGAGAGGGAAAGATAACCCAATATTCCCGTATTGTGTCCGGACGCTGCACTAACCGTAAACTGCATGTTTCATAAGAGGCGACTGAGTAAAAACTGGGAAGTCTACGGTATTCCACTGTTAAGCCATATCATTCCCAATCTATAGGCAACCATTAGCTGTGGATATTTATGAATACTTTTATGAATCTGATGATATATATTGTGCATTAGATGAAGCATGAAAACATATCCTGAGTATGAATGAGTATCTTGGACCTTCCACATGGCAGAACATAAGAGAGATAAGAGAGAGAGAGAGAGAGAGAACAATAGTCTATCTGACATTCAATCAGTCATTAAAGACGGAACGATGCTTCCATATTGGATTAAATTTCATGCAATTGGTACCTAAAATGGCAATATTCTTCAACATAGTATTCAATACAGAACTAAATCTAAGCCGCCAAGCAAAAAATAAAATAATAAAAAATACAGAATCATAAAACCAGTCCAATTCACGCTTAGTTTAGAAGCAGTAGACGACCTTCAGTTTGAATCTAAGAAGGAAAATACTGTAAGTTACTTTTTTGATAATGAAAGAGGCGATGAACTAAGCTTTATAGATTTAGCGACTGATTGTAGGAATGTTCAGATTTAAAAATAGTCATTAATGTCACAAAGTTTCTCTCTATCTCTTTCTATCCTTCAATTTTTTATATTTCTTCGTTTCTTTCATTCATTCTTTCCTCCTTCGTTCTTTCTTTATTTCTTTCGTTCTTTCATTCTTTCAAAGAGATTATAACAGGATAAAGCACCGAAGGTTGATGGCATCCCCACCAAGTTATTAATTGAAACGGCTGATTATATTGATTTACGACAAACTAGTAGTTCTCTATTTGGGAGCTTCTGCTTTGTTTTTTCTGCTACATACATAAGTGGCTCCTTTAGTCTCGTGGATATTGCTTATTTCTCTAAATCTAGCGATATGATATGACACGAGAAAGATAATTGTGTACGCGTGGGAGACGAATTAGAGAGGTTTACGGAGATCATTTAGCAGGGAGTTGCATTAATAAAGTTTATAATAGACAAACGCATTATCTAATACAGTTTCAGAATTATTATCAAGTTACAATATTAAAAGCAAAACTTAAAAGAGTCTTACCAATTTTTGGCTGTGGGCAAAGTTCATCATAGAATCCGCAGGGGGGAGAGTCGAGTGGGGGTTCAGAATTCTTACCCCACACAATATCCGTGCGTAAAATTTCCAGAGGCTATTAATAATAGCAATAATTAAAGAGAGACAGAACCATGTTCATATATTTGTAAATAAATAAAAATATACACAAATCGCATACAAGGAGACAGAATACAAATAAAACGGCCGTCAGAAAGAGCACAATTGAGCTCTATCTAGCAGACTACCCGAAACATAGTACCATAGCAACATGGGATCGTAGAAAAATTGGAGATAAGAAACATAAGTATTGAAAATAGTATTGAACTGTAAAGAGCAAAAAATTAAGGATTAAAGAACAATGAATACTATATTAAGTACCATTTTGTTGGTAAGTTCATTGCATCTTTACAGGGTAATCTGGTGTAGTCACTGACAATCTTCCCGGGTGAGAAAACGGATGCTAAATTGTCGTTTATTGATGAACTTATTGATGAATTTAGTGATTGAATGATTGATTAATTGAATGATTGACTTGATTGGGAGAGTGAGTAATTGACTGAGTCATTAAAAATTAAGTGTTTGATTGATAGATTAATTCAACAGTGAAATCATGCTTTAGCTATTGATTTATTGATTGATGCAGTCTGTGCTTGTATCAATATTTGTTTTCGTTTGTTGAGATCGAATGGACCTGAAAAGCGTAATAAGTAGTACGTGTCTTAATCTGATTAACAGAAAGTTAAGTCATTTCAATGAACCTTAGATTATATCTCTATGTAATTGTAATATAGATCCCGGTTTAATATGTTGACTCGTGCAAAACTCTACGATATTTACATTTTTTATGGGGTTTATTAATATTATTATAGTTAAAATAAATTACGCCTATTTGAGATGCCTACAATAAGAATCAACTATTCTAATCAGCCTAGATTAATTAATTAAAATAGGTTAATTTTTATAATTTACAAAAAAGTTAATCTATGCTTTGGTTAATATTAAACTAACCTCAGATTTTAAACCCCTGGAAAAACTATCACCAATTGCTTAAACCATAAGATCATTCCAAATCATCTTATCAGATTAGATTTCGATCACCTTGTGCATGTTCTGAACCTATTTACTAGTTTTAAATGATTAATTAATTAGATTATTAGGTACAATTTCAACGGAATTCTAGAATAAATTGTGGAACTATAAATAAAACAAGCACTGTTATCTTCATGATTACGATACCTGTCGTTTTAGCAGATCGATGTTCATGTATGGACTGTAAACTGTAGCCCCTGGTTCGAAACTCCACATACACATGAGTCTGTTTCCATCAGCGTTGTCGTTTATCTCTATCTTCCCCATCAGTTCTAAGAAATGAAAACATATTTAAAGACTAATATTAATTAATTATTCCTTTGTACAGTATACATTTGACAACTTATTTTTAATCTATAAGTTATGTACGATAATGTTAAAATTTCGTAGTTTTTATCAGGGCTTCGTACGCTATTTCCATTGCATTCTATTCTTTTAGTGATGATTAGTTTGTCTTGACACTACTTATAAAGTCGACATCTTTATTTGTAATTTGTCGCTGAAGTTTCACCGGTTCTATCATCGCGATCGATGCTGTCATGGATGACAGTAGCACTACAATTGTTGTTACGCTGATCAAACCGTAGCAAATTTTGCCTAGAACCAATAGATATTATTTTGGTTCTTTTACAAGTAGGAACTGATCTATTTATAGCCTCATTACGATAAGTTATGAGTCTCAAACTTAAGTTAAACTTAGGCTAGCCAGTAGAATGTTGGTAAGATTTCTGCCTGCAGCAAGATATGTATTCATAACCAGTGTTCGCTCCTTTCTAAAATATGTTCGAGACAGAAAGTTGACGCTAAACTTGTCTTTGGCGATTATTATGTTTTTAGTTTTAAATCATTAGCCTTCTTCATGTGTAATTAACAATTAGCTTGGAGGTTTCTTTCAAAACAAAAGTAACTACATAGCCAAAGCCAATAAAACGATACAGATTATGTGGGTTTAACGTAAAGTTCAGAAACACAATTTTCTGCGAGACGTCAGGTGTACCGATGAATTGTTGCGATGCCTGCCGTTATGTGATAAAACGATAAATCAATTCTTATTGTTTATTTCTGAAGAGCGTTCAATTGTTCAAAATGTATTTTTAACGTATTAGATTTAGATTATTTCGGGTCGTATTGTTGCACGCATGACAACCGCGTGTGCTACTTTGCTACTTTCTTAGTTTCTGCTTTTGTAGTTTTTGTTATATCCACCTGTCTTTTCCATGGTTATTGGTAATAGTTGCTTTTAGTCGGTGCATCTCTCATCTCTTACATCCGGCGCGGATTTTTAATAATAGCCTTTCTACAGCCTCGAGACTTTTCATTCAAAGCTTTCAACACACCGTCTTCCAAGGTGGTAACCTAATGAAATACTAACCGTGTTCGACATGGATTAACTTGGCTTAGTTGACGAGCATCCAGAAGAAGGGTATTCTATTCTAATCAATGCCAAATTCCAATATAACGGGATCTGCTCTTGGAGAGATGCTCTTATTTGATCAAATAAGAGCATATAAACAAAATATTTGTCGATTGGAACCGACAAGATTGAGCATAGACCAACCGTAAAGTGCTCACGCATCGCAAGACTCGACAAATATCCTAGTACCTAAGAAAACAGTGGACAACTATATCAGAGGCTTAAAATATAAGTTATTATTTAATTAAAAAGCAGATTTATCGGTATTGAATCTGAGGCTCTGAGACTCTCAAGCATAGAAAATAGCATCATCACTTAAGAGGCGACTAAACATAAACAGAGGAAAATGACTGTACTTTTCCTCATAAATATGTCCACAGGATTGGATTTAGTTAGCAGAATAAGTATTAAATAATATTAACAAGAAAATGTTTTGAAACGCAATACCGTTTATAACGGCTCCCTTTGAGAAGTTCAACATAAGTTCACCGTTTTTGTAGTCTAGGCCTGCGTCAATCATCTTAGAGGTAAGCATGGCCCACAGATAGACCACATCATGAATGGTCTTAGCATTGAAGGTCGGCTGTAAGGAAAACATAATATGTAAATAGGTATGTAAGGTTAAAAAATACGCGAAAAGACTGCAGTTTGATTTGGCTGAATAATTATTTATATACTAGATTAATATATATATATACATGTATATATATATATATATATATATATATATATATATAATTATATATATATATATATATATATATATATATATATATACAGACTGAGGCAAAAAAAATAATCCCCTAGCGAAATCTCAATTACTTCAAGAAAACTCAAAATTTCTCTACGAAAGTTTCGAAGCTTCTAAGGGAGGAATTTCTGCGTGTATCCTGCGAATTTGATGAAAATATTTTCATTAGTTAGGAAATTACAGCATTTCTACGAGGAAAATGCTAAAATCAATTTTAACAAGGCTTTTCGAAATGTCAGTCGTTCCTTTTAAAGAAAATAAGGACCCTGTAAAGGGACGTTTACTTAAGTGGTGGAGTTTAAGCCTGCACTGCCTTGTTAGCTACTCCAATAAATGATGCTTAAAATTTGTTCTTATGTTAAAATTATTCTTAAATTTTGAAGAAAATGTCCTGTACTTCTGTTTAAAAAAGCCTTGCTAGAATTGGTTTTAAATTTTTTTTCGAAAAAACGCTGTATTTTTGTAACTTATTAATAATTTTTCACAAAATTTGCAGGATATGTTAGAAATTCCTCCTTTGGAAGCTCCGAAAATTTTGTAAAACTATTTTGAGTTTTGTCCAAATTATTAAGACTTTTGGCAATAAAAGCCTTGTTAAAACTGATTTTGCACTTTTTTCGTAGAAACGCTGCAATATTTTCCTGCTAAATGGATTTTCATCAAATTTTCAAGACATACGCAGAAATTCCTCCCCTAGAAGCTCCGAAATTTTCGTAGATATTTCGGAGATATTTTGAGTTTTCTTAAGGTTATTGAGATTTCGTTAGGGGATTATTTTTTGCCCCATTGTATATATATATATATATATATATATATATATATATATATATATATATATGTATATATGTATATATATTATGACTATATATATGTATATCTCTGACCATAGGTTTTCTTCTAAAATACCACCAATGAACACAGACGGACACAGCATCGTTGATATGATTTTACAAATATGATATTATAGTTAGCAGTTCGATGTGATATCATACATCACATACTTGTACATGTAGATTGCTGTGAAATCGAAATTTATTTTATACGAAAACATAATAAATTTCTTATGAACTAAAATTTTTATAAATATGGTGTCATAAATATTTGTTATAAAATCAGAAATTACGAAGTATAACCATTATCATCATCATCGTGCCAAGGCAAGATGATGATGATAATGCCAAATCAAATAAATCCTGATTTACTCAAGGGTATCTGATTTTGAACTCAATTTTCCTGGAAATTCATTTTAGAAAATGTTGTAGCAATTATTTGGAAGTTTAAGCTCTTAATTGTTGGGGCGCTTAGGCGCTCACCAACCGAATGGCCTTTCTGACGTTAGTTTGGATTTTAGTGCTTTAGTCTCATTTTACGACATTTCACTTAGATCCTTTCATTTACCACCTGAGACCGATGCTATAACTGGTGCAGCTCTTGTGTAATCTTGGTTGGACTACAACAAATACTTACTTGTACATATTCCTGACTGTGAGATTGATCGGTTGCATTTTGTTCCTAATTCTCTTGCGAGTAATTTTTTATAGTTCCAAGTACTCACATGTCACTCCTATTTTAAAGTCTCGGCACTGGCTAAAGATTAAAGAGTGTGTTTCATTTAAAAAAATGTCTCGTTAACATATAAGTTCCTTGCCACCACTAGACGAAGCTGTATATAACACTTGATTAAAGTAATCAAGCCTTCTGTTACTCGGGCCTCTAAATTAATTACTGTTGTAAGATCTGGATTAGCCCTTCAAGCTCTAAGCGATCTAATCGTTCTTTCCAGCATGCTGCACAGCAGATCTGGAATTTCATTCCATCCAATCTTCGGAAATCTTCGTTTGAATCCCATATTCCTTTGCTTTCCTATGAGCAGTTCCATAGGCAGTTGAAATCGAATCTTTTTCCATCTTTATTTTCCATCCAGAGTCCTTGAGTAGCGACCAGCACTTAAGCTCTTTTTCGTTAATTTCCTCTATATTTTAACTGATTTTGTGGGCTTTTAAATTTGCACCGTTTTCGGACCTCCTTTTTGCTTACCGGTTTGGATTTGCCTGAATAGGCCACTGCTCCATGTAGTCATGGATGACAGTAGCAATTGAATTGCTGCTATGTTTTGATATGTTACGACACGTACAAGTACAGTCTAAGGTTGGTCTCTACGTCTGCAAACTGGACACAGCGCGGGTTAGAAATTATCAAATACAATCTTTACTAATTTTGCAACCAAATCATAACTTTTAGTATGAACTCAGAAATATTTGACATATTCACTAAGGAATCATTTTAATATTAGTTAAGTGATAGACGTAAACTATAAACATCTATAATCAAATATTATTGTTTTAATAATTTAATTTAATTTAATTTAATTTTTCTGATTCAAAATTTTTAACGGAATATAAATTTCAAATAACGCCATATTTTTGCCCGAATACTACAACTAATTTATTTCTACTACATTTATTTACTATTATAATTATAATAATAATTATTACTTACTATTATTTAATTATTATTAGTATGACTTTTACTAATTATAACAACTATTTTACTTTATAATTTATACAAAATATAAACATAGAAATATAAAAAATTATATATATAAATTATGTAGGCCAATAGAAATTAAAAACATCAGAAAGGGCACTCAGTTGGTGAGCACATAGGCTACATAAATTGCTGCACATTTTTAACGTTGGTCCAGTAGTTAGTGAATGTATCACGACCCTAATAAACTGGGATTCTAAGGATGATGATGATTATAATGACAATGTATAAAAAGAAATGAGAAAGAGACATTATAAGTAAATGTAGAAATTAATTCTAGGGATAATATATATATATATATATATATATATATATATATATATATAATATATAATATATATAATATATATATATTATATACATATATATATATATATATATATATATATATAATATATATAATTTTCAAATTCTTCAAGAATTCTAGAACGATAATATAATCATAATAGCTTCCTGCAATTATTTTCGACACAAATGGTCAACTGTCTATATTCAATGTCAAGCTGCCTAAAATTATGCGTTTAGAGCTCTTTCCATCAAATTATTTTAAATTTACTAATCTTTACTGCTTCCGCTTCCTGCGTTTTATTGAAAACTAAATTCATTTGCTTCTACGTTCGACATGCCCATGTACATCAGCAAACTTTCAAGCTACAATGACGTTCTAATGCTAAAGTCTTTTCCGTACCTCAAGTAAACTCTAAAATAATAAGAGGAATTTCTATCTATTTATATTTATCTATCTATCTATCTATTTTATTCTTATATTATTTAAAATCTCAAATCTCTCTCTCTCTCTCTCTCTCTCTATATATATATATATATATATATATATACATGCATATATATCGCTCTATCTCTCTCTGTCTCGGTGTCTCTATATCTGTCTCTCTCGCTCTCTCCCTCCTCAGTAAGTCCACGAATTTTCGAAAACGTGGACTCCAGAGTATCAATCATACTCAGAGACAATCATACTATAATGCTATATAACGGTATGGACCTTTTCACCAGTAAAGATATTCAGCCAAGTCGTCTTTCTCATAAGCTACTCTGATCGTATTTTTTATCTCCGTGCTCCAGCAAATGCTTATCTAATTTCTCAAAAATTAGACGAATACTAAAATCAATAGTCAGCAAATCGACATGTAACGGACAGTCTTCCTATAATTATCTATTGGTTAAGTGATTGATTGACTTCTAGATTATTCTTTGTTTGAGTCTGCGAATGGCTACGCTGACGTTTGATTTATTTATATATTTTATAACATAATATAACATAACATAACTGCACACTGGGTCAGAAAGCACAGATGCTTGTTTAGGCCCAATTTCTTCTTCCTCTCTGTAGTTATTAGTAATCGTTGCCCTTATTTAATTCAATGTATTAATTAATTAATTAATTCATTGATTAATTGTCATTAATTAATTAATTTGAATTAATTAATGTTAATTAATTAATTAATTTTAATTCATAAATAAATAAATATATTAATTAATTTTTTTAAAAAGCTGGTAAAAGGCTAATGTTAACGTCAGTTTCCTTACTCGAAGGCGATGTCAGTGACGGGAGAGCTCAGGAGTTGGACCCCTCACATACCGATCCGCGGTCGAATATCTTGCCGACATCGCCACAGGCTCAAGCCAGTAAAATAACCACAAATAAAGTTTCATTTATGCTTCGCAACATTTTGACTCATCTATACATTTTTTATTTTCTTACCGTTGCATTCACCGGGATTAATCCTTCCCAGGGCGGAAGTTGGTTTCTCCGTTTTACCTCTTCAAGGAAAGTATCCAATTCTGGTCCGTCCAAGTCTTTTGCATACGATAACTGGAAAAAAGAATTAAAATAATTATATTTTGTTGCGGTGATGCGTTTGAGATTAATATTTGATATTTTTTAAGTAAGTGATAAAGTAAAGTATATTGTGAATCATATACTAACAAATTTTTAAATTAAGTTAAATTAAATTAAATTTGTGTGGATTGTTGAAATAGTATCACCAACATTATGTTTCTTGCTCCAACAACATGGAACTAACTTCCATGTTTTGTATTAGTACTTTCCTGGGCCAGCAAAATATACACTTCGTTTCGCCATAGGTCTAAATTTTGAACCTGATGCCTTAAAATCTGGACTTGAACTGTTTTGATCTAGAGTTGTCTTGTAGTCTTTGTATAACTCAGTCGTCGTCGTGTGTTGTTTTTGAGTCTGATTTAAAGAGTCTGCAAGGGACGTCCCTGACATTGTCTAATGGCGAGGAACCGGAAGTCAAATTCTTATTGATTGATTGTTTGATTATATTCCTCGATTCTGATAAAAACAGTATCGCAAATAATGAAAAATACAGCTTTCTGAAATTCAAAACGGATGTTAGTTTCTGAAGAAAGGGGGGAGGGGGGTACTCAGCGTAAAGTATAGAAAGTATAGGTCTGTGCCAAGTCATTCGCTATTGAATAAAGATATTGCTTAATGTCATTAACTAAAAATTGTTTGGAGGTGGGATTTATCGCATTTAATTTAGCGGTCGCTTCAGTAAACTAAGTTAAGCAACGTCTATATGTTTTAACTTGGATGGGTGACCATCTTGAAATGCCAAGTGATGATTGGTTTGAACAAAGAGCCCAGCGTTTTGAAAGCTTTTCTTATTCTAAGCTGTACGCAATATACTGCACCGTATTTTACCGATAATTTAGGCATCGATTACAACTAATCACGGAAAGAATGAAATATCGAAAAAATTATGAAACTGCAAATTAAACAAAAAGTCTCAAACTAAATCAATCTACATGTAAATAGGAGCGACAGCGATGTCACCCTTGGCACGGGTGGGTAAGCAACGCGCTGTGTAGTATTCTAATGTCAGAGTCGTTAGATTTGTCGTTACCATAAAATTAAAGAGAATATATTAATTAAAGCAACGTGGTCTGCGAAAATAACGATCCTAATAAAAATTACATAAACAGTATTAAACACCATTTTGGCATAAATCATTCAGATTTACAGCTAATCACAAATTAGAACAAAGAAAAATTCGAAAATACTGCGGCACAAACAATTTCTGCAATTATATACTGTGTGCTAAGTACTTTGTTTCCAAATTACTTTCAACTAATTTAATAAAAAATTTAATTAATTGCCTTGAGTGACTGCACAACTGAGCAAAGAAGTAATTTGCTCACTAATCGCTACCAAAACCTGTTTTGAATTCTACAATATCGCTTCCTGTAAGAAAAGCCTAAAATCTTCGCTTTTATAAATTAAATTTACATTGGTTAATTACTTTTGATTCCTTTAAACCAGTGGTTTCTAACCAGCGACTCCCAACATTTTGGCTTTCAGTTAGCTACCCCGGGAATTTTTTATATTTTGTTGCTGTACTTTGTTAATCATTCTTTAGTACTCTACTGCAGCAGTATCTCTCTCAGTGCACTGCCTACTGGCAGGTCCATGGTATATCACGCCTCCACTCTTCTCTGTCTTCCGCTTTCCTCTTGATGTTCACAATTAAATGGGTCTTTAAATCATCTAACATACCTATTCTCGGCCTTCCCCTGCCTCTTTTCCCTTCCATTCTACCTTCTATGACATCTAATTAATTACCATTAATTATGGGAAAAATATTTCATGGTGAGGTCGGTGCTCTCTTGCTAACCTCAGTTCATGCCTTAGTCGCCTCTTACGTACACGCAACAGATTGTTCGCGGTTGCCCTATTCTGCAGTGGACCAACCACACCCGAGCACAACACGGATCTACCTATATGGCATTACCTACCTGTTTGAGTGCGTAGAAAGCCTGGCTCCTGTACGTTACATTCTCTGTGGGGATCGGGTAGGCCGTGAGGTACATGTTGATGTAGTTGTGGGGAGGGTAGTACCTGATAAATACGTAATCCCCCTCTGTCATGCCCAGGTCCTGAGCCTTGTACAGGAATCTCGCTATCTGACCAAAGTCTCCGTGACATATGCTGATGACTGAAAGATGAGCATAGTTGCATACAGTGTATTTGTTACTAAACTTATCAAAAATTATAGTTGCGATTTACACCAGAGCAATAACTGATACTTATTCATGATGATAATGTGATATGCATTATATGTATGGATGTATGTATATATATATATATATATATATATAATATATATATATATATATATATATATACATGTATATATATATATATATATATATATATATATATAAGACAGAGAGCGATATATGTCTATGTAACAACCTCAGTGTATATATATATATGTATATATATATGTATGTATATATATATATATATATATATATATATATATATATTAGTGCACTGCTTACTGGCAGGTCCATGATATATAACGTCTCCACTCTTCTCCGTCTTCCGCGTTCCTCTTCATGTCCATATATGAATGTGGCCTTAAATCATCTAACATACTTAATCTCGGCCTGCCTATACCACTGTTTCCTTCCATTCTACCTTCTATGACCTCTTTTAATAGACTTGCCCCCTTAGAATGTGTCCAATCCAACTCTTCTTCCTATTTCTTAATACATTTACATGTAGTGGCCTAACAACCAAAACATGAATGAAAGATTTTTGATCTGACAGTTGTAAAAGACACATTGTACTTGATTTTTTTCAGTATATTATGCATGATAACATGTCTTAGCTACAGTAAAATACGTGATATACTGTATTCTTCGTTTAGTATATTATGTAATCTACAGTGGAGTAACTATACTATATTATGTGACGTATATTTTATTTATAAAACCAGGCAGTCTACGATATTCTGTATAGAGGACATTACGTACTAGATATTTTCAGTTTTTTGTGGCGGCTTGTTCATTAAATATAGCAGTTTACAGCGACACGGTTATATGAAAAAGTCAGTTTTACTTAATACATAATATCAGCTAATAGAAAACGGAAGACTGAATTAATAACGTAATTGCTAAATGGTCAATCAATTCACAACGAAATTTCGAAATAATTTAATAAAAATTGATCTAAAATGAGTATTTTATTATTTAATGTAGAAACTTAATTAATTGCATGGACAATTTTTATAATCCAGTACATGTAGGCCTATAGCGTAGCGACATCTTAACGACTTCTCCACTGGCTGGAGCCCGTGGCGATGTCGGTAAGATGTTCGATTGAGGATTAGTATGCGCGGGGTTAAAATCCCGGGCTCTCCCGCCACTGATATCGCTTTCGAGTGAGGAAACTGACATTAACATTAGCTTTATTAATTTTTAGATTGTATAGCAACAGTCAAATGGAAGAGTGTTATCACTTAGTGTATGCGCTTAAAACCCTATATTGCTTTCACAGTGGCTACGTTTAATTGTTAAAAGTATATTGCTCTGTGCTCTGTACGACCCTACATGGTATGATATCCAGATAAAAATATGAGCTGAAACTTTCTAATATTAAAATAGTATATTAAATCTATTAACAGGGGTTATATACGTTAGAACGTTAGGAAACAAAGACAGAGGTAGACCGAGCTCTAAATCATCTAGGAATGTTAGATGATTTAGAGACCCACTCATATGTGGACATTAAGTGGAAACCGGAAGACAAAGAAGAGTGGAGGCGTATTATACCATGGACCTGGCAATGGGCAGTGCACTAAGAGAGACAGAGAGAGAGAGAGAGAGAGAGAGAGAGAACTATAGAGAGCATGCCTAAAGATTGCTCCGCAACAACACAGGTTTAAATGACTGGCAAACATCGTTTTGAGAAAAGATAAACTTTGACATATGATTGAGGTGGCTATTGAGGTTAACAAATGTTTTCCCGGAGATCAACATAATAACATTTGTTTTGGGGGTTTTTAGCCGGATGGAGACTAAAGATGACAATTAGAGTTAAGAATGCTGTGCTATATTATTATTCTTAAATATAATATTTTATGTCCTAGATTTATAGTTAGTAGTTTTACAAGCTAGTTTAATTATATGTATTATACGTGGATTAATATTCAGTAAACTTATATTAGTTTCAAAATCTCGAGACAAATTTGTGGATAGTTAAATATAGACACCAATTATAGTTAAATATAGTTATAGATGGTTATATATGCACTAAATATAGTTTAAAATAATAAAATATTAGAGTTAAATTTAGTTTATAAGAATGTTAGAAAAGAATAACGAATGCCCCTTCAAACCCGTAAAAGTAAAATGTAAGGCGTACAAATTAAGTCTTACAAAATTGAATCAAATTTTCCAAAGTCATATTACTGTCAAGTAAACCTTGTTTGATAATTATAAGCTTGAAGTTTGATAAAGTTTCAAGTTAGATTGTAAATTGGACTCATATAATTCTAAATAATCTGTTGTTTACTAGTATTTCATTATTCGGCTTATTTGCTCCATTCTTTCGGGTTAATATAAGTGTTCGAATTCCTAGACTACGGTGGTCAGCTAGATACGGCACGGTTGTATCCTCTCTGATGGCCGTAGTTCTATTACTGTAACCATGATTTGAATGTTTATGCTTACTTGAACTCTGAAATGTAGATTGTTCACTGTTATTTATTATTTATTTATTTTTCATTTCTGTCTATGCTCACGATTTAGAATTGAATTGTATTGAATAAACATCTCTCTCGCAGCATGTGGCCTCGCCGTTCAGCAAGGGCTGCCTATCTCTGAGTACTGGGGACACATTTCTTTTCTGGAAGCGGTATATCCAATTCCAGTGGTGGCTCGACAAAAGCTGGTAAAGCTAAGGTTAACGTCAGTTTCCTCACTCGAAAGCTATGTCAGTGACGGGTGAGCCCAGGATTTGAACCCTGCACACACAACAACCTTCTGTAGTTCTTTTCATTACAATTTCTCATGTCATGGTCTGTTCTTACTGTCTTGTATTTTGGTGAATAAAGATCATATAAAATAAATATGTTACTAACTTCTGCTCAGAGTTTGATTTTCTCAGCAAAATAATGCCATAAAGATCGTGTAAAATATATAAGGTACTCACTTCTGCCTCGGTGTTTTATTTTCTCCACATAATACTGCAAGTCCTCCTCGGTGGGAACACTCCGCATCTCTATCGTCTCTATGGAAGTCCCGTGCGAGGCCAGAACATCCGCCACTGTTTTCTGGGACGATATACAGAAAGCAAATGTCACATCCGTCAACATCAGGATTTTCCTCCATCCGTAGTACTTGAAAACTTCCCATAGCGCCCTGCCGAATGGTTCGATGGAGCCACCGATGCGGATGATGGTGGTGTAGTAGGTCTTGTCATCTATGCCGTTGTCGAGACAACTCAAGGCAAATACCGGTATATTGAAGTATTTGGCCATCAGAGCTGTTTGACCGCAGGCTGTGAAGGAGAGAGATATAGAGAAATAGTAATTTAAGAAAGAATAATTTAACGTAATATTCGTAAGCTAGGAGTTCTTTAAAATAAAAGGTAAATTTGAATATCAGAGAAGTTTGATAGAGTACAAAACTGTTAAGTTGAAGAACCTAAATGTTAACTCTTTAAACTTAGGTAAGTTTTAATTTCCTGTCATCATGCTTATTTATAATATGTACTGCCTAAGGGTCCTAATCGTAAGTAAGATTATTAACCTATTTTAATTAATATATTAACCTTTAATTTTAGTATTTACTAATTAGTTTTAGAATTAACTACGACAACGCATCAACAGATATTGATGTCATTGAATCCATTTGAACTGAATGTACAAAAGTCAAATCTGAAAGCAGTGAAATAGATAGAGCTCACTGCTGAGTAAATAAAATTCACATTTTCGTCTGATCTAAGAATTCTGATATTCCCTAAGTATGCTTCGAGGCTGATAATTGTAGAAAAACAAAAAGAGTATTCGTACTAGCCCCATTAATTATATATTGGCTGATATTCAATTCTATTTAATTCTTAATACGATCTGTGTGCTAAAAACAAATACTGAGAAAATATGACATATATTACAGATAAAAGGCATTTATGATGGCTAATATTGTAAATGTAACATTATGAATTAATTAACCTTAATTAGAGTGAGTAAGAAATTTATTCTATACAATGATAAATTTGCATTTTGCAAATCATAGCTATAAAGTTCCAGATCCTAATAAAGTTATCGTATTCAGCTAATAATTACTATGCTCTCATCATCTCGTCATCATCTTCCCTTGAATCCATCTTAAGAAACCACGGAAAAGGATTTTAAACGTTAGAAATCTAAAATTTTTAAATAATCCACATCGTCAGGAAATTGATCCATGAAATTTATTCTGATTCTACTGCGGGTTTCGTCGTTGGTTAGCGAGTTTTCCGTTTTAGAATTCTGAAAATGCTGATTTCAAATCCAGTGCTCTCCCATCATGGAAATCTAGAAAGAAGAAACTGACGCTAAACAGGTTTAATCTGGTTTATCTAGAATTTGAAGAAGGTAGAATGGAAGAAAAAAGAGGCAGGGGCAGGCCGAGACTAGATATTTTAGATTATTTAAAGACCCACTCATGTGAATATGAAAGAAATGAAGGAAAGCGGAAGACAGAAAAGAGTGGAGGTGTTGATATACCATGGGGCTGCCAGTAGACAGTGCACTAAGAGAGAGAGATCTAGAATTTAACTGCACTAACTGCCTGTGCACTGGGGTCCTATGATGACGTCCACCCTCTCTCCCACCAGGAGAGGAAGGGCAGGGGTGGGGGCATCAGTGGAGTAGCAGTCACCGTATCTGTACACAAACCTGTTACGATACATCACAATGCAGTAAATTATACTAGCACAACTAAATATACTTGCTATCTAATACTTGCTATCATCAGTGTTGCTGATCTTACGAGTGCTCTTATGGAGTAAGAAAACAGACTTTGAGTATGAATAATTATGTACCTTGAACCTGTCACTTGGCAGTGCACTGAAGAGGCTAGTACAACCAATAAAATTAACATTCAATTTTACAATTTTGGAATAAAATAATACAATTCAAAAATATTTTAATCATCATCATCATTCTTTTAACTGCTGAAATTGTTTTCTGCTACAGTTTAATAATGCTTAGATAGATATATGTAACTTTAGAGATCTTAAAGTAGGATAAGTTGGCCTTAGTCAATTTTTATGTTATCTTATAATTTTCCATGTTATATTTTTTATTATATGTTGCATTTCTGCCTGGATCTGTTACATGGCTATGTTATCTGTCATATTGTTGCAGTCTGCGGTTGTCAGATTGATAATGGAAATAAAAAGGTAAGGCTGGTTCCGACACAAATTTTAGCATGGTAGTGGTACAAAGAAACGGTAGCGGGAAGCGAGACGGGCCTACAGAAGATAATGGATAGTCTGAATGATACGGCATTGAAATATAGAATGAAGATTAACATCAAAGAGACAAAAGTGAAGAGAGTATTTCATAAAAATTTCAAAATGCTTGACTCAATCTAGGTGGATTTGTTCTTGTTAAATCCAAATTATGATTTTTTTTCAAATTTTAGTGTGCTACCTTAATATTTTTGCATCTAGGTTCACAAATACTTATATTTGACATTCTATTATTATATTTGACATTCCATATTTCTATATGTGTTAAGACTATCTGGAGTAAATAATTTTGCACCATAGCAATGCAATAATTTCATAACTATTTTCGTAACTTCATAATTGATCTGAGAGTTTCAAATTTGAAAGCCTAAGATAAATTATAAAGCTTATTACTGGTCAGTAACTGTTGATAGCAAACGGTGTATATTATGATCAGTTTTCTATGGAAGTACACGTGTTTACCAAATCATCCTTATTTGACAATTTTATGTTAAAAATTGCACTTTGTCTCTGAAATATTGGATCAAATTTTAGCCAAGACATTTCCACATAATTATAAGCGTATCTAATATATAGACCTATAGTGACAAAACAAATTTAAAAATTGATGAAGCATTCTATTTGTTCGTTATAATCAAGGAGAATATTTCAGATACAACAATAAAGCTAAATTTCTATATTATGAACATTTATTGGTCAACTTACAATATTTTAAGAAATGTACAGGAATAAGTACCACTTCTCTCCTTTTTCATTTTCAAATATTTGCCCAGGTGAAAAAATGTGGCAGCCATTATGACTTAATGAATTTTTAAACATATTTACCATAAATCATTTTAAACATGTTTGTCATAACCATGATTATTATAAGTAAAGTTAAACAATTGCAACATCATCCAAACCAAACCATTTCGAACTCGAATCGAACTCTTGCGAGTTGGAAAGCAAGCCGAACTCGAACCGAACCCGAACCCTTGTTAGAATCGAACCCGAACCGAACCGAACTTTCATTTTCAACGAACCGAACCGAACCCGAACTCTGGAAATTCATAAAATTCCCATCTCTAAATTTGATCTCTCAAAGCAATACATTAGTTCCTATTAGGCATTAAGTATATTGAAAGTAGTAGCAATTTTATACTCGCTAACCAGAAAAACAAATTAACTAGTCGACATAATAATATCAGCTTAATTTAATCATACGATTATAAATCATAAGTTTAGCGGCAAAAAATCGATGCTACAAATCTGTTGGTCTCTAATATGGAAAATTACAACATAAACAAATTAGTTTATTAAATTTAATTATATTAATTAATTACTTAATGTAGTTAATTTAACTTAGTAAAAACGGGGCGATTGACAAATACGTATGTTTAAGGGGCAAAAAGATCCTAAACGAAAGATACAATTAATCATTTTCTAAGAACATTTAAGTTTGGATTATATCAGAACCCAAAATGAACAGAGTTATTTGCTCCATTATATTGTAGTGCGTAAGTTGCGCATGTAATGTTTTAAAAACTGTCAAAAGTTCATAATTAAAACATTAAACATGGGCCACATAAAACCTAATTACTATATTTCAATATTAATTAGGCTTTAGAAATGAAGTCATACAACATGCGTATCGAGTTGCTAATAATCTTGACGTAAGGTATTCAGTTAAAGCATTAGTTTATAAAAATAATTATCTTCAACGTCGACATCTTCCCTTGTTGAATCCAGTTTAACTAGGATTCCCAGTTTCTAGGATCGGGACTAGACTATTTTAAAACGTAGCCTAGACGTTCATTAGCCTAATGCCCTTTATAACGTTGGCTAGTATCTTAATACTTTGTCGCCTTTAACGACACTTGCAGTTCACGATTAGTCTATTTTCCAGCGAGCAGGACACAACGCGAGTAAATAAAGTTCATCATTTCTAGGCAACAAAGAATTATTTAATAAAATGTATTAAAATGTTATGAACAGAAACAGAGAGAGAGAGAGAGAGAGGGGGGGGGAATGAGAGAGAGAGAGGGAGAGAGAGAGAGAGAGATGACACAGAGAGGAGAAGATGAAAGAGAAAGTATAAAAATAAAAGTAAACAACAAATGAAAGAAAAATTGCATCCGAGGCCCCCGTCTAATACATTGACTAGGTTATAACGTTTTATAGAAAGTGGTGCACTTCAATCCATCAGTCAATAAGAATAAAACGTCCGATTCCTCGCCATAAGGCAATGTCAGGGACGTCAGGCACCGTGTAAGATGAATTGGCACTTATGACTATTCATCTTAGAAATTCTTTTGTGAACTGGATTTAGTGTGCATATACACATGTATATTAACTCACACTCTCAGTCAGTTGGTGAATATAAATAAACAAACTTATTTATTTATTAATTTATAATATATATATATATATATATATATATATATATCACTATAATTTTATCAACAAAAATAATTCATAATAAACAAAACAGTCAGCCTAATCACTTCCTTCTTAAATCTACTTCAAGAGAACAAGTTGCATGTTAATCTTGTGTATTTCATAGGAACCTGAATGTAAATGGATGCATTCTATTCTGTAGCTAAATAAATTCTGATACAATAAATACTCAAATTAAACAAAATTCCTTTTTTCCTTATCAAGCGATCACTGTCTGAAGCGATATGTTATATTTAAATACTAATAGCATCATAGCCTAATAGCATCATAGCCTAATAGCATCATAGCCTAATAGCATCATAGTCTAATAGCATCATAGCCTAATAGCATCATAGCCTAATAGCATCATAGCCTAATAGCATCATAGCCTAATAGCATCATAGCCTAATAGCATCATAGCCTAATAGCATCATAGCCTAATAGCTTCAGAGTCTAATAGCTTCAGAGCCTAATACGTTTAGCATATTAGCCTTAGCCTAATTTCCATACAGCCTAATATCTTTATAGCCTAACGGCTTCATAGTCTTATAGCTTTATATACTAAAAGTATCATAGCCTAAAAGCGTTAAAGCCTAACAGCATCATAGCCTAATACATTTAGCCTATTATCCTTAGCCTAATATTCTTACAGCCTAATAGCTTAATAGCCCAATAGCGTAACATCTTAATTGCTAGATAGCCTATTGGCCCTATTTCGTAAAAGCCTAATATGCTTATAGCCTAATAGCAATATAGCTCAATAGCCATATATCCTAAAAGCCGTAGTGTCTAAAAGCCTCGCAGCCTAAAAGCCTCGCAGCCTAAAAGCCTCGCAGCCTAATAGCCTCAGAGCCTACTAGTCATAAAAAATTTAGGGAAAAATCAGGCCAGTGTAAACTTGCGCTCTGATTTTCACTGAAGCCTACATGTAGGCCTAATTTAAATGTGCCATGTGTAAAGTTGAATTAAACTAAGCAAAACATTTGTGGTGAAGTTAACCCTGTCGAGACGGCGTAGTGGATGACGCGAATGGACTTAAAAGTATACAATTTAAAATATTAACTTTAATTTAATTTATAAACACTGTTATAAAATTAAATTATAAACACTAATACGCTACCGGCTGGAGCCAGTGGCAATATCGAAAAGGTATTCCACCGCGGATCAGTATGTATGGGGTTCAAATCCTGGGCTCGCCCGTCACTGACATCGCCTTCGAGTTAGGAAACTGACGTTAACATTAGCTTTTTTACCAGCTTTTTACTTACGTAAAGTTTTGGTCCACAAGGTATCCGTCGCTCTGGGCTTTATCCAGGGCAATGTTAATGGCCCCATTGAAGTAGTCCCCGCAAATGTAGCCGATCTTAATGTCTGCCGCACAACTCTGATGGAGCTGTAGGTACGAGGCTATGTAGAGAAGAACTATGAGCAAGATCTTAACGGATGCAAGTTTTTGCTTCATTTCAATTTTGTTTTGTCGAGCAATTAATCGTAATAAGCAGATGTAATGTTGATTATATTATTCAATTTAAAATAAAAATTAGCGTCAATAACAATCACAATAATTAGAATGCTACTGCCGTTAATGACAATATTGATCACTATGGAAACATAGCCAAACCCAGTAATAATAATATTAATAATACGATTATAGTGAATTGATCAACTGTGTTTAAATCTATCACTTTAACACCTCATGTCTAAACCGTTATTCAGTTTATTCCATTTTCCATTTAGCCAATCTTTTAAATGTCGAGAATTTACTCAAAGATCTCCGCGATCGGGAATTTAAAATATGGAGGTTTAATGCACCTCAGGATCAGTCATTTAACATTTTATGACGTTACCTCTTACCGCTACTCTATTGAGACATTCAATGGTATCACATACATAAGTTTACAAAACAGTGCAAAATCAAATATCAACAAAACCATTTCAAAATTACCGAAATAAAGGAATGAACATTAACATTAAAAATGTTTAGATTATTTAGGGAACCTATACTAGGCCTATATTAAGTTTTCATTTAATTAAAACTCTATCATTTTCATTATATTCTTTACAAATTTGAATTAACTTGTAAACTACCGAAATAGAGGAATGAATTAAAGGTTAAAATTAAATGGAAAAATGTTTTAATGAACATAAATGATGTATGAAAATCTAATTACTGTATAATATGAATATATTAAGTTTTTCATTTAATATTCTATAAATTGCTTTTTATTATTAAAGATAACAAAAGTAGAACTCAAAGATTTCACCCTACAACGTTATATTCACGCGTTTTATTATATCTAACATTGATAGTTGGAATTATTTAACTGTCATTGTTAAATCCCAGTTTGTCCTTCACTTCTACTCAACAAACTGACAGGTTAATGTACAAATTCATAATCGGAAACCGTATCCATGGTCTTTGAGAAGTTAGATCTAAAAGTAAAGCTAAGGTTAACGTCAGTTTCCTCATTCGAAAAAGATGTCAGTGACGGGCGAGCCCAGGACTGAACACGTATATACTGATCCGCGGTCGAGTATCTTACCGACTTCGCCACTAGTTCCTGCCAGTAATTCAATGAAAATAAAATGAATATATTTCCAGGACTACGCGTTATAGAATCTAAATGCAACCTGTCGCGTGAAAATATGAGATGGTTTTCCAGTGTCATCGTAAGCAGGTAAAACTTTAGGCCTACATAATGTACAATTGGTCCAAATATCTTTTTCATGTACTGAAACTGAATCACACATTTTAAGGTTTATGACTTCAATTTCTAATTCTGCAATCGTGTAACGGACAATTCCTACAAATATAAGTTTTAAATTATGTTTCCGTATCGCAAATGTAATATCAGAGATGGTCCAGCGGGAGTTACGAACACCGTACTATTGTTTTTCAAGCAGGCGTCCGTCGTGTCGTGCCTTTAACTTGTCTTTAATAACTGCACTTTTAACAAATTTTAATAGTTGAACTTTTAACAAACGCACGTTTTATGTTACGTCTAATAGGCCAAAATGAACGTTCAGCATGTCTTTAATTAAGATTCATTAATAGCTTCAAAATACGACCACTACTGTCTAGTTAGACATGATTAGAACAGCTTCCTGTACATGTAGTTTATATGGGTAAAATTAACTGTAAATAAAGGTGGAAAACTGCTTGCCATTTAACACGCATTTCATCTAAGCTGAGTAAAAATTAAACATTGAAGTTAGTAACATACCAAATTCCAAATTTTCATGTGTAAGAATAGAACGCTTACCTATGAGAGATTAACAAAATCTATATAAGCATTTGTTAAATTATAACGAAATATTCGCTATTCAATTGGTAAAGTAATATTTGAACACAATTAGTTTACTCTGCGCGTGACTGATCAACAGGTTGCTCGCATGCTTGTTCAGGACTGAGTCAAACAGTCGACACATACATAGCACCAGTAGAGGCTCCGTTGTTCCATACGCTGATGCGTTAACACAATAGCCTTGAAATTACGTATTTTCTTTCAATTAATTATATTTGGACTGCTTCTCTGAATATTTGCTTTGCAACGTTTGTTGAACTTTAGAACCATTATTGGTTGAATGGGAACCATTTTAGTAGGCCAACATGTATTACTGTTTGTTAAATTTGGATTACATTCTAATTTATCCACACTAAAATTATTGAAATAAGCTATGATGGGAAATATATGTCTTAAGCTTGCCAGAGAAAATTGAAAAAGAAGGACAAGAGCGAAGATTAGCAGGTAATGAGTTCCATATTCTTGGTGTTTCATAAGAGAACGAACATCTGCCAAATGATGTGAGAATACTTGGAACAGAGAGCAGATTATAAAAAATTGGAGCATATATAAAATAAAAAATTTGTACAAATAATTTATTTTTAAAGCAATTGAATTTAAGAACTGGTATCTACAGGTGTATGTTGCTGTTTTTCAGTTTACTCTCAGGGGAGAAAAACTAACTACAATATAATTAAAGTATAATGTAACAGAACAAATTTGAGTATCTCTTTTTCTCTATCGTTCTCTCTCTCTCTCTCTCTCTCTCTCTCTCTCTCTCTCTCTCTCTCTCTCTGGTGGTAATGGCTCAAACGAATGAAATGATCAAGGTCGGGCACAACCATCATTAGCTACTGATAATTTCTAATGATAACTCCCCATCCATCAGAAATTTCTTAAGAAAATTATCAAGCTGTAGTGCAGACGACGTCTTGAAAGGCATGAGTGTTTAGTTCTGGCTGGAGCCAGTGGCGATGTCAGTAAGATATTAAACCGCGGATCAGCATGTGCGGGGTTCAAATCATGGGATCGCCCGTTACTGACATCGCTTTCGAGTGATGAACTGATGTTAGAATTAGCCTTACCAGTTGTTTAGTTTGTTTTGTTTTGCCTGCTTCAGTTTCTGATTTGTCGTCTCTAAATTATTCACAGCCTACAATAGGAAAGATCTGGGAAAGTACATGTGATTATGAAAATAATAAATCATTCTAATTCCCAAAAATTAGAGTTAATTACTAGCAAGAAATGTTAACGTCAGTTTCCTCACTCAAAATCGATGTCGTTAACCGGCGAACCCAGAATTTGAACCCACACAAAATGAACCGCGGTCGCGTTTCTTACTGCCATCGCCAGTGGTTTCAGCCAGTCAGTTGTAAAAATTGCATTCGTACATTCATGCATTCATTCATTCATACATGCATTCATTCATTCATTCATTCATTCATTCATTCGTTCGTTCGTTCGTTCATTCATTCGTTCGATCGTTCGTTCGTTCGTTCGCAAGCGATCGAGCGAGCCGCTCGCTCACTCACTCACTCACTCACTCACTCACTCACTCACTCATTCATACATTCATTTATTCATTTATTCATTCATTCACTCATGCTACATGCATATGTAGCACCAATGATCGATTATATGATTTTACGGCAAAGTCTATTCAGCTGACTTTCGATCTATTCTCATGTATAAAGAGCAATATCAAATATTAAAGGATTATACAGTTATCTGTGGCGGTAGCCTGTTGATAGCTAGATCTAAAGCTGATCAGTAGGTGAAGGGTTCAACTCCAGTTCTCTCTCCTTCACTGACATGTTATCAAGTAGAAACTGATCTTTAACTATGCTTCTGATTTTCATTTGGATCATCATTATCTTTATTACGCGATTTTATTGAATTTAAGCAACGTCTTGATCAGTCATTGTTGAACGGGCGCCCGCATCTAAACAGCATTGAACAAAATCCTAAGGATAATGGACGGTTATTCTTATCTCAGCGCAGTCTGCAGTCAATGCACCATCAAAGACAACGTATTCTAATAGTCGCGGGTAGAAGGAGGAAATAACAAAGATTACAAAATACAGACGCTAAAAAGAGACCTCGTTACATACATGTATGCATATATACAAGAATGCATACATGTATGCATGCACACATACAAAAGAATTCCGTTGCATACATGCATGCGGTATGTCATGTGCGTAAGTAAAGGAGAAAAATACAATTATGTATCTTTCTATCTCTCTCTCTTTCTTTCTCTCTATCTTTCCCTCTCTCTCTTTCTTTCACGCTCTCGTTCTCTCTGGTATTTTCTATTGTTGCAGATCCTAGGAAAATATTCCAGCACATAGTAAGATTTCATATTCAGTAGTTTAGTAATGTGAAGCAACAAGTAGATCCCATCACAGAAGACATTACAAAAATAAATGCGTAATTTAAACTTACAACTGTGATAAATCCATTTGAGTTGCGATGGATCGTTTAATCTACTTTCAAGATAATATTAAAAATTGGTAGAAAAGGATCTTGAATTTTGTTTAGTTGTTAAGAAATTCGAAGCCTACTGTTATGGTGCAATATTTATACTAGTGTTGTTGTTGTTCTATGTTTAAGGTGTTGACAAAAAGTCTTGTTTACGTAATTTCTTTAATGACGTGTTAACGTCACTTCCGGTGAATCCTTATTATTGATGACGTGGAGAAGTGTGGTGTGCTGGAAAAGCACGTGTTTTAGGAGATAGAAATAGTTGTATACGTCGCTTAGAGGAATGATGAAGCGTCAGAGCCTCCTGTGATCTCTGAGATATCCAATGTGGAACTGGAAGATAAGTTGAATATTATTAGTTGTGATTTGTAAAGGCTTTTAGAGTGCTTGAATGTTGAAATATTAATATTTATGCGAACAGTGGTTTTTCAATGTGCTAGTGCAGGCTATATAGTAATTTTTAATAAGTAGTAGAAGGCAGCGTAGTTCCTTGTTAAGGTCTACTTGAAAGCTTTACCTTTTTATTTCCTTAATTCTTAAATTAATGTTAATTTGTACTGGACTCTAAATTTTGTTTCTCAGCGGCCTACACTTGTTAAATGTAGAGTACTTGGTAGGTTGGCTGAGTAGAGACCAGAGCGACTTAATATTGTTTTTGGACCTTGTATTATTATCGTATTATTGTATGTGTCATTTCTGTGTTCAAAATATTATTAAATTAATTAGAAAAATGAATTAAAGAAGTTAGCGCTTTCATTGAGTTAATAGGTAAATTAAATACAGTGTCACAATAACATTAAAGACAATTAGTATTATAATAATAGTTAAAAACATTAGATTATTATGCTACCATAAAGAGTTCAAGAAATGTATTTACAAATAAATATCAAAACCAAAGTTTAAAAATCTTCAATTTTAAAACGAAAAGCAGCAGAATTTTAAATATTTTGTCGCTTCGTGTCGCTATATTTATAATATTTAATTAATGACTTATTCATATTGAAATTTAGCTATTGATGTCTTCCATGGGGGCCTATTACCATAAACATAATAGGAGGTAACATATGACGATTAAATCAGACTATCTTCAAGAAAACGAGGGAGATATGACGACAGATATTTATTTATTCATTTACTTTGCATTATTTAAAATTACCACACTAATGCACCATCAATATTTCCATATGAATAATATGTTTCGTAAAATTATTTAATTTGATATTTTCAATATTTGTAGATTTCGTAAATAAATGGCTAGAATAGAGGTCTGTATATTAATCACAACCGTATACAGTATTTGTAGGCCTATAGTACTGATAATTTGTTAGCCTTATTAATTACGTCCAAATAAGTCAATGTATTAATCAATCAAAAGTAATCAATATCAATCAAAGTAGTTCATATAGGTCAATCAATCTGAAATGAAACCTGTCAGATATAATTTGCGATATTTACAGTAAAAATTAAATTTAATCATCATGCAGTTTTTCATACAGTTAGAAGGAAAAACAAAAATTAAGTGCGACCTCTCCATAAGCTTAACGTCAAAACAGAGGTCAACATCAGTTTTAAATTTCGTAGTTGAATGTTATTAGAACGCGTCCAGGATTCGAACCTCGCACATACGAATCTGCTGGCAGAGTCCTATCCGATCATAATACCGTCATTCATTTCTGAAATTGTATGTCCCATTTATGACATTTTACTTAGAGACTCGAAGCCATTTTGTTCTTTTCCCAGCAGCCAGTAAGTAGTAAGAATTCCTTTGCCCTGAATTACAACAAAAATACTATTTTAAACTCGTGTTTGACTCATTCAAGCTATGCTATCAAATTGTAGAATTCATTTTGAGCGTGTCTTATATATTAGCTTGTCTAGGTATCTCCACGACACACCGAGTTATGAAGTTATGGCTGGAGCATCTGGCGATGTTGGCAAGGTACTCGACCGCGGATCAGTGTGCGGGGTTCAAATCATGGGCTCGCTGGTCACTGACATCGCTTCTCGACTGAGGAAACTGACGTTAACCTAAGCTTTTCTATCTTCCATACTAATAATGCCTAGGTTTATAATGATTAGTAATTATAATTATACAGCATAAATTCAATTTATGCATCCGACTGGTTTCTCATGACACATACATGTACATTGCATATTATTCACTATTTTTACTGTTAATGGAAATTCCTACCCAGCGTCTTGGATGAGTAAATGCATATTTATGCGTCTACTACAATTTACAAGGCGATTTAAGCTAATATTAAATTTACTATCATTTCAAAAAGCGCAGTTTCTGTTAAGTGTGAAGAAGCTCTATGCAATATCTTTTCCTTTTCACATTTTAAAATTAAACGCTACAAGCGCATCTTGATGGCACAATCTGATAAGTTTTGAGCAACTCCTAAAAGCTGCCCTGTAAGGTTATTTCTCGATGTGGACAATAAGATATTTACAAAAATTTATGTAATGTTTTACATCAAAGTAGTAGTATCGTGATAAAGACTTTCTGATAAAGTTAATACACATTACTTGCCTTCACGTAAGTATCACCTCGAATTGCAGTCATGTAGCCACCGTACATCTGTAGAGCTTTATTTGCTTCGTCACTCAGGTGAATCTTCAAGGCTAATTAAAATGTTGAGAACCTAGTTAACTAATCATTAAAATATCAGTATGCTGTAACTACGGAGACTATTTAAATTAATGAATATTGTAGATTTTCTGCACGCTCTCTATATATAGATTGTTTATTTTAAATACGAGCATAGTAGATTTGACAAGTTTAAAATAACATTACATAAGAGAAAGTATTTTGAATCGCCGAGTTTCAAGCTGACTTAACAATATATTGAACACTGTGCTGTGACTCAACAGCGATCTTTGTTTGTGATATAAATTTGTAGTTAAAGTTGTGTAATTTCATTTCAGTACTTTTTAAAGAAAATTAGCAATGCCTTTGTTTCTGGTAGCCATGAAAAGAGTTGCGAATGGATTCATAGTTAGACAAGATAGATATATTTTATTTTCACGAAAAGACAAAGACAATACAATTTGTAAAAGCGCCGTGATAAGGGACATACAGGCCTAACATCTCTGATGAATGTTGATCAAGTCTACAACTATTTTTCAAAACTATTCAGGGTGCACATTTGTATATGTTCATATGCAAAAAATCTATTAATATAGAACTAATATATTTGCCTACAAACAATACACGAATAGATATAAAAAAATTAATTTTAAGTATTTAGAATCACATGTAGTTCATTGAAATGTTGTAAATGGCACATAATCAAGTCATATTCCCTAGTTTGCCACTTCGTTGACAAATGAGTGAATCCTAAGCTGCACATTAACTACTAAACTCTTTGGAATTGTTAACAGAGACGATGCAGGACGTCGAAAAAAATGAGTGATATATTACCTTCTCCAGTAGATTCCATCCTGGAGGCGACGTTGACAGTGTCTCCAAACAAACAGTAGCGAGGCATCATGTGTCCTACCACACCTGCAGCACAGGGTCCGGTGTGGATACCAATCCTGACTCTGAGAGCTGCTTCAGGTTTATGACGGATCTTAAAGACGGACGCCTCACTGAGTAGATCCAGTGCCATGTTACATATCTCCATGATATGTCTACCACCGTTCTGCACCGGTAGTCCACTTACCACCATGTACGCGTCTCCTATCGTCTCCACCTGCAGAAAATATTTGCGAACATATGCATGCATATTAGAAAACTTATTTAAAAATCCAAAAAATATGTAAGATTAGGTCGATAATGTAGAGATGACAGTAAACCGCGTAGCAATTAGATTTTATGAAATATCTATATGGAAATATTTGGCAATAATAATGAGTAACTCTTAGTACAGCATCATCTAATTTGACGAATATAATTCTCTATCCCTCCAACTCTTTCTTCAGTCGTGACAATTCCAAAATATATACTATTACTCTCAGACTAGCACACGCCTTGTAAGATGACGAGTACTCAGCTAACCAATTAGTGTATACTATAACGATACTTTCACAAAAAGTGTGCCTTACTAAATTTTAATGATAAACTTAATTGCTTTTGGTAGTTTCAATATATGCATAATTGGCACATTATGGTTGAGAAAAATAGCTTTGGGGCAATTTGACGAATTGCCATTTTCCATTTAAATCCACGCTAGCTGCAATTGATGCGCCACTAAAAGGCAACGATTACTAATAACGGTGAAGAGGAAGGAGGAAATGGGTCTTAAACAAGCATCTGTGCTTCCTGACTAAGTGTGCCGTTATGTTTGTTTGTTTTGCTATATATGATTAGTCGATACTTTTTTCTCGTACAGTTTAAGGTTCGCATATTTTGTTGCAGCCTTGAAGATATAGGTAGAAATTAGATGGACGATCCCTTTGTACTGCGTGAATTAAGAAAATGAAAACAGGCTCAAAATATAGTCTAAATATACATGTTGGAATTGGAAGTAAGACGAAGCGAAACTAACGATTTTTCACAAAATATCTACGGTAAACATGTATAAATATATTGAAAAGTGTGAAAATAGCACTGAACAGACCTTGTAGACATCATGCTTGGAGATGGTATCGTCGAACGTTCCATAGAGATCATTGAGTAGATCTACGACCTGCATCGGAGTCGACTCTGACGAGAGGTTTGTAAAGCCGGCGATGTCTGAGAAGTATATGGTAACACTTGGAAATATCTCAGGCGGTACAGTCCTTTCCATTTTTAATTGATTTACCACCGATCTTATGTGTAAAATAAGCATAATGCGGTATATATTTATGCCATATAACTATAATTTAATCATGTAAAATAAATTAATCTACATATATTTATATAAAGAGAAAATATGAATATAAGTAAATATTACAGCTAACTGCAAATGTGTGCATTTATTTCTCTTCTCTTGCAACTTTCTCTTGCAAAATTAAATCACATCTCTTTTCACGATTGATATTCCCTATATATCCTGATCATCATTTAATCACTAGTCCGGCATCGTTTGGGACCTTACTCCTCTCTGAGATTTGGGGACGCCCCTAACATCATAATTCAACTGAAGAAAAGGAACGTTAAACCTTTATTGTTATTATTCGGGTTGTGGAGGGATGTTGCAGGTGGGACAATCGTGTGAGGTGTAAATTGGCTAAGAAAGTTGTAAGGTGAAAACTCCCTACCCCCTCCCTTTTTCTCCTCCCCAGAACTTCAATAGAATCATTGAAGTGTCACAACCCACCGAGATTAAATTGTTGTTTGATAGTCGAATAAAAATCAATCCACCCTGCTGAGCTACTCTCATTTCGTGACAATCCGCTTTTACGCACTTTATTGTAGCTTGGATGTATCATTTGTGAAAAAAGTCACTAAACGATATATTTAAAAATTAAATATATATTAGATGAATTGTGCTTACGGAGGCAGCATTCTGTTGAGTAACATGTCCGTTTTCTTTTTCTCATCAAGAAGTTCTGCAGTTCTATTTTCAACGATTGACTCCAGGTTGTTCGCGTATTTTTCCAACTTTTTCAGAACATGATCCATTATATCCAATCTCCTGCCGGAGAATAATTAAAATAGTTTAAAAGGACCTATAATAGCAATTATTACAATTCATCATATAATAATGCTCAGTGCATTACATCGTGTTCAACAGCATATGTATAACAGAAATCCTTATTTTGAAATCTTATGCAATAGACTATCTACTGGAATTATATCAAGCAACATAATATTATTAAATAGAATTCATTTCCTAAAAGCAATACATTAATGAATATGCGCTCAAAATAGTTAAAGATTTAAGCAATTGCAAATTGTACAAACAACGTGTGAATACTATTAAATCTAAAAACTGTAATGGGGGCTATTCTCATCGTCTGGAAGGTTCATTTAAACTATTAGAAAATTGTAAGGAGGCGCATCATCGTCTGCATCAAAACTTTAAAGATGATGATCTTACAGATAATTTAAGAAAGTATTAATATATTAATTAAGGTTCTAAAGAGCTGTTAGTAAGATCATATGATAGGTCGGTAGTTTAGTTATTGATATAGATATATTAAGTACGCTAATGGGACAATACAATTATTAAATGTAATTTACTTTCCACCGGGCAATTTTTTCATCATCCTGTTGATGTTATCGAAGGCGGGGCGATCCTGAGGGGACTCCGCCCAACTCTGACGTATGATGTCAATCAACTCAGGCATCTCATTAAGTGATGAAGGTAGAACTGGTCTATATGGGATAGCTTCCCCTTCTGTAACTCTTTTCACAACTGCTATTTTACACGAATACCAGAAAACCACGTTTAGTTGTTCCTTTCATCAGATGTTGTCAATTTTTTAGTTGCATTAACGTACGTAATTAATTATCCACCGCCGTTTTTTTTCTAAAATTTTGGCAACCATCTCTGTGGCAAAAATGCGTTCTAACTGCATAGGAGCTTTATTTATTTATTATTAATGAATGGCAAATAAATCTAAATATATGTTCAACATAACCAATAATATATAATTCATAATATCTAAAGAAGCCTTAAAAACTAAGTCAATAATCAAATTTTTAATGCGCTCACCCATACCGAACAAAGTAATGCATCATTTTAATTACAGCGTAATCTGTAACAACAACCACTTTGACACTATAGTTAAGATCAAACAATCGCTAGTTGTTGTATTGACATGATTTACACTACATACCATTTCAAAATAAAAATAGAAGTTAAGAAGACTCGGTGCATTGAAATTCATTTATTAATACAAAAAATATTTATAAGTTCAAATATTTAGCAAGTACGTTCAATGAACAAGACAATAGCATTACATTTAAAAGTATTAACTGGAGTATACATGCATATGCACAAAATAGACAATACCATTGGTAAAACATTGCTCAAGAAAGAACGGCGGAGCTCTGTAAGCGATCTCCTGCGCTATGATAGCAAAGCTGTAGACGTCTCCCTTCTGAGTCCCATAGACAGGTCTGACGCTCATACGAAGCAGCTCTGGAGCGGTCCACAACAGACTTCGATTTTGTTTCAACTCTTCTTTATCTCTTTTAGTTTTACCTCTCTCTACATCACTCTCTGCTTCCACTGTAGGTGCTGTAGCTCTGAATGCTTCCAGAACTGGACATCCGATCTTGAGTGACCATCTGTTGTCCACTCTACACGTCATACTACTCAGATCTCCGTGTGAATGAATGGGAGATTTGTGTAGAAAACTTATACCCTGGAATGTAAAAATTAATTTAGTAACGTTCTTCGTATATTATGTTAATCTTTCACACCTATATTTAATGAATGAAAATATATTCATTAAGACAAGATAGAAAACGGTAGATCCATAAGTGTATCCAGCATACATGTATATTTCATCAACATGAAAAAGTTTGATATGTTAAATATTTCAGTGTTATTAAATATGTACAATAAATAAACTATATTTCTTAATATATATATATATATATATATCTTCTTCTACGGATATATGTCTTGAATGGATTATTATGCGCCGATCACATTTAATAAATTCGTTAGTTTGAAATCATATTTTAGAATTGTCAGGCAATTTCAAAACATTTTCTAATTAATATAAGATATACGTGCATTGATAAGATCCCATATGAAAGAGAGTCGAAAAAACCAGTCCAATCTTATGTCTTCGTCATCCAGAATATTCTAAAATATGTAACATTAAAATATGTAATATTCCATGCGTTATAAAAATACCTGGTATTAAATAGCTAAACAAGTATTGAAAGGTACACTACAGTGAAAAATTCCTTATTCTCGCTCAATGTCATTTGCAGAATGCCGATGCAAGGTTTACTCCCTTTCTCTCTCTCTCTCTCTCTCTCTCTCTCTCTTTCTCATCAAGCAGTTTGAATAGTATTACACACATATTGTCATGTAAGCCCATTTCATTGTAGCTACTATATAAATCCCAAATACCTCAATTCACGTAAGATAAAAATCGATTAAATGAATGTTTTCCGTGTTTCTTCATTTAACTCTGAACGTTTGCAATTGAGCCAGTGAGAATGATAGTGGTTCATATAATATTTTGACATTTCGGAAATATAAGTATCGGTAGATTCAGCTTTTCGCAATCCATCAACCAAAATGCTATTTGCTAATATGATTGGTGATAGAACCGTAATTCTGCAAAAACACTTTGCCATTATAGGAACGAGTAGTGGGTTTAATGACCCTTTTGATGACCTCATTACTATTTAATTACTTGATTAACTAAATAGTAAAATGCTCAAATCAGAGAAAATGAAAATGGTCTATTTTTAAATGTCAAAACGGCTTTTCTCTCACCCTCAATGATCCACGACTGCATCTCTGCACAATGTAACAGAAGTGACTCGACTCTATGCAGGCTCCAATGAAACTCTGTATATTGTCGTGATTCAGTTCTTTCAACTGTAATTCATCAATAGCATCAAACTCATTTTAGATAATGCATTAATAAATATATAAAACAAAATAACAAAGACATAAACAACATTTAAGCAAACAAAATTTCAACAAATATTCATTTCTGCATCACTAAACAATGTAGCAGATGTGATCAGGTTCTAACTCTAAGTTGTGATTCAACTTCCTCAATGAATTAATTAAAACCACAAACATTCATTATCTTTCATTCACAACACCACAATTATATTTACAGTTTCATAACCTAGAAAGTACTAACAGTCAAAGAAAATATTTACTCATTTAACTAAATATGGACTTAACTAAATTTATTAGGAGTCGGGTTTGCTTTCAACAAGCATAGACGATTTAACTAGAATGGTGTGAATACGGATTTATTGCGCTAGCACAAACCTGTACTAGCAGCACAAGATCAGGACGAGTTAGGGCAACGCATTTTCTACTACAGTCGCTGACGAGCACAGTCACTCCCTTGTAGACAGCCAGTCTCTCTCCTGTCCCACATTCAGTGGGACCTGACAAACTTCGAAGAGTTGTCCTAGACTCTCTCCAACTAGACAACGATCTGAATCTCTGTATAATTTAAAAATGGTTGCAATTAGAATTGAAATGTATTTAAATAATTTAAAACGGTTGACAAACTTACATAGTCTGCATATATTCAGTTAAAAATTTGCACGTAAATCAAATTCTTGTTATAAATTCAAGCAAGGATTGCGAGGAACGGTTATTGATTAATAATTCTAAAACAGTAAAACAAAAATGTAAAACTGTATACATGTATATGTAATTAATAAAACCTTTAAGCTGCTTTCGAAAAGTTGCGTATTATTACTATAGTTATTTGCTTACCGATATCTGAACTGAGAGAGTTTATAGAGAATAAATTCTTCATGTGTACTGTAAAAATGAAAATTCGTATATAGAGAAGAAAGAAAGGCTGAGGATAGCATACGATGGAAAAGTTATACGCCATGGACCTGCCGCTAGACAGGCACTAAGAGAGAGAGAGATAGAGAGAGAGCGCGAGAGAGAGAAGGAAAATTAAGTACAATGTAAATACAATTTTGTAGGATTATATTAATGCACTGTATAAATACGATTCTATAATTAATTTCAAAACACACAAAAACACGCAAACACGCAAAAACAGAGTATCTACCCTTTATCGTTTCCTTCTGAAATCCATGGCTTTTGATGTTTCAATCAGCAGTCTCTGCGTAGTTGTCTCTTATAACACTTACTTTTATGGCTGGTTTACTCTTCAGTGGCCCAGTCACTGGCTGAAGCCAGCGGCGATATTGGTATCATTTTCGACCGCGGATCAGTGTGTGCGGGGTTCAAATCCTGGGCTCGCCCGTCACTGACATCGCCTTCGAGTGAGGAAACTGACGTTAACATTAGCTTTATCAGTTACAACATAGCTGCACGTCAGTGATATAGTTAATATATAATTAATTAATTTAATAAATTATAACCTACCACATCACTCGTATCCGTGATTGGTTCAAGCTCACTAGGATTTATCTTCCATATCATCTGCGCAATCCTTCTCTCATTCCTCTGTGACCTAACCAACAACCCGGACACAACAAGGGTATTATAATAAATCAAATAATGAATGTTAATAATAAGTTTATTATGCCAAATTCAAATTATTAATTGAAGTATAGAGTGGCAATAGCTTTGGGTTTTTTAGTGGAACATATATTTTAGCATCATTATTTTTTCACACACAGTCTTCTGCTTAGTAACATGTCTGTAAGGTACATTATACGTACACATATAATGACTAGGGCGTTAACTTGTCATGTCTGTGAAATTATATGTCGATTTAAAAATGTATAACTTGGTAAAGAATAAAATCATTTATTATGGTAGTTTAAGATATTTTTATATTTTATCACCTAAGATGTGATATTTCTGCATACTTACAGAAATATCACTTTTCACATATCATCTTGTTGTTTTGTATTAAATATATTTTATTAGTTTCCTAATATTGAGTGCATATATCTTTTTCGTTTAACGGCCTTTCTATACCAACTCTAACAGCTGATTTAAACGTCTACATGTTCATTTAATGACATTTAATTAGAGTTGCTGTATAATTTTATTTTCGTGAAGTATTAGGTTTATACTCGTGCGTGCAATTTGAATATTTGTTATATTCATATGCTGCTACTGCATATTCTCAGTGATTATATAGAAATATAGGTTCCTGCGTACCGTCTGAATATTAACTCGTTAAAAACTATTTTAGAATTCCACCTATTAAAATATTGATAGCACCAACGGCTCTTTAGAGCATCATGTAGTACGATCCAAAAATAAACATAATAAGAAAGTATTATTATAATTTATATCTAATCTTTATTCACCAAGCAAGTGGCAGTAGTACAAGCAAGGAAAATAAGACAACATACAAATCCAAACGGAATTAGGGAAACAACAGAAATATCAAAGAATAAGGTTTACTCGTGAATTTACTATAAGGTCATTTTGATACATATACTAGAAACATCAAAGCGGCAAAATACTTACAAAATATTTCCAAAATTTCTATCTTATCTTAGCATTACAGTCATTACTCTGAATGCCATATTTAGTTTGTATCTTGAAATAATCTTCATAATCCTGATGATCATGTCAAACGTATCATCCAAGAATTTAGACCAGATCAGCCTACGCTAAAAATGTCAATGATGTTGATATATTAGCTCAAACGGTCAAAATAATGGTGCATTTATTTATATGTTTATGAAAGGTGTATTTACACTTACCTGACAATGAGAAGAAGTATAACAACAAGACCAACAAAAACGCAACTCCCAAATGCAGATGTAATAGCAACCGACTTAATTGCTAAAATATATCAATTAAAAGCACTTAATGATGTGTAACATAATTTATAATTTAATAGAATCCTTATGGGGTTATCTGATAATATCAAAGGATAAAAAAAGATATAATATAAGATTTAATTTTTTTTCGCTAAAGCGAAAGTCGTCGTAAATGAAATAATAGCAAATTAATGAAAAATATTGAACTAGAAAAATATAGAAACTGTTCGTGACATAATCGGTTTAGAAATTGATATATTATTACATCTAACCTCTAGTAATAAATTTTAATAAATTACAAAGCATTATGTTGATGACTTTTAGGCCTAGCCGGTGGCTTTGTTGCAAGTTGTTTGACAAGCAGGGGCGGATCTTGGAATTTTGGGATAGTGTACACATTTTTGCTTACGCCCCGCCTTCTTCGGGACGTGACGCAACCAGCAAAAATGCTGTGTGGGGGGGGGGCTAACAATTAGTAGTAGTTTCAGTTCTTTCACTTTCATTTTGTATATTATACACTGTGTCACAATTGTGACACAGTGTAATTGTTTGAAGCTGTTCGTGCTAACTCTGTAACGTACTACCCCACAGTAAATCCAGGAATATCAAAGTTAGCAAATATGGATATATTTTAGGTTAAACGATAAAAATTTAAAAGAATGCAGTATATGTGTTATTTTGTGGAGCGAAGTATTGTTGAAAGCTTAGTGACTATTGTGTCTATATTTTACTTGCTGGAGCCAGCGGCTGGAGCTAGTGGCTGGAGCTAGTGGCTGGAGCCACTGGTTGGAGCCATTGGCTGGAGACACTGGCTGTAGCCACTGACTTGGAGCCAGTGGCGATGTCGGTAAGATAGTCGATTGCGGATAATTATGTGAGGGGTTCAAATGCTGTGCTCGCCCGTCACTGACATCGCTTTCGAGTCAGGAAACTGACGTTAACATTTGCATTTTTAAACTTCAGTTTCATTGCCTAGAACTGTGGCCTCAATATTGCAGAGGTGTTTGTTTATTAAGTGCATGAATCGAAATCACTTACTTTCAAACTTCAAGAAAGTTGGACTTCATCACGAATTTGCTATATTCATTTCACCCTCTAGATTTTGTGCAAGATCGGCCTACTGACCTTTTTCTGAACCTGGACATAATTCATTGTAGAATCCACACAACGGCGTATCGTGCGGCGTGTGATTCTTCTCTCCCCATGTGACATTTGTTCTTAGTATGTCTATGCTCTGCAATAAAATGTAAGTACGTCTACGCTCTTAAATAAAAGTGTAAATATGTCTATGATCTGCAATATAAGTGTAAATATGTCTATGCTCTGCAATAACGTATATGCATGTCTATGCTCCGAAACACAAGTGTAAATATGTCTATGCTCTGTACTACCGTGTCAAAGATTTAGCTAACAGCTGTAATATTGAGCAGACAACTCTCGGTTCAAAAATAACGAAGTCCGCTTGAAGTAAAAATGTATTAAATACAGTTGTAACTATTACTAATAATGTATGTAGTTATTTGGGTTTTAGTTAATGAAAATAATTTTAAAAAGTTGGTATAAAACTGAACCTGCAATCTTTACTCTCTAGTCTTCATTTAATAGTATTACCTGCCACTTCAGTAGATCAATGGTCATGAACGGCGTGTACCCTGAAGACCCGGGTTCAAAGCTAAAGACCATCAGCGGTTTTATTGCATCCGTGTACACTGGATGGATTGTGAAATTTCCGGAACTACCTAAAATATATATACAAATCACAATACGAATAAAACTTTAAACAAGTTAAATTTAAAGTCTCAGAAGAGAAAACGTGCTTATACTTTAAGCTCCATTAATATTTTCTTACTATATGTAAGAAAAAACTTACATATAGTAAGAAATACTTACTACTGTATATGTAAGTATAGTACTTACTTGTGAAATTACTTTAAAATACTTAACAGTTATATATTCTTTCTTTAATTTACCATTATACGGCAGATGCAAAGAAATAAGCTGAAGGGTAACTAAAAATAAATAACAAGAAATAAATTAACCTACATGCAAATATGGCAACCTATTGCCAATTCATACAATAAGCAATTTAATGTGCGCTAATACAAATTACACACAGATTCAGGATTTAATATTTTTTTCGAAGATTATCCACATTTTCAATCAAATGGTAGCAACATAATCATCAATTAGAATATACTTACTTTGTTATCTCTCAAACTCTAAATAATCTAAATGACCAAAATCATTCCATTTATTTTATTCACCGTCATTAACAAGCTTATTTAAAAAATTCAGTCTATTGTAATCAAACAAAATATTCCAAGGCCAGCAACCGAAATAATAATGTAACCACGTTATTATTGATATGTCAGTTTGTATGAAGATCTTCGTAAAAATACTGTCATATGCATTGCAAATCGTCCGTTTTCCTCTTCACGTCCACACCCGAGTGGATCTTTAAATCATCTATAACATTTGTTTTTATGTATCATTATTTTTTGGGATTCTGCTTATGACGAGATGGGCCCCTATGCTTTCCTCGGCTTCGACTAACATTTACTGGGCAGGGGCGTCATTCCACGAGAAAACAATCCTGTCTACCTAATGCTCTGATTAAAAACACTTTATTCTTTCAAAACAACAAAGTTAATTTTTGATTTAACAACGAATGCCTAGTGTGAAATTTGACATAATATTGGCTTTAGTTTAGAACCTGTGACGCTAACTCCTCGTGAAGCGTTGAGCATTGCTGCCCCATTTCTGAAATCAAGTCCTTGCTTCTTCATCATTGATACCAACTTCGCCCACAGGTAGGCGGCATCATACACGTATAAACTTTCTGTACTAGCTGCCTAAAATCAATCAAACATTCATTTAGTATGAAGACGGAACGTTAGTATATAGATTAATCTTAGTGCACTGCCTACTGGCAGGTCCATGGTACATAACGCCTCCACTCTTGTCTGTCTTCCGCCTTCCTCTTCATTTCCACATATGAGTGGCTCTGAGATTAATCCATAAAATCAAAAGTTATATAAAAACTGAACGCTTTGTACAAATACACTATTAATCAATAAATCAATTTCTAACTTTCATAGACTTTCAACGACACTTGAATGAAAATTTACTATATTGAATATGAAATTTCCCACCAATTTTTATTCAACCACTGTGCAATAAATAACTACAACATGTTTTATTCTTGATTATCCTTTCAAGTGAGAGGTCCATGGTATATTCCTACTCAAATATTGTTTTATAACTCAGTAGGAACACTCTATTGATCAAAAGATGATTTAGTCATAAAGACTTAATGTGACATGGATTTAATATAAAAGTTAGTAGGTTTTTTAACTGAGAAAAATTTTCAAATATTTAATTCAGTTTATAGTTTATGATAATATGGCTTCAGAGGTGATTTTTTAAATTCTTGCTTAATCGCTTTTTACAACAATTGCCGGTTGAATGTTTACACATACCTATATGGCACGAAAATAATACAGATAAATGAAGTAAAATAAAAATCCATAAAAAGACATAACTGGTATATTTTCGATTTAAACTGTTTTTGGCTTCAAATCGAAAATTTAGATTCATTCACATTGGTAACTGCATCCCTACCCTAGTTAAACTGAGATTCAATGTAAGATGTTCATATGAAAATCTTCAACGATTGACTATTTTAATAGAAAAGAAAACTTAGATTTTCAGTGTTGGTACCGTATCAAGCAGGAAAAGCAAATAAAATATAAAATAAATCTTACTCGTGAGTTGTTTGGCAGTATATAACTCAACGGCGGTTGTGCATTTTTCTTTTGAACAGAGTCAACAAATGAATCTATTTCAGCTTTGCTCAGAAAACTGGCTAACGTAACCTGAAATCGTAGATAACAAAATCGGTTAGTAATATTTAAGATCTACAAATGCATTGTAAATAACATTTTAATTATATCTAAATGTGGTTTTGAGCAACAGGTATTGACTAGGTCAAATGACCCCTAATTCTCTCTCTTTCTCTCTATCTCTCTCTCTCTTTCTCTCTCTCTTCCATGTGTTCCACTAATAAGTTCAATGTGTATTCTACAATTCGCTGTCAGCTATTTTAGTACTTATTGCATGTCAAGTGAGTTATTAATGATAGAAGTCCAGCGAATGTTCGATATTTAAATCCTGATAAGTTTTATTTCCGAAACAGTCATTAACAATCATCCGACATAACGTTTCATGATGATCTGTTGATCTGTTCAGACAATTAATGGGAGCGCTGTCCACGAATATGTAAAGCATTATACATATCTCTCCATTATACCAAAAAGGTGAGTTTCACAACACATTTGCCCAGTAATAATCAGCTTTTACATTACATCAATTTAAATGCATCTCTAAAATTTGATTCCTGCAAAAGGCATTGAATAATCCTTAGCCATACATCATTTAGCCAGCGAAATGTATGGCTTCTTTTCGAGATTGTTCCAGAAAACCTTTGTGGAACAGAAGAAAAATTCTACAGATGATTTTTATCAGATACCTGAAACAATGATCTTAGGATGGTAATTATCAATATAAAAAGAAAACACAAATTACAAGAATATCATTATCTTCCATGACACCTAATTCAGGTGACGATATGGACGTTAAATTCTTTTTGTGTTATCTTTCTTTCGTTGAATAGTAATTGAATGAAAGTTTGTTTAAGTTGTTAAGTTATGAATCACATCGGCCTTTGCTTTCCAATGAGCACAGTTTCATAGACAGTTAAAGACCTATCTTTTCCATCTCTTTTTTCCGTCTCTTTTTTTCCATCTCCATCCGGTGTCCATGAGTTGCGACCATCACTCAAACCTTTTCTTTAATTACCTAGGAACTGACTTCTGAATTTTCGAATTTTCACCACTTTTTAACTTCTTTCTGCTCATCGAGTTGGATTTGTCTCAATAGTGCTCGATATTTTCCTGTACGACAGCAATACTCTTATTCTTGATAGAATTTAATTAATATACCATAGATGGAAAAACGTTCTTACCAAAAATAAAAAACCTTAAAAAACGCGTTTTTTTCCAAAAAAATTTAAAACGTAAAATAAACGTTGAAAAAATCCTTAGTAGCGTACACGTAGGCTTGCATATATATAACCATGCCTTCATTCCATAACACTGAACAATTTTGTTACAACTAGACTTCATCTAAAGTTCTAAAGTTCTAAAGTATGCCCATAGACTCCATACAAATATAAACAAATACTTTCAGGTCACATATAGCCACATAAAATGTTCTTACAAGTTCCTGTTTTGGCTCACAGTTGAAATAATTAGAGGTGAGATCACAGTGTTTATCTTAATGTTTACGTTTGACGTTTACGGTTTACGTTTTTTTAGGTTTTTTATTTAAAAAAAAATAAAAAAACGTAAAAAACGCGTTTTTTAACAGATATAAAAATGTAAAAAACTTTTTTTCATCTACGTAATATACTATTTTAACAGAGTAGAATGCTTCCAATCTCCTGGACTGCAACCCGACGGTAGCATTTATTCTATCCAGATGCTTGTTGACGTTGAATGGGAGAGATTGAGCCTCTATAAAGACGTAATCCCCGTCAGTCATGCCCATATCCTGGGCTCTGTACATCAGTCGAATCACCGTCTCTACGATTCTATGGCAGAGGCAGATTACTGAAACAGTTTTCAATTAAAAATAATCACATTTTTGCTATTAATTTAGAATTTAAAAGTTTACAATCAATAATAATAGTTAATAAAATCAAAGTCGTCTATAATAAATTTTACTCGTGTAGAGTGCAGGTCCAATGATGATTGCAGAAGACTAGACCAATCGTAGACTACACGTGTGGTAACAGGCGACCAATCGTCCAATTTCCGGTGAATTTCCGGTATCTGGAGTGTATATGTATTTTTATAGATTTTAAAATTATAAATATTTTAAATTTTCATAATTTGTAGTTATTGATTGATTGCTGAATGCTGATATAATAAAATGTATTAGCGTTCAGAAGGTTTGTTCTAGACATGGCACATCTTACTATTATTAATCACATCAGCAAACTGTGAATTGATTCAAAGTTCGAAATAATGAAGCTATGAAATATTCAACTTTAATTATGATAAGGAAATACAACAATAAGCCAAGTCAGACAAATCTGAAAATATGTGCTCTTATTTTACGATTCTTTTACAAAAAATAACACTTTATTTTATCTTCAGAATTAAAATCTTACACTGAGGGAAATGTGAGACAATTGAATTTTTTGTACACAGTTTACGCAGTTTAGTTTAGGAAAGAATTATTGAGAACAGTGCATATATAGCAGTCATGATGGAAATATAATATATTCATTCTATATACTTTAAAATGTATTATTTTCATAATGACTACAAATGTTTTTATCCTTGAGAAGATTAATTTTTAGTAATAGAAGAAAATATTTAGACTATTAACAAAAAGTCTGAAGAAAGCCCAGGATAAAGAAAAACAAAATCTTGCCCACGCTCTGATATGCATATGAAACATGAACCTCAAGGATGAAGTTATCAGGAAACTAGAAGCGCAGGAAATGTAGATGTGTAGAAAAATGATTGATTCGACACAAAAATTTACAAACGAAAGAAATATGGACATAGTCAATATATATATATATATATATATATATATATATATATATATATATATATAGACAGTTAATAAATGCAAAAAGAAATAGGAAAATATCTGGATAGGACATATCATAGAGGATAGTTTATTAAGAGTAGTAATAGAAGATAAAATGTAAGGAAAGAGAAATGAAAGCAGACCTAGATCAGGAATGTTGAATGATCCAAAGGCCCACTTATAACTTATATGTGGACATGTATAGGAAAACTGAAAGTAGAAAAAAGTGGAGGCGTCATAAGTCACGGACCTGCAGGTATCCAGGTCATGAGATATATATATATATATATATATATATATACATATATATATACATGTATATATATATATGTATATATATATATATATATATATATATATATATAGAGAGAGAGAGAGAGAGAGAGAATCAGAAGAGGTCAAGCTGTTGTTTGCTAACATTAGTGTAATAATAACTACGCAACAAAATGACAAGCTATGTGAATGTGTTCATATTCCTTTCGTGATAATTAGTTTTAGAATACTTCTTACTTTATTTTAAAACCATTCTCAGTTACTATTTATTTATCCCTGATGTTACTTTCAGTAATATTTTTGCTTATTTTAGTGATATATCGAGGACAAATTACTAGAACATAACATATTTTCAAACTCTAAGACATACCAACATGTTAGTCATCGTTATGTAAAAAAGGAGAGTAGAAGCAATAATAAATAAATAAATAAATATGATACCTATTTCATTTTAGATACTTACTTCTTCCTCGGAATTTGATTCTCGTCAATAGAGTATCCAGACTCTGGTCGGACGGGTAGTTTTCTACGTTAATGACCTCTATCTTAGAATTTAAATCCTCCAACCAGACGATGATTATATTTTGTATGGACGTACACCAGCCGTCATCCGCCTGTGTTACCATCACGGCTCTGCGCCACCCGTAGAAGTTGAAGATCTCGGAAAAACCACCGCCGTACGTCTGAGAAGAGCCGCTGATGCGAATTACGTTGAAGAAGTAGGCTTTGTTATCTACATCCGATGTCATGCAGCCTGTTGGTAGCGTGGGTATATTGTAGTATGAACTTACCTGCGCTGCGTCAGCGCAAACTGAAATAATATTAATAATAACAATAATATTAATAAAATAAAAATAGTAATGCTAATGATGATGATGATGATAATGATAATAATAATAACTACAACATCAACAATAATAATAGTGATCTCTCCTTAAGATATGAACTTGTTCCGGTGGTCATTGAAACAATGGGCCCGATTAATCCCGAAAGAGTTGACTTTATTGATGGCATGGACAGACTTATTGCAGAGCAAACCGGCGATAAGCGAGAGACCTCATTTCTTTGGCAAAGGCTTTCAATGACTTTGCAAAGATTTAACGCAGTCTGCTTCAGCAATTCTTTTAAGCCGATTGATTACCTCGAGTAGCCGGGCGGCGATTCAGCACGTATTGCTTGAATCGTTTTTATCAAACCTCAAGTTCACTACACCGGCTTAAAAATAATAATAACAGTAATGATAATAAAAGTGATACGAAGAAATTATGCTAGTAGTAATAATAAAAATAATCATTATCTTTATAATTATAATAATCTAAATAATCATAATAATCTAAATAATAATTATAATCATTATAATAATAATGTAGGGTAGCAAGATTTATTTATTTAATGAAATAGTATTAATGTAATTATAACATTTATATAAATATTTTGTTATATATAAACACCGCCTGTTAAATTCAAGGTAATTAAATTATGTATTATTAATTTTAACTTTAACAAATTATGAAGATACTCTGAAGAGATAGAAAGAGAGAGAGAGAGAGAGAGAGAGAGAGAGAGAGAGGACAGAGACAGAGGGACAGAGAGATAGAGAGACAGGAATAGAGAAAGAAAGAGAGAAAGAGAATGAGAAAGAGAAAGAAAAGTGAAAGGACTAAGCAAAGAGATATTATAATTAGAATTATATTTTTTATTAATGGAAATTAAAGAAATTAATTTAACTGTCTCTTTTGCCGTTATTTATAATAGGATACAAACTATTGATTAAAAATTGTTTCAAGTCAAATAATAAATAGTCGATATTAAAATATAGAAATGATTAATATCAAATGAGCTACATGTAAAGACTAATAGCTCATTTTCATAGAAAGCAGTAATTGCTTCTCCGGTTCTGGTTTTATAAAATTAGTATAATTTTATTAGCCTAACATAGGTCAAGTAACGCTGAATGATTTAATAATAAATTGGTAGATTCAACTAATTTATTTTCACTAACTTGGAGTGCATTCCATTCCAAGGACCACATCCACCTTATCTTCATTAATGAGCTGCAGAAGAGGTCGCGAACCGAGAACTGACTCGCACAAGTTATATCTGTAGTGAAAACTGTGAAACAGGTTCAAAAAAGTTAAAAGTTAAAACATTTTCTGTTGTAAGTTTTACAATATTATTTATATGGTATTTCATTGACTTTTTGTGTTGTGTCTTGGCCACTGAAATGTCAAAGCTAAATTTTAAACATTTAAATGTTTAGATGTTTAATTTAAATGTCTAACGTCAAGTTCCTGTTCGACAGTATATCAGGAACGAGATAGCATTGGATTTGAACCCGCACCCACTGATCCACTGTCGACAACATGTAAACAAACCACCAGCTCGGCCTGTTAAAGAATAGATCAACAGTAAACTGATACGTGATAATAGGCAGCGATGAATAAAATATTTTTAAATTGTATTTTGGAAATAGAGAATAAAATAGTTTTTTTTAAATACATTTCAAAATATTTTCCTCAAAATGCATTTTAGACTTTATCGATAACAATTTTTCGTAATATAACTTTAGTTCTCTTGATAAATTCTGCGAAAAGGGTACAGTCATATGTAGTTAACTTTATAAAATCATTCATTTGCAGCTGCAGAGTGCCAACATAATGCAACATTAGCATATTGAAATATTATGCTACCTATTGGATAATTATCTATCAATTTGATGGATATTTGCTGGATAGTTAACATATTGGATGGATTGGATAACTTATTATAACAGAGCTCTGGCTCTTTTATGGTATCCTCTTTCGTATTGTTGCTTTTCTATCTAACTACGTGCACTTTCGTATTGTTTGTATAATCTGTGCATTCATTGTTGATCAAATAAACGATATGAAATAACAAAATTAAAAAGTTTTAGATTCCTCAATTTGAGCGCCCTGTAATGTATGGATGTTCTACGGATGTCCTCTTGAGAGATGTGAATGAACATTATTTTTAATCTAGCCGTCCATGTTGGTTCTCAATAACAACAATTTGAGTGTCAATTTCGTCCTCAACAATATCTAGCACTATTGAGACAAATCCAAGCCAGAGAGCAAAGAATATACGTTGTAAATGTATTTCCACTTCATGTTTCCATACGAGTGGATCTTTAAATCATCTAACGCTCCTAAACTATGTCTGCTTCTCTCTTACTCATTCCTTCCATTCTACCTTCTATGACCTACTTTAGTATACTATCTCCAATTAGAATGTGCTCTACTCAATTCTTCTTCCTATTTATTATAGCATTTATCAACTGTCTATCTGTATCCGCTCATTTAAATACTTTTTCATTTGTAACTTTCTAAGGAGATTAGCTGGACCCAACATGACACTTTTATGTAAATATAAATTACAAACTTGCAATACATCAAAATAGAACATCGTAATATGCCACTCTTATTTTAGAATTTATCGCAATATCAATTATCGTTCTTATAGTATTAATAACAGTATCCCGTGTTGTGCTAGGCTGTGGTTGGACCACTGCAGAACAGTGCAACCTCAAACAATCTGCCGCGTGTACGTAAGAGGCGACTAAAGGCAGGAGCTGAGGATGACAAGAGGGCACCCACCTTACCATGAAATATTTTCCTCCAGGTTTAAATTGTAATCAATCCACCTAACTGAGGAAGGCAACGGGAAACCACCTCAGAAATCACACTTTTCCCAAGCTATCGGCTACATAAGGTATGGATAAGGCATAGACTTTGTGAAGGGATTAACTTGTTGATCTAAGGAGTGCTCATATGGAACGAGAAAACATACGTTGAGTATGAATATGTGCCTTGAATCTGCCACTTTGCAGCGCACTGAAGAAGAAGAAGTATTAATATGGACATAATTTACTAAATATAAGATATTGCTATATTCCCTTTCTTTGAAAATGGCAGAGTGCAAAAAACCTGCTAAGGTGATTAATTGACTGCGTACTTTTTGTTTAATAATTTCCATACAAAAATCTCATCAACAAACCTGACGTTCTCTCCCAACAAGAACCCGTCTCTTTGAGCTGCCTCAATTGCCAAGCTTACAGCTCCCATGTTAAATTGTTGACTAGTATATCCAATTCGAATTTCTGCTAGAGAAATAGGGCCATTGGTATGAAGAAATAGAAAAATATACGCGAACAAAAAGGGATCTTTAATAAATATATTCATTGCGGATGCAGTGTGTTAAACAATGTAAATATATTATTATCCAGTTTTTGTGAATTGTTTTTAACATCACTGTAAAACATATACACGTTCAAAATATTAAATAGCTAAGTTTTGAAAATAAATTAAAAAGTTTAGTTAAGCTAAGTTAAATTAAGTTATTAAGTGTTTTAAATAAATTTAATAAATCTAATACTTCTAAAATATAATTATTGTAATATTTCTAACTTTTCATTCGCCTTCCTGTACTATATATTTTAATCAAAATAATTGTTATTTATTGCTTCTATATGGGTTCAACATTCATGTCTTTAATACCTGGAAATGATAATCATTATCTAATTGGAATTGCTTTATAATATTCATAATTATCAATCTTGAATATTAGCTTACTATTTAGTAACTAGAAGAATTTGCAGTTGAGAATAACTTGAGTCGGATTTTAGTGTAGCCGATTTAGATGCGCCTAAATTGAACGTAGTTAATCTACGTCGATCGAATTGGGTTAATAAATGGTTGGGTGTCAACCTTAGAAGAACGAGTGTTGACAGCTTTGAATGAAATTTCTGTTGTGTCCACATTGCTCAGGTTCAACCTACAAAACTAAGGACGAGTTCAGCCGAAATTTGACATGAATATTTTCGGTACAAAGGAATCTAAGAGTCATCCGAATTCAATTAAAAAGAATCTTGATTATCGTTTCACCAGCCACAATAGTTGAGCGATTACGACATAGGCGCAAACTTAACTAGGATATTTATTTCAACAATAATTCATATACGTAGGCCCTACACTTTAATATTTCATATAGTAAATTTCATTCTGCTGGAGCCAAAGGCAAAGTCGGTTAGACAATGGATCGCGGATCAGTATGTGTGGGATTCAAATCCTGGGCTCGCCTGTCACTGATATGGCCTTCGATTGAGGAAACTGACGTTAACATTAATTTTTTGTTTTTATATTAAAATTAACGTTATATAACTTTCATTATAATATAATTTCTACAGGTAGTTGCAATATGTGCAGTAACACCGAGATTACAGCAATCATCATCTAGGTCGTATAAGCTCCTGAGTTTAGATTCCTGTTTCAAGTTTATCATACAACATTTCGCTCATAAAAGCTGTGACTCGTAATTAACTTGAAATATATTTTTTAAATGTTGTGAGTTTGGGAGTAAATGGAACTCAAGCCGTGCTCTTAACTAACGTCTTATTGACTTACTACAGAGCATCAACAAAATGTAGGATTGTGGCTCTAGTTACATGCACAAACTAGTGTTGTTAGAAGTTAGACATAAATCAATTTTGTTTTATTTGAAATATATATGTATCAAATATTGTTCTTCAAGGGTTTATATAACCAGAAGCAATGTAAATGGCCTTTGATATTTCTCATACTTATACTCATATACCTGCGCAATCTGCGTTGAATCCTTGAGGGTATGAACTTTGTCTTCCGTTGGTTGTGTTTGACTTTTGGCTGAGTGATGAAGTATTTAATGTTATTTTTAAATTACAATAAACCGCTTCATATGACGCATTAAAAATTAAGCTTTATAATAATTAAAGCATCATAATAAGCTCTATCTCTCTTAGTGCACGGCCTACTGGCAGGTCCATGGCATATAACGCCTCCACTCTTTGTCTTCCACCTTCCTCTTCATTTCCACATATGAATGGGTCTTTAAATCATCTAGCATACCTAATCTCGTCCTGCCCCTGCCGATATAAGGAATGTTAATAAGCTAAGTTTCATAATAAATAAGTAATAAATTAAGTTAACATAATAACCTAAGGTATCCAATAATTTAAGTAGAATAAAAATAAGGCTCCTGACAAGCATTAATTTTATTAACCCGCTTGCTTCGAAGTTTAAAAGTTAAGTAATGCATACCTATATTTCTAGACCTACTTTAGCTACTTATATATGCGTAAGTTTTAGTAATGCATATCAAAAGATGAAAGGTTACTGTCAACCAGTAACTTCCTGTTACATAATCTTTGTGACGGTAGCTCGAGTGTGTCGAGTCGTCTTGAAGAGGAGCCTTGTGCTTCTGAACCTTGACGTTAAACACACTACAACCTAGTAATGTATATCTATGTAACAATAAGCTACGAGTTTAATTGGATATTAATTACGCGATTCCTCTCTCTCTCTCTCTCTCTCTCTCTTCTTCTTCTTCTTCCTTCCTTCACTAGCTCTGTTCTCCCTGTGTCTTGCATTTTGTTCACTTTTCACTATTGGTAGAATTTTTGTTTTTTGCAAAAAAAATTGTTGCTCTCTTAATGATTTTGCGTTTTTTCATTATCGCTCCGCTATCTTTCATTTATATTTTTCTTCAAGTTCGTAGTAGGCCTATAGGGCCTAATCAGTATCGTTATATATATGTCATTGGCAGAAGCTTCTTCATGTTTTTTGTTCCAACGGAATTATCCCGTCACAATTTCTTCCATCATGTAAAGCTGATAAATCTGGTTACCGTCAGTTTCCTCACTCGAAAGCGATGTTAGTGACTGGCGAGCCCAGGCATTGAACCCCGCACATGCTGATCCGCGGTCGAGTATCTTACCGACGTCGCCACTGGCTCCAGTCAGTAAACAAATTAAGCATAAAATTAAGAAATTATTACCAATATGTTTTATTGTAAACATGCTGGTACTTTCCTGGGCATGCTAAGGACCATCTCTTTCCGCCATAGGTCCATATCATGACCTTCTTGCCTCAATCATGGACTTGCGTTGTTGTTGATCTCTCTTTCTCTTGTGGTCTTTGTATACTCAATCTTCATCGTGTGATGCATTGGCGTGCGTAGATGCAGAATCTGCTTCAGACGTCCCTGACATTACCTTATGGTGATGAACCAGACTTTAAATTCTTATTGATTGATTGATCATAAGAATAATTAAATTATATATTTTTAATATGGTTCCTTTCTACACGAAAATGAAATACTACACATATCTCAGCAGGTGGTTTCAAAATTGACAAATAAACATTTGAGTTGTTTCTTCATAATCAGTTCCTTGCGTTCTGAAGAGAACATAGGGCGGCAACATTCCTCCACTCTTTTCTGTCTTCAGCAACCCTCATCTTCCCATCTTCTTCTTAACGTGTCCTCACACAGCATTAATCCAGCGTCTGACACAATCTCTCCCCCGATCATTGAACTCTCTGAGATCCTCAGGCGTGACCCCATCACCGGTCAATTTGCAGTTCATCAAGTGGTCAAAATCCACCTCCTTCAGGCCTACTGTATAACCATTATAATAACCCCATCGGTTCATTGCAACCTTCGTCCGACTGACACCAATCCTAAATCTACTTAAGCATAGCCACGTTCTTCGATTCTCATCTCAACATAATTTCCCATAAAATGTTCAAAGATTTCAAATCTTTGTTGATCGTGTTGAACAAAGTACATCTAGGTATTCCTCTTTGCCATGTAACTTGGCCTGGCTTCCAATTTATTGCAGTCTTTGCATACCTACCACCAGGCATTCTTAATGCATGACCCAATAATTTTACCCTCCTTTCAGCAACTATTTCTTCTAATTTTCCTTCTCCAAACCTTGCAAGTACTGTTTAATTTTTGATATGCTCCCAATAGAGAATTGTTTAGGATTCTTCTGAGACATCATTATTGAAAACAGTTAATCTTGTGTTTTATTTTATTAGTATGTTCCCAAATGTCTAACGCATACATCAAAACGGGCAGTACAATAGTTAAATAATTGTTTATTCTCAAATCAATTCTATCACATTTCCAAGTATGTTGTTAATATTTCAGTTCGTTACTATGTGATACTAATTTAGAAACAATTATGTACATGTATGGCAGTTTTGGAAAACATATTCTTCAGCCTAAAACGAAATAATTAATACTACTTGAAAAGGGATATAAATATAGTATTTCTGCGAGTTTGACTCTTTAAATGCAGAAACTGAAATTTTAGATAGCCGTTTAAAAAGGCTCTATACTTTTCAAACCGTTCAGGTTTCACCAATGTTATCTAATGATAGATAGTTCTTTTAAATGAAATCTAATGATGTTTAGATCATTTAAATGATATCTAATGATATGCAGTTCTTTTAATTGATACCTAATATTATGCAGCTCTTTTAATTGATAGCTAACGATATGCATTTCTTTTAAATCAGCGCCTATATATATATATATATATATATATATATATATGTGTGTGTGTGTGTGTGTGTGTGTGTGTGTGTGTGTGTGTGTGATATGCGTTGATATGTCAACCTGGTTGGACTACGCATTAAATTTTCTATAAAATTAAATTAAACTAATTACCACTTGAATTTTTATCTTGGTTTAGTAGAATGTTCCCCGTGTTGTGCTCGGGTGTGGTTGGACCACTGCAAAATAGGGCAACCGCAAACAAAAGGCAGGAGCTGAGGATGGCAAGAGGGGACCCACCTCACCATGAAATATTTTCCCCAGGATGAAATGGTAGTTAATGCACCTAACTGAGGAAGGCAACGGGAAACCACATCAGAAGTCATATCTTTCCCAAGCTATAAGCTACATAAAGAATGGATAAGGCATAGACGTTTTGAAGGGATTAACTTACTTACCTAAGGAGTTCTCTTATGGAGCGAGAAAGCAGACTTTTAGTACGAATATATACATTGAACCTGCCACTTGACAGTGTACTGAAGAAGTAGAATGTAGAAGATACAACTAAGGAGTCATGCGCCCTGAAATATCTGTTAAAACAATTTAGCAGTACACTGAGAAAGAGACGATATACAGACTGCTTCACAAAAACTTGGCCCCTACAGAAAATTTTCTATAACTTTGTTGTCTGATGTCTCTTTATCATGTAAATTTTAGCGATAATACGTGATCCAGTTCTACACATATGCTGAAAATTCATGTATATATATATATATATATATATATATATATATATATATATATATATATATATATATATATACATATATATATATATCACAATTCGAGTTACAGATCTCTGGCGCCATGCCCCTACCTCTTATAGGTTCTCCAAGCAGTTTGCCACCGAATACTCCTGATTAGAGCCCTTCATTGCTTCTTTGTTTTGGTAGTAGCAATCATGTGAACTAATGCGGCAGAAACCCCTAGTACTTGAGATATCTGACGTGCATTACGATTTGTTCCAGGCTCTCCTTCCTGAGAACCAATTAGTTCCTCAACAGCAGCAATATTAGCAGGAATTTTGGCACTTTTGGGCCAGCCACTGCCCGCCTTTCTATCAGTTGCTCTCTCTCTCTCTCTCCGCAATTTTCTTACAAATACTCCTAATATTTGACAAGGACCATCCTTTCAGCGGATAGGCTTGCTTTATTCTTTTCACCCCGTTGCTATGATCATGGAGTAATTGTATCCGCAACTTATAGTGACTTATAGTGATAAACTGCTTAGAGAATCTATAAGAAAGAGGTAGGGGCATGGCGCAAATTGATCTGTAGCTCGAAATACGTTGCATACATTTCCATAAATTTTTCAGCATACATGTAGAATGGGACCATAAATAATCACTTCAATTTATGTGATAAGGAGACATCAGATACCAAAGGCATGGAGAATTTTATGTAAGAAATGTATAAAAGGTTGGGAGATGGCGCAAAAAGATCTGTAACTCGAATTGTATTGCATATATTTCCATCACTTTTTCAGCATATGTGTACAATTGGACCAGGAATAAATACTTAAATTTTCATGAGAAAATGACATCAGATACAAAAGTTATAGAAAATTTGCTGTAGGGGGTCAGTTTTTTACGCAGTCTGTATATATATATATATATACAGGGTGAGTAAAAAAGTCATAAGACCTGTAAAACGTTCGAATATCTCAGGCTATTGTCAATACTTTCTAATCAAACTTTTACGAATTACTGAAGGAATAATTTGTGATGGTGTGGCCAATTTTCGTCAATTTTAACCTATAGATTGGCCAGTTATACAAGCTTCAGCAGAGCAACCCCCATTTTTACCTAAAAATGGCGTTTGCCACTACGGTGTGGGCAAATTGCACTTCACTGGCGAGAAGGAAAAGGTGAACGCTCAGTATTGCGTCAATACTTTACTTTCCAAGCTGTTTGATGATTGCAATGTTCTTCTACGAAATCGTTTCATCTTTCAGCAGGATGATGCTCCGGCTGATGCATCTCGTCATGCACAGGAATTGATCAGCGAGGGATATCCGCGTTTCATCATGAAGAGTGAATGGCCTCCAAACTTTCCCGATCAAAATCCTCTGGATTACTATGTCTAGGGAACCATGCTGCATCTCTATCAGAAACACCAGTCGAAGCCTAATAACATGACAGAACTGCAGAAAGTGCTACCTACCATCAATTTGGGAGAGACTGCCCTAGGCTGGAATCAACAAGGCTGTCCTAGACTTACGAATACTACTGCAGTCCTGAAAATCAGCTGGATGAAAGCATATCGAATAGGCAGTAATGCTTACAGGTACATCTGGTTCTTTCTGAACCACCACAACTACCCTTTTCAGGGCCAAAAAATAAAGTTAAACATAATTTTTATTTTCAGTGAATTCAAAAAAGGGGGGTTGCTCTGCTGAAACTATCATAACTGGTCAATCTATGTATTAAAATGGATAAAATTGGCCACCATATCAAAAATTAGTCCTTTAGTAATTGGTAAGAGTTTGATTTAAAAATATTAACAATAGCCTGATATATTCAAACTCTTTGCAGGTGTTATCACTTTTTTACTCACCCTGTATATACATGTATATAATGTGTGTGTGTGTATATATATATATATATATATGTATATATATATATTTATATTTATATATATATATATACATGTATATATATATATACATATATATATATATGTATATATATATATATATATATATATATATATATATATATATATAAGTTTCGTCTCTCGAAAGCGACGTCAGTGACGGGAGAGCCCAGGATTTGAACCCCGCACGTATTGATCCGTGGCCTAATAACTAACCTACATTACCCCTGGCTCCTGCCAGTGTTGATATTTGCTAAAGTACTGTATGTTAAAAATAGTATAAAATATTTTACAGTATGTTCCAATAGACCATACTGCAAAATATGCTGCCATCAATTTAATGCAGGATTCATTAACTTCTTATATTCATAAATGCGAAGTTTGAGAAATCTATATATACATGTAGTTCACATGATGGTTGAATAGCTTACGCGTACTATGTCCGGGTTGCTGAAGAATATACCAACCGTTGACTGCACGCATCGTAATAGGCGACAGAACACTGAGAGCCAAACTAACATTAGAAAGGGTATGCGGTTCGTTAGCGCCAAGGCTAAGAAAATCGCTTCTAAAATTTCTCTTCCGACCTTGCCAAAACTGAGATTCAAAAGGAGATGGTGGCAATGATAAAAAATATTTATAATGATGACGACGATGATGATTGTGATGGTTGAAACGAGAGTGAAATCCGAAAATGGTTGACCTTTAAATCTAATATTACCTTGAAAATGAAGGCATTTCATAAATGTTTGCAATTTTAATGAAATTATTATTATTATTATTATTAACAACGAAAACTTATCTAGCAGTGTTATGGCCGAATTCGGTCTTCGAGACTACTTTACACGAAGAGTTCAATTGTAATCATGAGCTGAATAACAATTACATTTAAATTAATATCTAAACTAGTAAAAAATTCTACATATGAGCGGAACTTTACGCTATCCAGCAACACTCATTCCAGACTTCATAATACAAAATACTCATAATAAACATATATGTACATTCGTGTACAGTACTTTCATGTAGAAAAACTACGCGACCACAACAATGTTTTCACACCACGACGGAGAGCTAATTAGTTAGACTCATGTCTTAGACTGTTAGGCGTCAAACCATTCCAAACGAAAGCCGCGGCAGAAGGCCAGGCTCAGTCACCTAGCGAGGCATTTAGTCTCGGCCGAATGAGTTGCCACAAACCATCTGACCGAAGACCGAGACGCTGACGACCCTGAGACGAAATGCCTTTTTAGATGAATTTTCAATATCTTATACGAATTCTTAAACATGTTTAATAATTAGTCAACACCTGCATCATATCCAACAGTACATTGTTATGCATTTCAATGTTTATATTTAGTTTTCTGCATCTCGGAATTTAATTAGAATATAATTACGATATACAGTACAGTAAGTATGTAATTGTCAGGCAGAAAGGAGCAAGACAATATCGAATAAATATTGGGTTGGAACACTCAGGCTCGGTTATGGTTTCCATCCAAGTAGCCAATAAGTCGTCATCTTTCCTTTTCCCTGCACGTAGAATAATGCGATGAGTGAGCAGTTAATTTTAATCAAGAGTTTGGCAGTGCAGATATGTAAACACTGGAATTTCTGTTAAATATTAAAATTTGGCATACCGATATCTAAAGAGAAATTTCAAGACATCGCTAAAAGTCTAAATTTAGAAGAAAATACATTATACTAAGCTTATATATATTTACATATATATATATATAATTATATATATATATATATATATATATGTATATGTATATATAATATATATATATATATATATATGTATATGTATATATAATATATAATATATATATATATATATATATATATATATATATATATATATAATGTTAACGACATTTATTTCATTTTAAAATTAGCTATAAGTAATAAAATCAGAACATAGTTCAAAATCATTCAACCATAGTATATTGAGTTTTATTGGTTGTGGTCTAAGCTTGCTTTTATAAACTTGTTTTTAAGGAAAAAAGGGATATTCTTTTCAGGCATACTTTCATTTGATTAGAGTTGGAAATGGTGATAACAAATATACGACTCTTTTTAAGGAAGTCATGATATGATATGATCAGTAAGGCTTAGCCGATGATATGCTAAATAATGATTAACCGATGATATGATCAGCTATGATTAGCCGATGATAAGATCATTAATGATATGTCGATGATATGATCAGTAATTGTGATCTGATAACTAATTTTTAAATTGAGATGAAAAGGAAGGCTGATGATAGAATTAGTTGGAAGAGTTCATTGCCATTGACCTGCCGTTAGGCAGTGCAGTAGAAAAAGAAGAAGCAGATACGATGTTTATTATGACATGATATGCAATTAAAAGGATTGAATCTTGATATGTATCGTGTGTCATAGGCCTACCTTAATGAATACCTCTCCTCTGACCTCTGTTTCATAGCCTCTGAATCTACTTAGCGCGGCCATTGATGAAGGGCTCAAATGAATTTTTGACGCTGCGACAAGCATATAAAGCTGAACATAACATTTACTTATTCCATATTTCATTATAAATCCTATCTAATTTAGAAACTCTTTCTATTTACGTATTGATAAATTTATAAAGGTCTGAAACTAAGAATAACTTTGTTTCGCTGTTTCAAGGATATATCAGTGATTTTACAACCACTGGATTTGTTCCAGCTGATACCGCTTAAAAGTCAGAGACACTGAACAGATAAATGAATTTTAATAAAATATGAATGTTAATAAAAATAAGAATACGTTTTTTTTAAATAAACATAGTTCTCTCTCTTTCTCTCTCTCTCTCTCTCTATCTCTCTCTCTCTCTCTCTCTCTCTCTTAATAAATCTGTATAAGATTGCTACTTTATGAAATTCTTCTGATCATACGTGTATATTATGACAAAACACATTATACATGCTTTTGTTATTTGTTACGAAACGCATTATACAATCGTTCAACTAATTTCCCGATGCAAATATTACACTATCTTGCTATCTTGGGTACGTCTACTAACCTTCTCCAGTAGATTCCATCCTGGAGGCGACGTTGACGGTGTCTCCAAACAAACAGTAGCGAGGCATCGTGTGTCCTACCACACCTGCAGCACAGGGTCCGGTGTGGATACCAATCCTGACTCTGAGAGCTGCTTCGGGTTTATGACGGATCTTAAAGACGGACGCCTCACTGAGTAGATCCAGTGCCATGTTACATATCTCCATGATATGTCTACCACCGTTCTGTACCGGTAGTCCACTTACCACCATGTACGCGTCTCCTATCGTCTCTACCTAAAATGTATATTTATGTTATATCTACATTGAAATATGTTGAATGATTTGTCAGGGAGGACATTCGGCTGACGAGCGCATAATCTCCAGAATTTTTAAAAACACTATGTAATCTCAACCCTAGTTCAATTAGAATTCAGTGGATTAAAAAGTAAAGTAAAAGTAAACACGCATTATAGTGAAGCTATCAACTATGTTGATATCTATCACTTAGAAATACCACATGTTTACACCGTTAGGCAATTTAGACCATTTTCCGTGTAACCAGTCTTGTGAATATTTGAGATTTTACTCTCAGATCAGCGCGGCTGGGATTCGAACCCACGAGGGTTCGAGATCCACCTCAGGATCAATCATTTAATACATCATGACGTTACATCTACGCTATTAAGACATTCAATTATATAAATACAGAATATTATGATAATGATACTGATGACGATGATGATAATAATTATGGTGATTATGGTGATGATGATGATGGTGGTGATGGTGGTGGTGTTAGTGGTCGTAATGGTGATAGTGATGATGGTTGTGGTGGTGGTGGTGGAAGTGATGATATTATGATGAAGATGATGATAATGATGACTTTGATGATGACGATGCCGATGATTATGATGATGATGATTATGATGATGATAATGATGATGATGATGATGATGACGATGATGATGATGAAGATGATGATGATGACGATGATGATGATGATGATGATAACATTGATGTTGGCGATGTTGTTGGCGGTTGACGGTGACCATGATGACGAGGACGATGATGATCATGACGATTGTATTGATAAATATCCCTAAATTGATCCAATAGATCATAGAACTAATTGATCAAATAGATCATCGACTCTGTTCTGGTATTTGCTATATCTAAATAATTATTAGCGCAAAATTAATTATCAAATGAATAAAATTATATAAAGTTTTGATACCTTGTATACGTTGTATCTGTAGATAATGTCATCGAACGTTCCATAGAGATCATTGAGTAGATCTATGACCTGTATCGGAGTCGACTCTGATGAAAGGTTTGTAAAGCCGGCGATGTCTGAGAAGTAGATGGTAACACTGGGAAACATCTCAGGTGTAACTGCTTTGCCAAGCTTTAACTGTTCTGCAACGGTTCTATAAAATAAATTGTTTGGACCATATTTCTGATAATATATAAATTGAAATATCCTGAACAAATTCTGACAGCAACACCTTAAATCACCATCCATTTTGTTGTTTTAGAGTTGTTTAAATATAAATTTGTAGTCATTTACATTTAGCTGTTTCAGTTATAGATGGGAAACGATTAGTTTTTATCTGACTTGGTTTTAAGAAACCAATTCAGTTTCTATCTCGAAAGCATCTCACTGAAGGGAAGAGCACTAGAAATAAACCCTGCACGTTTAGATCTACTGTTGACCAATATGCCAATAAGCTACCGGCTAAGCCCGTATATTTTTACATAATATATTTAATTGCTATGATGCTCATATTTTACACTTAGACGTATTTTTTTCTTTAACCTGTGTAAAATAAAGTGTGCATGAACTTTTAAATAACGAATTAGCATTTGAAAATAATATAGTCAACTTCTAGTATTACAATTTTCACTAAAATATAATTTTACAGAAGAATAAAATATAGGCCATTTAAAAAACGACATTTTTAATAACTTCAAATATTAAAATATATCCTAGCAGTTGCATCTAACATAGCAGTAAATAAAACTTAATCTATCAAACGATAATTAAAGCTCACTTACGGAGGTAGCATTCTGTTGAGCAGAATATCAGTTTTCCTTTTTTCATCAACAAGTTCTGAGGTTCTTTGTTCTACTATACATTCCAGATTCTCAGCATACTTTTCCAACTTCTCCAGGACATGATCAATTAAATCAAGCTTTCTGCGGAGTCAACAGATCAGCAATGAATCATTTACACGGACATAATCATGAGCAAATGCACAATTTAATTAGGATTGACTGTAGATACTGAAGATATATCTTATTGTAATTTTATAGAGTTTCATGTGCATGTTTGTATCATAGTGGTACAACTTGATGGCAATTTGCAGAGTTTACATTTGCGTGCTTGTATCATGCTATATATCCGAGTAAAATTGATACTCTAACGAAAGGAAAAACTTATTAGATTTAAGAATATTTTGTCTGTTAGATCTCTCTCTCTCTCTCTCGCACTTTTTCTCTCTCTCTATCTCCTATTGACAGATCCAGTTATGCATAAATCTATCCATATATTGTTTTTACGCTCTATAAAGAGCACTCCATCAATCAACGAATTATGTTTTCACAAAGGCTATGCTTTATTCGAAACAGCTTATAGCTTGGTAATAATATGGCTTCTGAGGTGGTTTACCATAGCCTCCTACTAATCGTTCGTATTGGGATTGGTCTACTCCCTAGTGCGTAGGAGACAACGTGGAATTAGATCTATAAAATTAAATCGACATTATTTCTCTTAGTATTATTAATACATCGATCATTATGCCAACATTTTGTATGATCGTCTAATTAATGGTGTTTAATGTATCTGTGTTTCGCCACACAGAATACACAACTAATATATTTACAGGATTTAGTATAACAGTAAATGGACCAGATTGAAACAGATAAGTAGTTTCAAATATTTTGTTAATACTACAGGACATATGAAAAAGTGACTCCGACATTAATAGTATGAATGCACAAGCCTAAGAGGCCTTAGGAAATAAGAATGAACTATTAAATGGTTCCACGCTATTATACCAATGTGAAATATAGACCTTACGGAATGAAATGATCAGGAACTAGAAGCGTTGGAAATGTAGATACAGAAAAGGGATTGAATAGATTCCAAAAGTCCCAAGAAATCCTGGAAAGAGTTAGTACATATAGGCACTTGATAAGTGTGATAAGAAATAGGAAGAAGAGCTGAATTGGACAAATTCTAAAAATAGAAAGTTTACTAGTATAGAGGTCATAGAAGCCAGAATGGAAGGAAAGAGATACAGAAACTGACAGAGATTAGGAATGTTGGATGATTTAAAGATCTCTTCATATGTGAACATGACGAGGAGAAACAGAATACTAGGAAAAATGGAGGCTTTGTATACAATTGACATACTAATTGGCTCTGCACTAAGAGACAAAAATAGAGAGAGAGAGATTTTAAATATATTAGACTTATAAGGTAATAATATTGTACAATTATCCTTATGAAGAAGTTATGAGTTTATTTGTTAAATTTTGTATACTACTTACAAGTGTAGCGTATTTATTTTCTTCTTTATATAACCTATGTTAATATCGTCATTGAATTATGAACTGTGCCAAAAAGATATTTTTTAATTTTGTTTTTTAGTATGTAGAATCTGAAGTACTGTATTTTGCATTAGTCCTTAATAGTTTTATTAATGATTTAACATTCAAAATTCACCATTCTAACCTTCCCTTGCCAGTTCTCTTTATAGTCTTGTTGATCTCATCGAAGGAGGGTCTTGACTGAGGAGACTCCGCCCAACAGTGACGTATGATGTCAATCAACTCAGGCAAATCACGAAGTGATACTGGTAGAGAAGGTCTGTATGGGACGAAATTATGACCAATAACCATGCTTATGACGTCTGAAATAAGCACATATATTATGTAATATGATCTTTATTTCACCAAAAAACATGGCCGTATAAACAGTACAAGAAACGACAAATAATGAACGAACAGAACAACAGAAACCAAGGATTAATCATCAAAGAGTCTACAAATAGAGAAATTTAAACTAAAATCGCCGTTTATCTTAGTATAATGAATATTGAAAATTGTTTTCATTAATAAAAATTACGCATTATCTTTAATTTTCTAACTTTAGAACAATTTCTGAATCATTAGCAATTGCTGTGCTTAATCACTTTTTTAAATAAAAGATTTTAATTAACATAATAAATATTGAAATACAAAAAATATAATTGATAGTTTTATTTAAATTTTAGGTACCCATTTTAATATACAGTAAGCCTAAATATATAGTATTAAGTAGGTCATATAAATAATAAATAATAGTACAAACAAAAATAATATTGTTATCCAAGCTCATGAAAAATCCCATTTTTCCTGAGTACAAATTAAAAGTTGCAATTTATATCCCATAAATATATTGCATATTAATGAACAAAATAGAACTAACATTTATAATTTTCATCTTCTAGAAAGAACGGCGGAGCTCTGTAAGCGATCTCCTGCGCTATGATAGCAAAGCTGTAGACGTCTCCCTTCTGAGTCCCATAGACAGGTCTGACGCTCATACGAAGCAGCTCTGGAGCGGTCCACAACAGATTGTGGTATTTTTTCATATCCTGAACTTCTCCATCATCCAAAAGCTCTCGCTCACCCTTATTGCTCTCAGCTCGCCCATCAGACGTTCCAGTTCTAAACGATTCCAGAATAGGACATCCGATCTTTAGTGACCATCTGTTGTCCACTCTACACGTCATACTGCTCAGATCTCCGTGTGAATGGATGGATGAATTGTGAATGTAGCACATCCCCTGAACGCATTATTTGTAATAAGCTTAAATTATAAAAGGAATTAAAGAAAAGTTTAATGTAATGTCTAGTACATATTCACTGATATGGTATTTGCATGATGCGTCCATATGATGTAATTTATTTTGTTTATATATTTTTTGGTTTTAATTAACATAATTTAAAATTCATAGCAATGCGAATTTAGTTCGCTAATAATTTTTTGATAGCAAACAAGAGCGTTGTTGCAAATGGTGAGTAGTCAAATTTATGCACCGTAATGTCGCTTACTATTTTAAATAATAATATTGAGGAAATTTCCGCAGCGATAGAATGTTTATATAAGAATCCCATGACCTTGGTTTTAATCTCGATCAATTAACGGAAAATTGAGGTTACTAATTGCTCTTTTTTATAGACACTAGCAGCGCTGTCATATATTTATTTTTTTTATTTTGTCAGTCATATATTTAGGGTCACTTATTCATCAAAATGGGAAATGTGACAAGGAAATAAACAGAAGAATAGCCATGGCTAAGGAGGCATATAACAGAATGTCAAAGATCTTTAGAAGCCATAAATTATCAATTGATACCAAAAGAAGACTTCTTCAATGCTACATTCAACCAATATTGTTATATGGAAGTGAAGTTTGGACAATCTCTTCTGTAATGGAATCGAAACTTGAGGCAACAGAGATGTGGTTCTATAGAAGAATGCTGCGTATATCTTATAAAGACCACATTAAAAATGAAGATGTTCTACAAAGAATGTCAACTTGTCGTGACCTTTTGAACCGAATACGACGACAACAGATGAAATTTTTCGGACACATTATGCGGAACAAAATAGTTGAAAATACCGTAGTGACAGGAATAATAGAAGGAAAAAGATGCAAGGGTCGACAACGAATGACGTTTATTAAGAGTCTTAGCAAATGGATGCAGTTAACTGAAACAGAGATGATCAGAGCAACAATGAACAGAGACATATGGAGGAATATGACCATGACCGCCCAGGCTTGGAACAGGCACGGCACTTAAAGAAGAAGAAGCAGCGCTGTACTATATACTCTGTCAAAAATTAGCAATTAGAATTGAAAGGGGAACAAGAGGACCAAAGATACAAAATCAGCAACTACTTTCTTTAAACTAAGTAGGCACACTAAATAATACATTAAATATTTTAGAAATATACTTGCATTAATTAAATCTGATATCAGTGACACTCGAAAAAACCAGTCTAGTTTTATTTCGTCGTCGTCCAAGATTTCCTGAAATATGGAAAAATAAAAATATCGTATAGTGTTAAATTAAATTGAAATGTCTAAAAAGAAGTTTTGGATTACTGAACTATATTACGTCTTGAATATATGAGTTGTCCAATGATTAACGGCATTTTTCCTCTTCCCTGTGCTTAAATATTTAAACTTTGCATAACTATACAATATGTGGAGATGAAAGCAAAAGCAGAGGATATGAAAATGTTAGAGTTATTGGCCTAACTTAAAACCTGTAAAAAGCTGTACAACTATCAATTATTAATTGATTAATAATTATATTCATACTAGAATGGCGACTCCATGCAACATTTCACATATCTAAGAAAAATGGTCCAGTTTACCTGAACTCCTAAATTTAAATCTAACCTCTCAATCCTAAGGTAAAAAAGCTGATAAAGCTATATTGACAACATTTAGGTCTATATTGAAAACATCTTTTTAAAATATATTAAATTTTTAAACATTTATATAATTAGCTTTTTCAAAACATCATGCCGATTTTATTACATTTCCGCAATGTAGGCCTATATACATGTAGATAACTTTTAGGCCTACAGGTAAACCATCTTTGTTCGTATATTAGAAATTTTTGCATATTCCTTTATTAATAGTCGTATGCCACATTAGTAGAAAGTCGCCTTAGGATTGAGAGGTTAGAGCTCAAATAAAGATTCAGTAATAATAGACCATTTTTGACAGATATGCACAATTTTGCACACGAGTACATTCAAGTTTATTAATTATTAGAGAGGTATCATATATAATGTCGGCTAGAGAAAATTTAGAAACGGTTACCCTAAGCGTTCCACGACTGCATCTCTGCACAACGTAACAGATGTGATCAGGTTCTACACAGGCTCCTATGAAACTCTGTACGTTGTCGTGATTCAGCTCTTTTAGCTATAAATAATAAAATGATATCCTCAACATCATCATCTTCCCATGAATCCAGTTTAACAAGGGTCCAAATTAGAAAATTGCTCAGCAATTTTTAGAGCCTAGGCGCAACTTTTAACCTAAATTTATGAATTTATGAGTACAGTACTCTATAAACATGCCGCTATGCCACTGGCACAATTATCCTCGTGCGGTTATCCTAGAGCTTTGAAAATGTTTCTGACATAGATTCACTAAGCATTTATCTGCTTGTGATCGGCTAAACCCGGTCTAATCTACAGTCACTCTGTTCCTTATATAAACGGTTATGCTTTGTCGTAGCGAAATGGATGGTATAAAGTACTAAGAGTGAATGCATCTAATTCAAAGAGTTCTTTATATGGGTTAATTAAAGCAGATTTAAAGCTTAGTTTGAATCTAAGAAATAAAATTTATGAATTTAAATGAATGGAAATGAGTTTAAATCTCTGATGTTACATGTAAATCTATGAATCCATGAATTTCTGCTCCGAGAATATGAAACTCTCTGCCACAAGATCTTCGATCTTGTAATTGTATTGGTACTCTCCTTGGCAAGCTAAAACCCCAACTCTTTTCGCCATAGGTCTAACTTTTGACCCGCTTGCCTTGGATCTTGGACTTGAACTGTTTTGATTTCAGTTTCTTTTGTGGTCTCTGTGTACTCAGTCGCCATCATGTGGTGCTTTGGCGCCTGTTAGGGCAGAGTCTTCAAGAGAGAGAGAGAGAGAGAGAGAGAGAGAGAGAGAGAGAGAGAGAGAGAACCATGACCATTTATTTGTAACTGAATAAAAATATAAACAAAGCGCAAAAAACGAAAGAGAATACCAATAAAAGGCCGTCAGAAAGAGCACAATTGAGCTTTATCCAGCCGACTTCCGGAAACACCGAAACATAGTAACACAGCAACACAGGATCGTAGAAAAATTGGAGATAATAAGCATAATTAATGAAAATAGCATTAAACAATAAAGAGCAAACATTCAACATGACAAGAGACTTCCCTAACATTGTCTTATTGGCTAGGAACTGGACGTTATATTCTTAGTGATTGATTGACTGATTCGCTTCAAAATTTATTTTGTCGTTACCTTCACAAGTAGCACAAGATCAGGACGGGTTAAAGTGATGAACTGTTTACTACAGTTGATGACGAGTACAGTCACTCCCTTGTACACAGCCAGTCTCTCTCCTGTCCCACACGCGCTCGGTTCCAGAGAATTTTTGAGAGTTATCAGAGATTCAGTTCTTCCGGAGGAAGACTTAAATTTCTGTTGGAAATTACATGTAAATGTAAAATTAATATATTTTTGGAAGATTGACAGAAAGCAGAACTTACATGTAACTTAGGTTTCCCGAAAAATTGATAGTATTTCAATAATTTTAACTTATCTCCTTCCAACATGTAAGGCGTTGAAAACATACAACGAATTCATGCAATTGTATTTCCGACGTGTCTGCTATTAAGATTTTCATCGTCATCACAAACTTCCCTTGAATATCAGTGTAGCTAAGGTCACTTTTACTATTAAGATATTCTGAATAAAATGTATAATTCATTGGCCCCTATTAAAATAAAGTAGATATATTATGAACGGAAATAGCAGGCAACGAAATGCAAGCATACACCAGAATGCTCGCAATATAAACTGAAAAATTAAGGTCAGTTTTTCATTATTTTGACATGGTCTATAGGCCTACTAAATATTTATAATGAATTTTATTTTGAGTCTTTAACAAATTAATTAATGCACTGCATCCTAAATTAATGATTGCATTTCCTTCGTTTTCCGATTTGTTTGCCATACCAGATTACAAGTCTAATAATGTAGATGATACAGTTTAGTGATCATTTACCTCAGTTAAGTATTATACATGAAGGTTTTCTATAGAAATTGCGCATATATTTACCAATATGTTGAAAAAAAGAGTTATTTTCATTGCCGCTTTATTACTTATTTGAATTTAGACAAATAACTCACATTTTTATTATATTCGAATCGAAATACTTCTTACCAGTGTACTGACTCTGGCGATCATGAAATCCAGTTCCCCGAAATTAATTTTCCAAAACATCTGTTGAATCAATTGTTCCCTTTGCTTAAACCTATTGTATAACATCGGCAAAGATGTTAAGCATTTACCTGCGAAAACTGCTAATAGAATAACGCTGTTTCATTTAATGCACTACCATCTAGGGTCCGCACTAAAACCCTATATGGTACACACACACACACACACACAAATATATATATATATAAAGCTAAAAGCTAAAGCTAAGCTAAGGTTAACGTCAGTTTCCTCACTCGAAAGCGATGTCAGTGACGGGCGAGCCCAGGATTTGAACCCGCATCAACTGATCCGCGGTCGAGTATCTGACCGAGTATCTTACTTAGAATTGAATTTAGCGAGTAAGATACTCGAGTATCTTACTTAGAATTGAATTTAGCGAATCTTACCGAGTATCTTACTTCGCCACTGGCTGAAGCCAGTGGCGAAGTAAGATACTCGGTAAGAGTACGGTACACCCTTAAAAATACTTAAGGGTACACCCTTAAACAGGGTACACCCTTAAAGATACTCGGTAAGGGTACACCCTTCCAGAACACTTAAAACTTATAGAAAACTCCTTAAACAAAAATCTGAACGTTCAAAACTCGAAATTAAGTTCAGGAAGGATCTGAAAAATCCACCTGAACTACAAAATCCAGACATTAAGTCCAAATATCTCAAACAAAGAAAATTATTAAATAAAATGATTAGTTCTGCTAAAAGCTTGTATTATCAAAATCTAATCTCGCAGAATCAAAATTGCCCCAAGAAATTATGGGGAGCACTCGATTCTCTGCTTGATCGCACCATTCCCAAGTCACTCCCCTCTAGCTCCTCACCATCATCTCTTGCTACCTCTTTCCTCAACTTTTTCGATGACAAAATTGCCAAACTCTGTAGCTCTATACCCTCCAACTCTATTGACATGGACAACACCATTTCTGTAAATATGCCTGAGCCACCACTACTTTCTAGTTTTGAACCAGCTAAACCGGAAGAAATACGCAATTTTATTCTTCGCTCTACCGACTCATCTTGCTGCCTTGATGTTATTCCTACACGCTTACTGAAATCCAGTGTTGATGTTTTAGTTGCTCCTATTATATACTTAATCAACCTCTCACTTTCAGAAGGTATCTTCCCAACCTCCTTCAAACAAGCAGTTGTATCTCCTTTGCTAAAAAAGCCTTCTCTACCAAAAGATGATCTTGTGGCATTCTAATAAATAGGCTTAAATCTTGTTTTGGCATTTCTGATTCTGCTTTTTCCCTTCTTACATCATATCCCTCATGTCGCACACACTCAGTTTTTATTGGGCAAAATCGCTCTTCTGAACTACCCCTCCTACGCGGTGTTCCTCAAGGTTCAGTGTTAGGTCCATTGCTCTTCTCTTTATATATCACTCCTCTTAGCTACTTGCTTGCTCAGTCTTCCATAAATGTTCATTTCCATGCAGACGACACTCAACTGTATATTTCCTTTTCTAATCATGATTCCGATCAGAAACTGGCTCATCTCTCATCCATTCTAGACAAGGTTTAATCCTGGTTTTGTGCTAACCGTCTTGCTGTTAATCCCTCCAAAACTGAATACCTTTTAATTGGCACTCCATTGCAAAGAAATAAAATTACTAATAATTATGCTAATTTTAAGAATCTTGATCTTTCACCTTCTCGATCCGCCAAAACCTTGGAGTCATATTTGATGAAAGCTTTGACTTTAAATCCCATATCTCTTCTTTTTGTCGCCCTTCTTTCTTTCAGATTCGTCAGATTAGGCAAATACGTCCATCCCTTACTAGAAATTCAGCCATTATCCTTGCTAATTCTATAGTTCATTCAAAGCTCGACTACTGTAATTCATTATTACATGGATTGCCTACATGTACTTCTTCTTTCAATCGTTTGCAGCACGTCCAAAATTCTCTTGCACGTGTTGTTCGCAAGTCCTCTCGACTTCAATTTCGCTCTCTTTCTTTACTTCGCAGACTTCACTGGCTCCCTGTTAAGCAACGCATAAAATATAAAATAGCTCTATTAACTTTCAAAACTCTGCGATTTGGCAAGCCTTCTTACTTATCTGAAATTCTTCTTCCCTATCGTCCCTCACGTTCACTTCGTTCCACCGATGCCAATCTTCTCTCTGTTCCAAATATTCTCACATCATTGGGCAGACGTTCTTTTTCTTACGCAGCACCCACAATCTGGAACTCTTTACCTGCTAATCTTCGCTCTGTTCTTCTCTTTCAACATTCTCTAGCAAGCTTAAGACTTGCCTTTTCCCACCGTAGACATAATCAATCTACCCTGACCATTTTTGATCACCGGACTGGCTTTCGTTTAGGACCTTACTTCTCCTGAGCACATTTCTTTTGCAGATTGGTCTGGGTGAATTGATCTGTAGTGATATGTGCTGTTGGGGACGTCCCTGACATCACCCATTTATGAGGAAACGGACGTTAAACCTTTATTATTGTTATTATTATTATCATTATTATTATCTATATATATATATACACACACTATACAGGGTGAGTAAAAAAAGTGATAACACCTGCAAAAAGTTTGCAAATCTCATGGAAGGTGTGGCTAACATTTTCAAGTCAAACTTTTACCAATTACTAACGGACTACTTTTTGAACGAGTGGCCAATTTTCATTCATTTAGCTACATAGATTGACCAGTTATACAAGCTCTAGCAGAGCAACCCCCCATTTTTACCTAAAAATGGCTTTTGCTACAACGGTAAGGGCAAATTACACTTCACTGGCGGGAAGGAAAGGTGAACGCTCAGTATTATATCGATACTTTACTTCCATAGCTGTTTGATGATTGCAATGCTCTTCAATCAAATGGTTTCCTCTTTCAGCAGAATGGTGCTCCGGCTCATGCATCTCGTCATGCACAGGAATGGATCAGCGAAAGAAACCCGGATTTCATTAAGAAGAATGAATGGCCTCCAAACTCACCCGATCTAAACACTCTGGATTATTATGTCTGGGGAACCATGCTGCATCTCTATATTAAACACCAGACGAAGCTTAAAAACAAGGCAGAGCTACAGTAAGTGCTACCTACCATACATTTGGAAGAGACTGCCCCAAGCTGGAATCAACAAGGCTGTCCTAGATTTTCGAAAGGTGCTGCAATCCTGAAAAGCGGCTTGAGGAAAGCCTATCGAATAGGCAGTAATGCTAGCAGATACAACTGGTTCTTTCTGAACCACCACAACGACCCTTTTCAGGGCCAAAAAATAAAGTTAAACAGAATTTTTATTTACAGTACATTCAAAAAAGGGGGGTTGCTCTGCTGAAACTATCATAACTGGCCAATCTACGTATTAATATGTATAAGAATTGGCCACCATATAAAAAATTAGTTGTTCAGTAATTGGAAAAAAATTAATTTTAAAATATTAACAATAGCCTGAGATATACAAACTTTTTGCAGGTGTTATCGCTGTTTTTACTCACCCTGTATATATATATATATATATATATATATATATATATATATATATATATATTATTTACAGTACATTCTACAGTAAGTTTTTCTAAAGACCTCTATAGTTATATAGGTTTTTAGTGCACAGCACCTCTTCTCCTTCTTCCGCTTTCCTCTTCATATGTCTGCATATGAGTGAATTTTAACTCATCCTACGATCATAATCGTGGCCTTCATCTATTCCCATTTCATTCCGTTCTGCCTTTTATGACCTCTTTCAGTAAACTTCCCCCTCATAATGTGTTATATCCAACTCTTCTTCTTACTGCTTAGTGTATTTATCAACTGTTTATCTGTCCGATCGACTTCCCCTTCTTCATTTGTAATTTGTTGTGTCCAGATAATCTTTCCTTTCTTTCCTATATCCACATTTCTTAACCTTCTACCTCCCTGACATTTTCCTGGTGCTTAAGGTCCATGTCTCAATTCCATAAACAAGAATAATTAATTAATTAATAGCAATATAGTGCTACTGTCTTCATTGAAAACATCGAGCACTATTGAAAAAAATTAAGCCGGTGATCACAAATGAGATATAAAACGGTGCAAAAAGTTACAAAACGATTATTTTGTCACATTTAATTAATATATGAATTTAAAATAAGAATTTCATAAGAATTTGAAATAAAGATTTCATGTTCGGTTCCTAGTCACAAGTCAACGACAAGGAACGTCATCCAACTAATCATCGGTAAGGTATTCGACAGCGAATCAGTATGTGGGGGTTCAAATTCTGGGCTGGCCCGTCATCGACATCGCTTTCGAGTGAGGAATCTGACGTTAACATTTGATTTAGCTTTTTTAATTGCCTGGTGCATACCAAAATTATCACAATCTTTGCTTTGTGGCTTTTCAAAGTTAAAAATTGTATTTTCCAAGTACTGAAGGTTTATTTTGCTTGTGCAATCCTATTGCAAATTTCAGTCTCATATTTAACATCGTCTGCTATAGCATGCTCTAAATATTTGTGAATCCTTTCCAATCTGTATTATTTATTGTAAAATTTGCTTTTACCCTTTTCCCGATACACTCTCATCACTTTTGTATTTTTATTGTTAATGTTAAGGCCATATTCAAACTTCCATTAACTATGTAGGTCAGCCTCGAATCATGCCGCCATTCCATAATCATCTACAAATCTCAATTCTTGAATCGATTTAACTCTAATTTTATTCCCTCTTCAATGTCTTCAAAGTCCTTTTCCACGACTGTTTATGACTAATTGTTAAACATCCGCTGTAAAATGCTACAACATTGTCCTAGTTCACGCCCGATTTCACCTGCCGAGTATTCCTTTTGGATTTTTAGTGTAGATCTTTTATTCAGGCGGAAAAGACTCTGCTGGCAATTCCTAATCCCTTCGAGATATTCATCAACGATTTCCAAGTAATACCAATTATATGAATTTTTGTTATATTTTTACTTAATCATATTGTTCTAGTTTTCAATTAACATATATTTTTTATATATTTACAGAATTTATGTTCATCAATCTATTCATTTTTTTAATTTAAATGTTAAAAATAGCAATACAGCAGCAGGTAAAAATTTGAAAGCTTTCAAATTTATAATATAAGAATACATAGAGCGCTTGCTCATTAAATATATATTGAAATATAGATATATAGTACATATATATAAATATATATATATATATATATATATGTACTAAATATATATATATACGTACATATATATATATATATATATATATATATATACATGTATATATATATATATATATATATATATATTATATCTATGGTGTGTGAGTGTGTGGTGTGTGTGTGTGTGTGGTAAATTTAGATACATTTATTTTGGCTTTCTAGAATTTTAACAAAGACTTTTCTGATACATTAACTAATTCGCCAATGACAGCTCAAACATAATAGTATATATATAATATATCTATATATATATATAGAATATAGATATATATATATATATATATATGTATATATATATGTATATATATATATAATGTATTATTAATATTATTTTATATCTATTATATTATAGAAATATATTATATATGTATATTATATATATATATATATATATATTATATTATTGAATATTGTATAGCGTTTAATTTACATGTAAAAGAGATAGAAATAGTTTAATTAATGCACTTAATCATGACACCTGGCATTTGTTGCTATCGGAGAATACATTTCAAGTTTGCAAGAAGTGTATTCACCGAGTTGTACCCGGGTGTGGTTGAGTTCACTGCAGAATAGGACAACCATTAGCAAACTACCGCGTGTACGTTAGAGGCGACTAAAGCAGGTGAATGAGGCAGATGTGACCCACCTTACGATGGAATTATTGTTTAAAATATAAATATAGCTATATAAATTATTATGCAAGAAAGCTAAAGTAATGAAATTAATTTAATCCAAATAAATTGTAAAGTCAATTTCATGACTGATAAATTTCAAAGAGACACATTGTTTCGTGAATATAGATAGTTATGCTTAGATATTGCCATTAATATTTTAAACTAAATTGGATAACAAAGTGAAAATGTAGTCCATTTAGCATAAGAAAATATATAGCAGCTTAGAACAACTGAAATAATATTAACACACAAAAATAAATTAATTAATTAATGTATTTCTTGTGAATTAAAAATTAATTCACTGAAACTAAACCAGATTTAAATGGCACATGACATGCACTTCACGTCCACAAACGAGTGGATCTTTAAATAGTCTAACGTGATATACCGTTCTTACTAGGGACGAAGAGGTGGGCTCCCTGCCCCTTCCTCAGCTTCGACTAGCATTAACTGGGCAAGGGAGTCATTCCCTAAAAAAATCATGTCTACCCAAATTGTTTATTGCAGTAGCACGTGATATTAACAATTAGTTGATTCCTTGAGATGTTAAATGAAAGTTAGTGTAGAGTTAACTTCCTAACCTTATGGTAACTAGTATTAGAACTGCCAAGCCAGAGAAAGTTAATAACGCAAGGACGGTGGAGATAGTAATTGTCCTTACATCTGAAAAAACAACAGCAAGAAAATTAAATTTTATCTACATGTATAATTATAAAAAGAACCACCGAAACTAAATGGACGAATTAATTGTAGAACTAAATTAAGTATAAACATGGTTTATTAGTGTTAGAGAAATTGCATTATACTGCACATACTTTTCCAATATACCGACATCGCCACTAGCTAGAGCCAGTGGCGATGTCGGGTAAGATACCCGACCGCAAAACAGTATCTGCGGGGTTCAAACGTTAGGCTCACCCGTCACTGACTTTCGAGTAAGAAAACTTACTTTATAGTGAATACAATATAGATGTCTTAACATACCATGATCATTAGGCTGACAATATTCGTTTAGAAATCCACAGGAGGGCCTATCAAGAGGTGGCACAGTGTACTTGCCCCATAGCACATCAGACCTCGTTATTTGTACATCCTAAAACAATTATTGTGCACATTTACTGCACATAATTATTATTTATTACTTATTACTTATTCGTCATGCTTCGATGATGGTAGCCGTGCAATGATTTGTTAGTGCATTGAGATTTTAAAAACAGATTTGAGCAACATAAGATTGATTACAGTTATTTAAGTTATTCATTAGCTTACATACGTGATATTTACCGATAGTTTCTTAAAAGGCTAAACACATTATTATAATACATGATAATTCAAATGAATTCTCTCTAGACAAATCGAATTTTTTTCTGGCCAATATATGATCTTTATTCACCAATAAAAATACTGGGAAAGATATATAAGTTGATGGCGTCTCAGGAAATTTTAGGCATTTTTAATAATTAATCATATATAATCATTAAAATTACATCTTTGCTTATACTTATAAAGTTAAGTCTTAACTTTCTTTCACGGAAGTCATTGCTATTACTCAGAGTGGATGTTAAAGTTTCCTGGTATTTTAATTTTATTGCAAGGATTTCATTTATAGCAGAAAAGTAGATTTTAAGAGAATGAAATACATCAGGTATTTTTAGTATAAAATGAAACAATATATGTTGAAAGAAATAAAATCAATTCTATACCGAATCATTGATCAAATCAATGGTCATGTAAGAAGCGTACAGATTTGTTCCAGGATCAAAACTCCAAACTTTCAGAAGTCTCAGTCCATCTGCATTGCTGTCAATCTCTATCTTTCCGGACATTCCTGCGTGGATCAATTAGAAATTTGATTAAATATTTAGCTATGGTACTGCCTTTCTTTCTTTAACGCTAAGCTAAGCTATGCTAATGTTAACGTCAGTTTCCTCACTCGAAACGATTTCAGTGACGGGCGAGCCCATGATTTGAACCACGTACATACTGATCCGCGGTCGAATAACTTACCAACATCGCCACTGGCTCCAGCCAAAGAAGTCGTTAAGAACTCATTTATTATTCTCAATTTCGTAGAGCAGTGCTTAACAGCAGGTTCAAGTACATAACTGTTTAAACATTTTTTCCTCAGCCTTCCTTTCATCACTACATACCAATTTTTTCCCAAACTATTTTATTTTTTCATTCTAGATTTTGGTAGGTATTGGTGTATCCAGAGGGCAAATGCTAAAAAAGCTAAGGTTAATGTCAGTTTCTTCAAGCGAAAGCGATGTCAGTGACGGGCGAGTCCAGGATTTGAACCCCGCACCATCTAATCCGCGGTCCAGTATCTTACCGACTTCGCCACTGGCCCCAGCAGGGGCGCCTACTCCCCCTACCCCTTAGGTACGCCGATAATATATGTATCAAACTCCAGCGTCAGTATGGAATGCTCCTAATTCTTACTATTTTAAATGCTTTTTTATATCCTCTTCATTTATTTCAACCTTTCACATCCATGCATATCTAAGTTTTGACCGCGCCAATGTTTTTGCCAAATTTATCTTCCTAATTTTTTTAACCTTTTGCTACATGAGTTCATTCTTTCTTCCCAAAAGTCCCTTTCGACTGTGAAATTTTATCGTTATCCGTTTCAGGCACTCCACCATCCGTAATGGTAAGGCCCAGATATCTGAAGCTTCCTTCCTAATGCTTTTAATGCTTCGAATATCATTATTTGTAAACAATTTTAATGATCGAAAACTAAAACTTCAGAAATCTGAAAAGAAGTTAATAATAGCCTGAAATTTATAGCTTTTACGGACGAATATATAATGGGGTCACGAAGGCTACATGTGTGCTACACATAGCAGAGAGTTCCTAATATTTATTTGCTATTAATATTATATATTGTTTTTTATTTTAGTTATTTATACTACCTGTATATAGTGGTACAGAGCGATAATTAATATATGCGATAAGTAATAGAAAGCAGAGCCGGATAATGATGAAGTTAATGTTAACGTCAGTTTCCTCACTCGAAATCGATGTCGGGGACGAGCGAGCCCAGGATTTGAACCCCGCACATACTGATCCGCTGTTGAATATCTTACACACGACATCGCCATTGGATCCAGCCAATGAAAATGCATGACAAATAGTTTAAGGGAGAATGGTTTGCTGGATCATCATTCAGCAAACCATTCTCTATTAAACTATGTATAGACTCCCTTATACATGCAATGGAAAAGTAGATTGCAGGCGAGAAGAGTTAGTGGCAGAACTAGATATGGGATATTGGATGAATTGAAAATAAATTCTTATATAGAGATGAAAATTAAAGTTGAAAATAGAATTGGTTGGAAGAGTTCTAAGCCGTGGACCTGCCGTTAAGCACTGCACAAGAAGATATAATATTATATTAGTATAAATAAAGCAACAGACTCTGAAAGCAAAATTGTATAGGAGCCTGTTTATTTATCATCAATTATTAACAACTAAATTCGCAAATAGTAAATACCATGGCCACAGGCTGGCGCCAGTGGCGATGTCGGTAAGATATTCCCTGCTATTGTCAATGTCCTTGACATTGTCTTATGGCGAGGCACCGGATGCTAAATTCTTATTGATTGATTGATTGATTGGACCGCGGATCAGTATGTGCGGGGTTCAAATCCTGGGCTCGCCTGTCACTTGCATCGCTTTCGAGTTAGGAAACTGACGTTAACACTAGCTCTACCAGCTTTACCAACAAAACAGTTAATTCAACCATCGTCAAAACAGTTTTTGGTGCAAAAAAATAACCGTCAAAAACGATTCCCTTGGACATTTCGAGCATCAGAGACCCGTCTGTGTAGTCCAAGCCTTTGTAGATCATCAGGTCCACCAGCATTGCCCACATGTACGCTGCGTCGTGTGTAGCCAGCGATGTCAGCGTAGGCTGTTATAAGTTAATCGATCAATCAATCAAATAATCAATCAATCTGTTAACTTTTAATATCTCTTTGATCTTGCATTGCCTACGTGTACGCTGCGTCGTGCGTAGCCAGCGATGTCAGCGTAGACTGTTACAAATAAATCGATCAATCAATAAATCAATTAATCAACCAATCAGTCAATCAATCAACCTGCTAACTTTCAATATCTCTTGGATCTTTAATAGACTACATGTAAGTTGCGTCGTGTGTGACCAACGATATCACCGTAGGATGTTACAAGTTAATCGATCAACCGACGAACCAGAAGTTAATCGAGGAATCGGACGTTAACTTCTTATTTATTGATTGATTGATTGATCAATCACTCAATTAATCAATCAATCTGTTAACTTTCAATATCTCTTTGATCATGTCTTTCAGTTTCTTTGATGTACAGTTATCCGCATATTATTAGTTTCTGCCCGTTTCTTTTCATATTGTCTTCTAGTTCACTGCCTAACCATATAACTGGTCGTATAGATTTTCCAACCAAATATATTCTCAGCCTTCCTTTTCATCTCCACATGTATATATGATTTTTTATCAGATCATCCAACATCCCATATCTTGGTCTTCCTTTAATTTTTTTTCCTTTTAATTCTTCCTTATATTACATCCTTTAGCAAACCATCTTCTCATATACACATATGATTATAGAATATAATAATCTGTACTACACCACCGATGAATGATCACAAAGTGTAAACAATATTTCACTAAATAACAAAGGTCTATTGTAGCAAATACAAGTGATTTGAAAATAAAATATAAGATACATGTTCCGTTTATATACTTACGTGCTAGTTAGTCATTTTATATAATTATACTAACATAAAAAATACTTTTTACAAACTTTCGCAAATAAATTGCATTTATATTATATGTGTCTCTCCTTGATACTCTACTCTCGGAACATCTTCATATATTCATAATCTAATATAATATTTTCCCAAATCTTAATATCTTACTGTACTGTTAGAATACATATAAAGTCCAGGCTATTTAAATCATATGCTATATAGGCAAGGGACCCTATACCATAAGTTAAGCCGTTGTTTCTTATAGCCTTTATATTGGACAAATGACCCAGTTAGGAATATAAATTATTAACAGTAAAATTAAATTCGAAATACACGTCTGAAAATGAGACTTTAAATTTGTGCCCAGTTACAATGGTCACACCCAGATATCTGGTTTATTTAGGCCATAGTATGCTTTCGTTATACCGTAATACTAAGACCCATACTTACGTATCATTTTCAAATCTAATACGGCATAACGTTCGCATTAAATAAAACCCTTACTTCACTGAGGGATAATAGGTTGAGCACCCTCAAGAAGAGGGTGTGTAACATATATGCTGTGAGCTTATCTGATCGATGTTTCTGGATTTTCTTTTAAATTCCGCCGATTCTCGCTAAGATTGTTATACTGTCATCTAGCGCATAAATTAGGGACTTCGGAAATAGACTGATTTCTGTACAAAAATTTGATTTATTAGAAAAGTTTCAATTGAATTATATAAATATCGTTTGAGTCATAAAGTTATGGATGTTTCTAGATTTTTCTCTTAAATAATTTAGATTCTCGTTAAGATTGTCATACTATCATCTAGCACATAAACTAGGGACTTTGAAAATGGATTGATTTCTGTACAAAGAAATAGTATTTAATAAGAAAATAGAATTATTAATGAGTATTTTAATACTAAGTTGGTTATTGAAAGGTGTACCTACTTATCTCAACCTAAAGGATTAAACTCAATAAGCGTTACGGTACTTGTTGACTATAAGCTATTGCTCAATACCGCTTGGGATTTACAGAACTAAGCGTCACCCGTCTACCAGCTGTGCCCTATAAAAACAACAAGCAGCTAAGCTACTGATACACCCGCAGACTTTTAACCCAGTTACTAGGGCAGCTGCTGAAGTCGCGCTGAAGTCGCGTTGACCTACGCTATAGTTCTCAACCTTTCATATCTACAAACTGAAAACTATATACTAATGATATTATGCTTATTTACACTTCGGCCGACCTTTGCGCTATCAAAATACTAAATGTAAGCCGTCTAGGCCTACTCATAAGACTATGTTTAAGTATAAGCTCTGGCGACCTCGTGCGGATAGGCAACTAGATACATCCTTATCCAATCTAGATACATCCTCACTCGATCATCTAAGAAACTCTCCTCCTAGGGCAATGAATCAGTGCTCCCGTAGCACTCCCTCTGCTCCCGCTCAAGATCCAACAAGCGGAGCAACAACTTATTCAACCAGCGGAACGAATTCAGTGAATCCCGGTCATCTAGATACAGATCGCGTTAGTCGACAGTCAGCGAGTAATTTAGGTCCAGCGTTACGAGTACTGCAGCTAAATGTAGAGGTACTATCTCATGCGAAACGAACTTTGATACAACAACTAGCAGTACACCATAAAGTTGATATCACATGTTTGCAGGAAACTAATATTATGCGTAACGAAGATAGATTATTATCAATTCCAGGTTACGATTTAATATCTGTAAATTTGCACTCAAAGTACGGCAGAGCTTCGTATGTGAGAAACAACATATCTGATGCAGAAGTGGGGGGCAATTGTTCACAATTTGGGACACGTTCTCCGTTGGAGATTTTCACCTAGCAAACGTCTACAAACCTCCTAGCATGGAATGGGATAAGACAATGTTGCCCGAGCTACCCCATCCTGGATTATTCGTCGGTGATTTTAATGGTCATCATATAGAGTGGGGATATGATAATGATAATCAAGATGGTGAAAAATTGGTGGAATGGGCGTCAAATATGGGATTATGCCTAGTGCATGACCCAAAACTGAAAGGAACAATTCACTCAGCCCGATGGAAACGTGATTACAATCCTGACTTATGCTGGGTCACAACAAGAGACGGTCATGCTCAGCCAGAAACGGTAACGGTTTTGGACAATGTTCCTCGCAGTCAGCATAGACCGATTCTCATACAAGTGGGTTTGAAAATTCCGATTGTAAATAGTACGCCGAAGCCTAGATGGAATTTTCGTAAGGACAATTGGTCGATATTTAAGGAGACGTTAGACCGAAGTGTGTCAGCCATTCCTATGACAAAGGCCTCAATAGACGAATGCTACAATCGTTTCAAGAAGGCTATATGGAAAGCAGCTGCAAAGTCAATACCTCGAGGTATCAGGCCGAGTTATATTCCAGGCATCAACGATGAATATGCTGAACTGTTAAGGGAATATAAGAAAACATGTGAAGCCGATGTGGCAGATAAAGTAATTGAAGCGCTTGACAGCAGCCGTAGAGCAAAATGGCGAGAGAGTACATCAGAGATGAGCTTCTCAAGATCAAGCAGAAAATCTTGCAGTCTCATTCGTAGATTAGGAGCTGCCGAAAAACCTATTCAACCTCGTCAAGTGCCTGTCACTACTAATCAAGTTGCCTCAAGATTTGTAGAAGTGGCTCAGGCCACCCTGGAACCGAGAACTAAACTTAGAATACAGGAGGAGTGGAGGAAATTTAGGATTTCGAATCAAAACCTCGATCAGTTCGAATCGTTTTCCGTAGAAGAATTTATACTAGCAGTGAATGAAGTTAAAATGGGAACGGCGGCAGGTTATGATGCCATATTCCCAGAATTCCTAAGCCACCTTGGCCCACTTGCAATTATATGTTTGTGTCATATTTTCAACAGAGTACGAAATGAGAAAGTGATGCCTAGAGACTGGAGGCAAGTCAGGGTGGTTGCAATTCCTAAACCGGGTAAGGATCCAAAATGTCCTTCTAATTACCGCCCAATTTCATTGTTGAGTGTATGCTATAAGGTTTTTGAAATAATTATTCTTCGACGAATCCAGCCAATCGTAAAGAATATATTACTAATTGAACAAGCTAATCCTGGAAGATCCACTTACGATCAAGTCCTAGCCCTAACGACCTACATTGAGAGAGGTTTTCAAGAAGGTCTCAAAACAGGTGCAATATTCCTTGACCTCACAGCAGCGTACGACACTGTATGACATAAGGGTCCGCTAATAAAGCTCTCAAAATGTATGCCACAATGGTTCACGTATATAGTGCATACGTTTTTGAAGGAGAGACGGTTCAGAGTTCACATGAACGACGGGAAAAGTCGATGGAGGAATCAAATGAGCGGTCTCCCACAGGGGTCTGTTCTATCTCCTACCCTATTTAACCTTTACATCAGTGACCTGTCTCCGACTACTGCAAGACAGTTCGCTTACGCGGATGACATTTGTTGCGCTGTCCAAGGTCGAACATTTGAAGAAATCGAGCGTACATTAAAAAACGATATGTTTATGATAACTAAATATCTAAAGAAATGGCGTCTCATTACAAGCTCCACAAAAACAGTCACAAGTGTGTTTCATCTCCATAATGCTAAAGCTAACTACAAGCTCAATGTGTCTATGGATGATATACAGCTACCCTTTGATCCTCTACCAGTTTATCTTGGTGTAACTTTGGACGAAGGAGCATTTGAATAAAACGGCAGCAAAAATAAAGTCAAGAAATAATCTGTTGAGAAATTGGCGGGGACGACCTGGGACGACCCTCATATCCGTCGTGAGGAGATAACGCACAAATAACTGCAGAGGGTCCGTGAAAATCATGCCCTCCCGTTATCACTGGACTTGTCTAATCCTCCTCTGAAGAGACTCAAATCTCGATATCCTCTTTAGGAGATGCTGCAGCAATGTGATCCCTTGGCGTCTCTGTACCAGTGGAGATTAGAGTGATCAGTCGCTGAAGTTAGAAACCAACATCTGGTTCAGGATCCGTCTCAAGCGCTACCAGGAATGAATCTCTGCAGAGAAAGTTGGTGCCATTTGAATCGTTTCCGTACGGGTCATGGTAGATGCAGAGAAAGTGAGTATCGCTGGGGTATCTGTGATTCACCGCTTTGCGACTGCGTCCAATCGCAAAACATGAAACATATCGTTGAGGAGTGCCCTCTAGCCCGCCTACTGGGTGGACTGTCTACGCTAAGTTGCCTTACAATTGAAGCAACTATCTGGATTAACGCATACGCTAAATAAAAAAAATACTGAGCCTTTTACAACACATCATTCATAGTGTGTTATTCACTTTGCGAAGACGAAATTAATAAAAGATCGTCAGCGTATATAATAAAGGCAATAAAAAAGCTGGTAAAGCTAATGTTAACGTCAGTTTCCTCACTCGAAACAATGTCAGTGACGGGTAAGCCCAGGATTTGAACTCCGCACATACTGATCCGCGGTCAAGTACCTTAACCACATCGCCACTGGCTCCAGTTATGATATATGTTTTTCATTATCTAAATAATTTCACATTCCACTTACCGATCTTCTATTTTTATTTCCCTACTATCTATCTATCTATCTCTCTCTCTCTCTCTCTCTCTCTCTCTCTCTTTCTCTCTCTATTTCTCTCTCTCTCTCTCTCTGTCTCTCTATCACTATTCTTTCAACATCATTGGTAAATTTTGTCTAAAGTTTTCATTTCCGCACGCTGATGAAATTTCCCAATGTCAGCAATCATTACGTTTCGCAAATTATTATAGAGTACGGCCTTCTAAATTCATAAATATTAAAATCTCTTATGACAAATAGTAAATCTACAATTTAATATTTATATCTATTTTTAAGTTTTAAAAAGTTACTAGAGATAATCGAAAACTAAATATTTTAAAAATAATTAGGGAATTATACTTCTTATTTTAAGTCCTCCTGAAAAAAAATATTTTAATATTAGGCCTAAAAATGACAAAGGATCTAAAGTTTGCAGATCAGTCAGTGTACAAGGGTTCGAAGATAGCGCGTTATTTACCTCTAAGTCGTGATGATTGAAATATAATGAACTTATTAATCTCACATTCCCGAGTCTATGCACAGATGTGCGCAATATGGAGAATATATTAGAGATGGAGAGCAATGGTTGACGTGGTATATGCCTTCAGTAAGAGTTTCGTGTTTGCGTGCATCTTATGACAATTTATCCGCAAGTTTGGCTTGTTATTTCATGCCTTTAAATTGTAAATATAATCTTGTATTTTTGTAAAATATTCTTTTCCAGTATTTGCTTAAGACAATTTTAAAAGAATACCGCTCAAATTCAGAATTGTTCAATTAGCAACGGATACTTACAATATTGAAAAGAAAACTCAGAAATGACTAACGGTATTTATTAAGCGATTACTTTACAAAATGACCGTTTAAGTATTTTGAGCAAACAGTTGATTCATTAAGCTGCCAATTGTAGGGCATCATCATTTCAGTTAGTAGTTTTATCATAATTTATTAACAGAATACAGGGATAGGAAATCCGAAATCGAAAATATGATATTTTGTTGCTTATAATATTTGCTCTACTAATGAAATATTTTAAAATTCTGAAATGGAAATATATTATTACTTGTAGATTTGTTTCAGAAAATTATGATATCACATAATATCAGATAATATATCACATAATATTACATATATCACATAATATCACATAATATCACATATATCACATAATATCACATAATATCACATAATATCACATAATATCACATAATATCAGAATATAAAATAGCCAACATTTAGAATATTTAAATATATTTGCTTTGTCAACAAAATATATAGGCCTAAATGTATATGCTTAAAAAGTAAATTAAAATTTCAATTATTTTCTAGAATTTATTCATGCACTTAAATAAATGAGATTGGATAAGGTATACGCTTAGTCTGCATGAAACAATTTTTTATAAATGTAATTTTTTCAAATAAGGAGATAAAGGGATGTTTTCCCGATTTCTAATGAAAGATTGAAGAAAGATAATAGCTTGAATAACCGAATGTTTATGACTTAGTAGACTATTTAGGTGTACGTTTAATTAATTTTATTACCTTTAATGGACTTTCTAAAAAAATTAGTCCGATTCTAATTTAGACCAAATACATTGTGGTGTTCTGCTTATCAAACTATAATTGAACTCTTGCGTATTTTACTGAATTTTTACAACTCAAATAACTTTTGGTCTCGAGAAACTAAAAAATCGTAAATATTTCTATACGCACTACGATTGCAAACCGGTAGTGATATTTATCTTACGATGTTCCATCTTTATCAAGTTTATTACAAACTGAATATCACTTCTGAGAAAATGCATCTCGAGTTTGTAATTATACCAGTTTGTAATGATATTGTAGTAATTTTATTAGGCCTATTTATTAAGATCTATGTTGGTAAGATATTGCATGAGATACCGCTTGTAAAAAGGAATTTCTTTATATGTATCTTCTAATGAGCGTACGGTTTATAACAATGAATTATGACAAGATATCGTGTTATGATTTCGTGATAAAATTAGAGCTAAGAACATTAAGAACAAATGATTCATATTTTTGGAACATAAATATAATCAGAACTTAGGAGATTATAATTACGAGATACATCAGGGTCCAACAAACTCCTAGGACTATAGTGTCGCTGTTCTTGTAGCAAAATAAAGGTAATATTAATTTAAAAAATTGTCACAGTATCTTTGATAAATTGTTCTTGTTGTTCTAACTAAGTGTACAAATTACTAAAATTTATTTAATTGCGGCTCAAGTAGCTACAGTAGAAACTATTTATAATCCTTTAACAGATAAATTAAATATAAGGTTTTGAATCAAAGACTTGGGTGTACATTGATTGTATTTATATATACAGTATATATATATATATATATATATATATATATATATATATACATGTATATGATTTCATTTATATATATATTAGATTTCCATTTATAAATATATATTTCATTTATATATACATATTTATAAATTATATGAAATTATTAATATATATATACATGTATGTGTATATATATATATATACTGTATATATATATATATATATATATATATATATATATATATATATATATAATAGCCTGCATATATTGCACTCAGCTTGACTTTGAGTACAAAGTTATGTTTTGTAATAGTATCCAATCTGCGGAGAGCAAAATAATATTCCTAGTCAAAATTTATTTACTACATAAATCAATGTAGGCCCTATATTTTATAGATATTGACTGAATGCAATGGCGAGGTCTTATTCATATAGAATATTCGACTGCGGATCAGTAGACCTATGTGCGGTGTTCAAATCTTGGGCTAGTCGTCACTGACATTACTTTCGAGTGAAAAAACTGACGTTAACAACAGATTTACCAACTTTTTGATCGCTTATTCGATCTTATTAAGACATTTTAATTAATATTTATTTATTCTAATATTTTCATTTTCATTTTTATAATTAATGATGAGCACTACATTCAACAACACTACAACATTTCTAGTATTTCAAATATCGTTCATAATTATTATAAAACGAATATCGCTGGAATAAATATAATTGATTAATGAAATAAAGTAGTACCATTCAAATATCGCTTTAAGCGATCGATAAATCAATAAGCATTTAACGCTCGATTCCTCGCCGTAAGCAATGTCAGGGACTTCCCTTGCAGAATCAACACAAACAGGCGCCGAGCACCACAAGCTGACGACTGAGTATACAGAGACTATAAGAGAAAGCGAGATAAAACAGTGCAAGTCCATGTTCTAAGGTAAGCGGGCCAAATTTAGACCTATGGAGGAGAGAGATGGGTTTTTAGCTTGCCCATGAAAGTAGTAATACAATTACAAGATCGAAGATCATGTGGCAGAGAGTTCCATATACAAGTAGTCGGAGCAGAAAACATAAAGGAGCGTCTACCCATGGCAGATATAATGTTTTTTTTAGTTTCTTACTGCAAATACTTTGTGACTAAATATTAAATAGATATAATTAATAGTCAGTAATCAGTGATCTCGTAATAATTAGCATGTGCAATTTTTTTGTAAATATTAATATTTCGCTATACTTGTACAACTCTTAAATGCATTTGTTAGTGATTTTATGTTAATTGACGGAATACTTTTAAATTATGATTTACTTTTTTAATTTATCTGTTCCTAATATAAATATAATTGCTATTTGATATTATCTAAGTGTAGGCCTTATTTTTTTAGCATGGTTTATGAAGATTTGCAAATGGTTGCAATACCCTTTTGATGTGAACAATAAACCTTATTAAAGTATTAAACCTTCAGAATATAACATAAAATGCATTTAAATAATGTTGTAAATTATGTTTACAAATTTCGACAAGTTTCGGAATTTACTCCACGATCGTTCAGAACTTTCTGTCGCGAAAAGTATATCGCTGTACAAGGCCCTAGATACTGGCTATCCCTTCCACCTAATTTACGATCATCTCGCTCCGTTAACTGTTTCGATATTAATATTCGTCAGTACTTTTTAAATTATTATTAATGATAATGAACTTAAATGTATAATTATGAAAATACCTATTATCATCAATTTTCTTTATTTTGAATCTCTTTATTTCAATTCTTTAATTTCTACTTTTATTTTTCGTTTTAAGTTCACCATGGTTCACATTTAAATTGTGTTTACATATTGCATTTACTTGATTGTTTGCATTGCTTGTGAACTGTACATGACCCTTTTTGGTGATCTAACAAAATAAATAAATAAAAATATATTTTAAGGTCTCAAAAACCTTAATTTACCATAATAAATCATAAATAATTAGTAATATTAAGTAATAACAAATAATAAAAAATAATAAATAATAATCTCTCTCTTAGTGCACTACCTACTGGCAGGTCCATGGCATATCGCGCCTACACTCTTCTAATCTGTGAGTACCCGAGGTGCCGACTGGTCGTGAGATTCATACCTTCCCCTCCCCAATCAAGGGGTGCACGGGACTGCGGGCGTTCAATTGTGTTGTGATTGACCATTCTCTCTTGGGGGATATGCTTTTGACGAGGTGGGCCCCTAAGCCTTCCTCGGTTTCGACTAATATTTACTGGGCAGTAGCGTCATTCACTGAGAAAATAATAATAATAATAATAATAATAATAATAATAATAAACTATAAATAATGCTCTCATAACCTACCTATTTTTTACCTGCTGAAATTGTTTTCTGCTATTGTTTAATATTGCTTAGATAAATAAATGTGACTTTTAGAGCTCTTAATGTAGGATAAGTTTGCCTTGTCAACAGTCTGCTGTTGTCAGATTGTTAATGAAAATAAAAATGAATACGTGATTATAATAAGTATTTTAATATTACCGCACTAATCTCCCTCACAAAGTTTATCCAGGGTTGCATTTTATTACGTCGCCCAACTTCCTCCAAAAATTCACTCGTCTGCAACTCGTTCAGTTTTCCTCTGTAAGTTATCTGAAAAATGAATCACAGTTTGTCCAAAATAAGATTCCCTCTAACTAGTTTTTGGTAGCAGTTACATTAAATATTTTATTGACAACTATCGGTTCTTATTACATATGTAATTTTTTAAAGGAATTTAACAACCAAAAAGTTAAATTGGATATGTACGATGTTCAATCGGACAGTTTTGCTTTGTCTAATAAGATATAAATTTTCCATTCAAGGAGATGACTTTCAAATGGCATTCAGTAATTTGCTTGAATTTCTCCTAAAATTTCCATTTAAACCATATCACTCTTTTTATAAGAAATTGGATCGAAATAATCAAAATACACATGGATGAATGTATTGAAGAAAGCTTCTGATGACATTGATTTGAAAATCGCAGTATACGTCACTTAGAATGTATAATGCAAAAATATAAATATCCGCTAAATTTGCAATTATTCTACTGCAAATCGACAAGTTCAATGAATAAATATTCTTTCTGTCGTTTCTTATTTGATCATTGTTAAGCTAATTGTCGATCAGACAAAATGCGTAAAAGACAATGAAGATTTAACGTCCAATTCACCATCTCTCATTATGCTTGGCATGAAATTAAGAAAGATAAAAATTCAATTTATTTAACAGAACAAATCCAATTTTGGATAAGATATTTGCCATAAACTACAACATTTCTTAATAATAACATTTCTGAAGAAATTGCCATCTTGTTGTTGAAGTAAAAAATATTATCGAACTGGAGCGAGAGATGAGAGAGTGATAGAGATGCATACAAAAGAAGGAATTTCCATTACTGTTACTTACCATAACTGTAACTTTAATTGTATTACATATATTAAAGTATGTAAATAACACATTTGAACTAAGTACCTGTTTCATGACAGTGAAAGCCTTTAACCGATATTCTAAATCTTCGTCAGGCACGCTAACTGCAGTGAGCAACTCATTGACCACATTGTGCGTGGCTCTATATAGTAGGAACACATAATCCCCTTCCGCCATTCCCAAGTCCTGGGCCTTGAAGAGAATCCTCGCAATCACGGACGGATCTCGATGACAAGTAATGGCAACTAAGAAATCACACAAATAAAACATTTAACTAAAAATATAAGCGGACCTTCAACAAAAATCCTATTTCCAGGAGTATCTTATGAAATACCAATACATTGTATTAGATAGTGAAAAGGGGGAGCAGGCGTTTATGTTGCAATCTGTAAATATTATAATTAATTTTATTTGTTTAATTCGGCATTCCAATTAATGTTATATTTATTGTTTAACGTTTATTTCTTGACTCGAAAGCTTATAACTGTCGATCGAGTACGGCATTGACTAGTTCGAAGTTGAAAGTCATACGTAGCATTTCACTGCACTAGTCAAACATCTTTGTGCTAGTTGTTCTACGCAGTGTTAAGAACACATATTTCCATATATACACATTTCCTATTATATATTATTTTTCTAATCACCATATATACGGTCATCTCCATAATGTGTTAAATCGATAAACAAACCAATGCCTTTACAAAAGAGCCAATAATAAGCCTTAGCCATACTTCATTGTAACCTATATAATGGGTGTAAATTGCTTCTGAAGTGATTTCCCACTGCCTTCACCTGATGTTGAAAAGCGATGGTTGAACAAGTGTGAATTACCATAAGAATAAGAACTGTCTTTCTAAGTTCTTGTTTACTTGCCTCCTAGGACATCTGTCGTTTACGGTTGTTCTATTCTTCACTTGCCCATATATAACACGTGAATCAGTTTTAAATAACACTATTTCAGTAGACGATTATATATCATAACACGCAGGCTTTAATAAATAACACCTCTGGAAGATTAATTCACATTGTGAAGTTTATCGTGTTTGGTTTATTGTTCTGAAGTTCATTAAAGATAGTACCATAATTTATGCACCTTTAATATTTATGTGATCCAAATCTAGATATATTTCATGATAGAAATATGGAAAACATTTATAAATTGGATTTTAATTCTTAAAATATATATTAAAATTTACTCTAAATTACGTTATTATCATCACTTTTAAGATTTTTTCAATCTCGATTTTTAGGAAAATCAAAATCAAAATCAAAATATTCTATTTATACGTATCAGGTAAATATGTCTCGCTCTCTCCAGTGTTCAGTCAAATGACAGGCCCAATCTACATAAAAAACCTATGAGGGAGTCTAAATTAAAGCTTCATAAAGTGCACTCCGTTGATCAACAATTTAATCCCTTCACAAAATGATATGCATGTTCCAAACCATGTAGCAAATATTTTGGAAAAATAGGGCTTCTGAGGTGGTTTCCCATTATGTTCCTCAGGTCTTGCTTAGGTGCCTCTTATGACAAATGCAGTTGTCAGTTATTATATTCTTCAGTGGCCATGACACAAGACGGTAAATAAATCATCATGGTCGTCGTCGTCGTCATCATCTACATCAAGTTAATGATGAATATTGTTAAATCTATGCAGCGAAATTGCCGCATACCTCTGTCCGAATAGAGCTCTTACACTCATCCCACGTTTCATCCCAAATAAAGCTCTTTATTGCTTACAGGATATACATACTACCGTGCTATATTATTTTTAATTTAATTTTAAAACCAATCGATATTTCTAAGTGATCTATTATTTTCTTGGAAAACAAAAATTTAAAAATTTGATCAGGTAACGAATCTACAAGTAGTAATTAAACATTCATTATTATATATGTTTTGAAATCTACTGTACATGCACTTTAATTATTATTCGATTTTCCATTATTTACATTTCCAGTTGTGGTATATCATAAAGTTTACGTTAAACGTTGTATTTGGATAATTCACGCTAACCTCATTGGCTTCAAACCCAAGATACAACTGTTTCACTCACTCAATGACTCAATCAATCGAGATTTAATGTCATATTTCTCGTTACAAAGCTAAATCAGGATCCTCATTGCTGCATTGATAGACATGAAAATAACTAAGCATATCAGATAAACATTCCTTACTTCTTGCTCTGTATTTTAATCTTCTTAGATACCCCTCTAAATCTTCACCAGTTGGCGACGTCTGTAGTTCAATGGTTTCAGTCTGAGCGACAAATCCATTCAGTACGCTCTCGACTCCCTTCTGGCCAGACGAACACCAATCACTTGATAGATGAGTCATGAGAGCTACCTTTCGCCATCCATAGTATTGAAACATGATCAGAAGTCCCCTGCCAAATAGGTTAAACGAGCCCCCTATTCGTACCACGGAGTTGAAATGAGTCTTATCGGAGATACTGGAGTCCAGACAGTCAGATGGGAGCATTGGAGTGTTGAAGTATACGGCTATCTGAGCTGCCGGGGAACATGCTGGAAAACGAGATGAAAAGGTTGTACAATTGATAGAGGACAGCGGCTGGAGTAACTTAAGATTTCAACATTTTCACTCTTAAAAATATGGGCTATAATTCTACGTTGTAGCTATAATGACGGGTTACTTATCAAGCAAGCTTGCTCTAAATTAGCTGTCAAAAAATGAATGCATATTGTTGGGCTCCAAAATCTAGAAAACTAAGTTTAATATTGTACAAAAAAGTATTCAACGTCACATTACAAATAGATTTCATTACTTTTAATGAGGAATTTATTATGTTAGTTATTTGCATAAAAATAACGCGAAAGACAGGACCCGCATTATATTGAAATGATCAACTATGTTGCTAAGTAATACTCTTAATACATCATGCTTAAACCACTAGGCAATTATTCCGTTGTCCTGAAAATGTTCGTGTTTTTATTCTCAGATTGGCGCGGCCGGGAATCGAACCCACGGGAGTTCAACTCATATCAGGATCTGTCACTTAAAGCTTCATGACGTTACCTGGTGCTCATAGAGTTTATAATTTGTGTATGAATAAACTTGCACTCATATTACGAACGAAAACAAACTTTGAGTGAGACTATGCACCTGGAACCAGCCATTAGCAGAACACTAAAGAGAGAGAGAGAGAGAGAGAGAGAGAGAGAGAGAGATAGGGAGAGATAGGGAGGGAGGAAGGAAGATAGAGTGACCGAGCGAGAGAGATAGTGAGAATGAGAGAGAGACAGAGAGATATAGAGAGAGAGATAGAGAGAGGGACGGAGGAAGGGAGAGTGACCGAGAAAGAGAGAGAGAGAGAGAGAGAGGTTAGAGAGTGAGGTAGGGTATAAGATAAATCAATATTAACAATAATCAATAACAGTATAATTGAAGAAACAACACATTATGTTCCAAGATCTACAGTAACATTAAATTTTGCTTATTTGATGGAAAAAATCTGTTTAAAATATTTTTAAATGTAAACGATAGTGGACTTTCTTAGTCTTACTATTGTTAATTATGATTAAACAGTTTTAATATTAATTTAAATATTAAGATATTTAAGAATGTTACTTACTCGAGCTGCAGTCATTGCCAAGAATAACCTGAACGTGATCGAGTGTTATCAGATCAAGTGTCGGTTTAGAACCGAAAATAGATTCGCAGACTAACGGACGATAGTGAAAACTGCAAAAAAAGTAATTAATTAGGTTGTTTGCTTTTTTAATCTTTAGAAGAAAGTTTATATGCTATTTAAAAATTTAAAAATATAATTTAGCCAATATTCCGTAACATAACATGACAATAATTAGAGTGTTACTGTCTTCCATGACAATACCCAGTAGTATTGTGATAAAATGTCTAAATTACATGCGAACATTTCAAATTCTAGAAACGTGGTCCAAAGACAAATGGAACTAAGGAAAAGGAGGTTAATTTTCTGGCCTAAAAGTGTGAAGCCTGAATGGAAAAGAGCGATGGAGTAAGTATGTCTTCAACTGCCACTACAACTTCTCATAGGAAAGAAAAGGACGATGTATATATCAATAATAACTGAACAAAGTGCTGGTTGGATGGCCAGATGGTTAGAGCAGTGATGGAAATGCCTGCTTCTCAGCCAAGAAGAACTTGGCTGAGAAGCAGAAACTCGAGCATTCAAATTCCAGCCAGACTCTCTCTGACAAGAGCTCCTCTAATACGAAGATAGACGTTAATATAAGAAGATGAAAATAGAAGTTAAGATAGAAGATAGACGGAGATAGACGTTAAATTTTGGTTTTATATATCAAATTCTAATAGCACGAGAGCTAGAGCTTTTACTCTATAGTTTGGATGGTGTGGAATTCTCAGAACTCCTGAGTCAAACTGAAATATAATTACACAATCAAGTTCATTGACAAACTTTCCTTGGCTCTAACGTCATTGATATCATTTTCGAGAGACGAAACTACTGCTAACATCATCGGTTTTAAAATCTCAATAGTCAGGAAACTCCAGATATCATCTCTCTGTGATTAAAGAAGAATTTGTTAACATTAGTAATTAGGGTCTAAATCAACATGCGCATGCATATATAAGGCCTCCGTTCATCTCTATCTTCAGTTTTCCTCTTCATGACCATATGCGAGTGGATCTTTATATCATCTATAGCATTCCTTTTAATATACATTTATTCTCGGGGGATTCTTCTTATGACGAGGTGGACCCCCTAAGCCTTCCTCAGCCTCGACTAACATTTACTGAAAGGGGCGTCCTTCCCTGAGAAAACAATCCTGTTTTCCCAAATATCAATAAGAAGCCTCTTTAGCAGTCCTGGAATGCTCACTTTGCTTCTGCTGATTTTCAGCAACTTTAGTTAGCGATCAAAATCGAAAGTGCTGAATCCCAGAAACTGTTTCACTGCTTTCTGGCACTTCCTACAAAACAGAACTCATTATTACGAATTCCATCACTTTGCTTAATGTCTTATTTTAGAGATCCTCTAGTAGGGATACAGCTTAATATAATGCTGGAGATTTTTAGAGCAGTATTTTCATGGTTTACTAAATTAACTTGCAAATAATTACCATCTCCCCTTGAAGTCCAGTTTAACTAGGGTTGGAACACGAATAAAATATTGCCATTCGTTTTAAAACTATAACAGAGATTTCTTGCGCTTATGGCTTTCCTACCGAATGCGCTTTCTGTCGCTGATTTGGATCTTATTGTTTTGTCTCCTTTAAGACAAGGGATAGTCAACGGTTGGTCTATTCTTCAGCAAATTTTACACAACAAGGATAAGTACGATGCAGCTAATATGTTTTATGTTTATTGTCATTATTTCGTTTATTTTTATTGATTATTTTCTGATTATGCCATTCGCAACTTCTACAAGTATCTCGTATCAGAAAGTTTGAAAAGCATTCTAAACGGTTTGATTTACTTTCATCCGCCCGTATTCTACCAATAAAACTCTCTAATTTAGAAACTAATTAGTCCAAGCTTAATACCTGAAATTTTCTCCAGCAAGAAAGCCATCCCTTTGAGCATTATCCAATGCAATGCTAACCGCTCCATAGTTAGAATAGTGACCGGAGTAGCCAATCCGAAGTTCTGCTGAACGGATTTCTACTAAAACTAGTGAGCTAAAAGAAATTAAAGATAGCAACGAGAAAGATGCCAGCATGCCGAAAGGCATTTGCACCATTACGTTTTTAGTACGGAACGATAAGTTTATCTGAAATAATAAATATATGTCTTGATGCATACATAAACGTGGACCTAACGTGTCGAGATTTATATATACTGTATATAAATATATATATATATATATATATATATGTATATATATATATATATATATGCATGCATATATACATAGGCAAACCCAACATGTACATATATATATATATATATATATACGTATATATATATATATATATACATGTTGGGTTTGCCTATGTATATACATATATATATTAACACATGTTGGGTTTGCCTATGTATATACATATATATATTAACACATGTTGGGTTTGCCTATGTATATACATATATATATTAACACATGTTGGGTTTGCCTATGTATATACATATATATATTTACATATGTATATATATATATATATATATATATATATATATATATATATATATATATATATGCATACGGGATTACTTCACTTTTAGATTTAATTAAACTTACAACTTAAGCTTTAGTTTGATCTATTTTTTGTACCCAGATGAGGCGCAGCATTCGACATAACATAAGCAACACATACATTTTCTATATCAAAAACTTGAACTAATGTTGGTTATAACATCATATTATATCCCTCATTCAAAATAATGTTATTATTAGTATTATTATTTTGCACCGATGTTAAATGTCAATAGATTGCGGTAAAGTAGAGTATTATTATTATTTGTTTGTTCGTATAGTTACACACATGACATACCGCATGTGCTACATGTTTTCCTTTCTTGGTTACATCAGATTTTTACATCAGATCTTCTCCCTCATTCTACATTATGTTATTATCAGAATTATTACTTTGCACTATTGTATTTATTTCAAATATATTTAAAACTTTAGTTACTCTGATAATAATAATAATTATTATTAGATTAAGCAATTGTTTTGTTTGATTATTATTATTGTTATTATGATTATTATTATTAATATTATTTTCTTTTGTTAATTTATTATCCCGGTGTAATTTATTACTATTATTATTTTTTTAATTTTTATTTACGTCAATACACGCAATATCTCAAGCCATTGCGTAACATATTCGATACTTAATAGCGTTTACGATGATTTTATCTATTATTATTATTATTATTATTATTACTACTACTATTATTACTATTATTATTATTATTATCATTATCATCAATAGATGTCATTGTGGATAGATCACGCTGTGTTTATTAACTGTTTATTTATTATTACTATTCTTATTATTCTTATTACTACTACTATTATTATTATTATTATTATTATTATTATTACTATTATTATTATTATTACTATTATTATTATTATTATCATCATCATCATCATCAATAGATGTCATCGTGGATAGATCACGCTGTGTTTATTTACTGCTTATTTATTATTATTATTATTATTATTACTACTATTATTATATATTTATTTATTTATATTTATTTTTTATCCCGATTGTAAAGAACCCGAAGTTTTATAATAATAATAATAATAATAATAATAATAATTATTATTATTATTATTATTATTATTATTATTATACTGATAATAATTATCATTATTGATGCTGTTGTTGTTAGTATTGTTGTTGTTGTTATATGCTAAGTTTGTAATAGTTTAATAAGTACTTAACTGAATTATCTATAGTATTGTTGACTATTAAATTATACTACTATAACTATTCGTTAGATTATTTTACACTAAACAATTAGCTATATTAACATTATTATAATTTACTATTGATATTCATAAATTAATTAAATTCTAAGTACAAACTGAATGCTTTTGTCCAACTGCCTAAAGTTATTGAAATGATTTTTCTTATCATGAAAAATATATAGCCTCTAAAATTTAACAGTTCGCTTTGTTGCTTTCGACAGTTGTGAAACATCCGGGATGAAATTAATCAACTAGCAGGTATTAAAATATGAGAGCTAGAGGAGATTTAATGCAAGCTTCTACAATGATATGTTCATTTCTGTCCTGTGGATTGCGTGTTCATGTTAATGCACGACTACTTGTGAAGAGACGACTGCACCTTTAGTTAAGGAGCGACTTTTTCCGGATTAAAGCTGGTAAAGCTAAGGTTAACGTCAGTTTCCTCAATCGAAAGCCATGTTAGTGACGAGAGAGCCCAGGATTTGAACCCCGTACATACTGTACTGATCCGCGGTCGAGTATCTTACCGACATAGCCACTGGCTCCAGCCGAATGAATACCGACTGAGATTTGGTCCTAAAGGCTCTGCTTCATAATGTTCACATTCAAATGCAAACATTTTTGTTTAAAACGATATATAAATATTAAATATGATTATATGATTTGAACACTTGAATCGCAAAAACTTAACCACTGGGCTTTGCATAAAATGTAAGTTATTCAATTCAATTATCTTAACTTTTTATAATAATCCGATGTAATGTCGAAAAATCACGCAGTTGTTATGAAATATTATTATTAGATTTAAATAGGTGTTTTTCGGTTAATTTCATGCTTATTTTAAATGTATTAATGTAACTGAAATATATGGTTAATCATGTGTATTTCGCATTTTATGCATATGTAGTAACATGATGTGACATATAATAGGCCCTATTGCAAATAAAAATGTTATTCTAAGATTTTTTAAAATTTAAATTATTACTTGCACTTAGCGAATAGGCTGACATTTAACTTCGAGTGAATTAAATTATGGAAAAAATCAGTAAAATTCAAATCTTAAACCAATTTAATAAGAACTCCCTCAGTTTACTTCCTATTGGCATGTCCAAGGCATATAATATGTGAACATTGTTGTTTATTAAAATTAATATACGCTCAGGCGGTTCCTGGCTTATCTTACGGTATTCATATCACAGGTTTGCCCGTATCAGAAATAAGAGCTTTAGGGGGCCTACGTGTGTGTATAATAGTTTTTTGCTAAAATTTTAATTAATTTTAATTAGTCATTCATTTTTTTATATGGCAACAATATTATATTGACTTGTCAATGGTATTATGGCTCCTGGTCAGTAGAAATATTATATGATTTTCATTGATTTAATTTTTGGATCACATTAATTATCGCTAATCAGTTAAATATGATAAAAAAACCTGGTAAATCTAATGTTGATGTCAGTTTCCTCACTCGAAAGCGATGTCAGTGACGGGAGAGCCCAGAATTTGAACCCCTGAATTTGAATATCTTACCGACAGCGCCTTTGGTTCCAGCCAATGACAAAAGTGACAAAATAGTAGACAACGAGGACTATTTGAATTTTAAAGGCACAACAACTAAATATGCAAATCAAATAGGAGATTCGCCAGCAAAGACACTTAGGTTTTGGGTATATTTTGAATTTGTTAAAGTCTGGTTTTAAATACACGATGGGTAAGATTGACTTCAAGAATATGCAAATACTCTGAATTAAGTTGTGTTAAATCGTGCTTGTATATAGCATTGAATATCCTAATGCTGCATTTATAGGTGGTGCTTTTTTGGTTTTTTTTCCTGTGCTGTTAACACCATATTTTGGTGGAATAGTTAATATTATAAATCGTCATAATTCCTATCTCTCTACTCACTAATTTCTGTATGTATTATTTGCTACATATTAGAGCGGCAAAATAATGATCTATTGTATTGATTCGGAGCCTTCCTCTGACCTTCTTTCCATTCATAGCTCCCGCACTACCTATTTTAGTACACCAAACCCTTTCAGAACATAATGGATATAATTGAAACGTACTCATTTGATGACGTCGCCGATTTTGTCATTGGCTTATAGATCGGCGAAGGGTCTAATAGTAGAGAAGGAGTTGAAATCTGAACGACTGCTATTGACTGTTGTCATACGTCTTCACGGCTTCCTGAACCAGTATGACTAAGTTTAGCTAAGTAGGGCCCTAGTCCAATTTATCAGAAAGGTGCGAGCTATAGCTGAAAACTTAATTTAAATGTGTTAATCATTCACATCCAGATAAATTACTAGAATAATTTTTAAGTGAACAGCATTTCAAATTCGCGGTATAGTTATAAACTAAGTCTAATACATGCGTTTTAGTTTCTACAAGCCTACAATGCTCACATTAAGTTACTCTGAATGATTGTGAATTTTTTTCGAATGCCTATTAATTAGTTAAAATCAATCTATTGACTGAAACTTTTATCAAATTAATTAGTTGAAGCTTATCTAAGCTATATTTTGCCTTGATTGAATTTAGTAGAACAGTTAGGCCTCTTTACTTTTATAGGGGCTATAGGGGGCCTAAGCCTAGTAACATATCAGAGTTTTCCCTATTTGAAAACTGATTTTTTACGAGTCGACAATTAATTGAATGAATCGATGACAGAAATATTTTGGATTTATTGAGTAAATTCATTACGCAAACTTTATATCGATCGAGATTCAGAGCCAGCTTCGTCAACCGCGAATTGCACTATCGATTAACTAGTAGGCCTAATAACTACTCTATCGTATATTCTACTTAGACATTTTACCTCATTCTTTACCTAAATTGATTTGAATGTAAAAGCTTTATTCGACAGATGGCAGTACTTAAGACAACACTGAGCAAAGAAGAGAATTTCTCATTATTTTCTCTCAAAATATAGGCTCTATCAAAGGTGGGCAGTATTTTTGCAAATGCAATTGAAATAAGGCCTACGCAATATAAATTGCAAACTACTGTTGTAATAAGTAATTTAATTACAATTAAAATTTTCTGAAATTTTGTAATATTCAATTGGGCCTACTTTTTCAAATTAGGCCTACTTTCCTTATTCAAAAATTTACGGACTCAAATCAAGTGTACTGAACGTTTCTACAAAAGTCTTTGTGTAGCCTGTAGCCTAAAATTATTCGCCACTGGCTCCAGCCAGTGGCGAAGTCTGTAAGAAACTCGACCGCGGATCAGTAGGTGCGGGGTTCAAATCAGTGGCTCGCCCATCACCGCCATCGCTTTCGAGTGAGGAAACTGACGTTAACCTTAGCTTTACCTTAGCTTTAAGTGAGCTTATTTTAAAGTTACCTAGAAATGCCTTATATCTATATATATATATATATATATATATATATATATATATATATATATATATATATATATATATATATATATATACATATATATATGCCTTATGTCTTGTATGACCTAAAGTTTCTTAAAGTTAAAAATTCCTTATCTACGATTAATTAAACAAAAACGTCTTATGTAGAAATACTTTTTTTCATTAAATTATACCAATTAAACTATGGCATATAATCGTCAACTGTAGGCATACACTTCATGCCGTAGTCTATATCTATTGCACCTTAGATAGGCTAGTTTAATTTGTTTCGCATATATTTCTCATTGAGAACTGAACCATCACTTAGCCTAATCTGACTGCTGCTTTGATCGTCAAAATGTAAAACAATTTATTATTTGTAGTTATATACATGTATATCGTAGCGGCACTATAGATACACGATTCTAATTCTAGTTACGGGAAATGTGAGACTGAAACACGCAGCAGGATTGCACTAGCGAAAGAGGCCTTCGGTATTTGGAAAGAACTTTTAACAAAAAGTCTAAACCAGGACACACAGATAAAGATATTGAACACTGAGCTCAACGTAGGCTAGAGTTAAACGATGTAATTATTAAGCACGCATTCTACGTCGCACGTATAAAGTTGTGCACATTTTTCTTCCTCAGAACTCTGAAGCACAGAGAGGTTGATGGAGACAGTTGGAGGAAGCATAAATGTAATGTTACCACAGCTAAGGAAAACTCCTTGGAACGGAAGAGTTGATCTGTATAGGATCTGACAATACAATAACCAACGTTCACTAATTTCATTAGGCGATGTCCTATCGGCAAATAAATATATAGGCCTACTTCAATCGCTGGTCATTGTGGTCAATGTAAATTTAATCAGAACTATTGCAACCTAAATCTTTGACTTAGCACAGAAGCTCGGGATAATTCTTTAAAAATGAAATGTAACACATTTTCTAAAAGTGATGTCTTATGTATTTAAATCAAGTATAGACTCTCTGAAACAAAATTTTCTGATCTTTCTTTCCAAATGTGTGAATTTGATATTCTAAAATCAAGTATACCTATAGACTATATGAGACTATTTTAAACATACCAGTTACACAAACCACACGTATATGTGTAGCAAGTTTATCAGTTAGAAAAATCTTTGAAACTAAACAATTTCTTTACCTATTAAAGATGTCAATATTGCTCATAACGTCATAAAAATGTAATACTATGATCTTCTCTCATTGTTATGTTTCGTCTGGTCTATTAGCCATTTAGGTTATTCGTTTCGATAAAATAGAATTCGTTAAAATTTCGTTTTGCAATTCTTGAATGAAGGTAATGATATTAATTATTCATTATCAGTGTGGCGGATCCAGGGGGGACCCCCTCCTCCCTTAGTCATGACGAGATTAAAAAATTTCACACTATATTTTCATTGTTTCCGTGGCAATTTCTATGTGTCAGTATGTTTGTAAGGGTAGTGGTTAGATGCGGGGGGGGGGGGTACGTAGGGAACTCAGTTCCACTAGATCTAATTTTTTAAAATATGGGACTAGGGGTCCATATTTTGTATACTATGAGCCCTATAAATGGAAGGGGGCCCGAAAAATGTTGACCGTTTCACTAGCTCTCGAATTTCTCTTTAACCACTGCATTAGAGGAAATATAGGGTGCTAGTAAAAAATGTGAACTCTGTCCCGCAGAAGTGGTGCAAGAAGCCTTGGCTGGAAAGGGCTTAAGCCCCCTCCTGCAGCCAAAATTAGGGAACTTTTGCAATTCGTACAGATCCGCTGAAAATAATAGGTCAGCTTTAGCCTCTAAGTAACACCTCTTAATCATTTTAATACTACTACACCGAGCATAATTTAATTACTGATCATAAATTCTGCCAGTAAATTTTAATGATGATTTCTAATGTAATAGTGGTCTTTATTGTAACAGTTTGATTTCACAGTTAGGCCATTACGAGACTTAGGCTAATACATACTGATGAATATAGTGGTGGATCTGATCTATTGATGGGTAAAGAGATGGAAAAATTGATGAAACGCTTCTGAGTAGACACCGCATAAACGAAAGAAGTGACTTTGCACTTTATTGTCAGATAGGCCTATAATATAAGAAAACAAGAAAAGTTTGAAGACTATAGGCCTAACATAATTCGGAATAAAATTGCTTTTCTAGATTTTCTAATTTGGAATTCAAGTTTTATGTTTGAGATAATACCTAGACATGTTGTTTATATTAAGTAACTTTCTCTGTTTAGCACTTATTTCTCTCTCACTCTCTCTAGTGTATTGCCTAATGGCAAGTCCATTGAATAAAGCTCCTACACATATTTCTATAATCTGCCTTTCTCTTCATATTAACATGCGAATGATGGTTATCAAATAATTCAACATCCCACGTTTCGGTTTTCATCAACTCTTCATTTTCCTTCCATTCTTCCTTCGATCACCTCTTTTAGTGTACCATTACCTCTCATGACATGTGTCATCCAGTTCTTCTTGCTATCCCTTATGGTATTTATCAATTGTCTATTTGCTTAAACCAATTTTTAAATCTTTCGTTCACAATTGTCAGATCATTTGATATTCTCCATTATTTTCAAAAGCCACTTTCGAATGCTTTCAGTTTCCTAATACCCTCAATTTTTAAAGCCCATGTTTCGCAATCGAACAGAATCATGGTACACACCAATCTTTACTGTATTTATTTTCTTGGATTTTAATTATTACTTCTATATGTATAGGCCTACTTTATTAATTTATTTAATTATTTATATATCAGTAGGCCTATATGAATAATGATGAGGGCCAGCGCTCATTTGTAAGATATTTGTAATACGGTGCCCTAGCTACATGTGGCTGACAACTATGTATGCGTGCAAGTCTATACTAATGATTTAGTTTAAACTACATGTATAACTACAACTAGATGCATGCAGTTAATCACATACAGTAGAACTTTTCACAGTTGTTCGTGTTAACTCTCAGTTGATCACGGTTTGTCCCTTCATATGCGTCCTAAGGTGCCTCCGAGGACTTTTAAAAGAAATTGTACTGGCTGGTGTCTATGGCGATGTCTATGATGTCGGTAAGACATCCGACCTAGTATCAGTATATATGGGTCCAAATTCTGGGCTCGCGTGTTATTGATATATCTCTTTCGAGAGATGAAACTGATATTGATATCGGCTTTACTTTTGCATGAATATTAATGTTGCAATGAGTATTGTATAATAACTGAGTATTGTATAATAACTGAGTATTGTATAATAACTGAGTATTGTATAATAACTGAGTATTGTATAATAACTGAGTATTGTATAATAACTGAGTATTGTATAATAACTGAGTATTGTATAATAACTGAGTATTGTATAATAACTGAGTATTGTATAATAACTGAGTATTGTATAATAACTGAGTATTGTATAATAACTGAGTATTGTATAATAACTGAGTATTGTATAATATATTTATTATTTAATAATTATACATGTATGTAATTTATTCATTGGTAGCCATCCTTTCATTCATCCTTCTTTAGTTATCTGTATACTATTGATTATTTAACAATCAATATTATTACATATTAATTAAACTATTAATCAGTATCCATCCTTTCAGCCATCCTTCTTTCGCCATCTGTATAATATTTCACAAGGGCGGCATAAATATTATTATTATTATTTTTAAAATTATATTTTATTATTTATTGTTATAATTTTTATTAGTACTATTATCTTTCATATGAGATTTACAATGCATTTGCTATTAGCATATAATATAACACTACTAATATAACGTATACGATTTTAAACCAATATATATTAGTAGACTGTATTACAAAGAAAATTATGACCAAATATTTCATCACACTTAGTCTGCTACTAGTCCACCATAGTCTGTCAGAGATCAGAATTGGATACATGGACTATAGGTACAACAATGCAGCCATCAATATGGGTTTGGAAATGGGTCAAAGTCAGGGCTACCTAAAAGAAGAAAATTTCACGTGAGTTTAGTTCTAGTGCACTATTTCATTCTAACATTTAATTGTTATACTTTAATTTAGGAATGTTGACAATTTTTTTTAAATCGAATATAACTCTCTACAACATAAATAATTTAATCATTATTTATTTCCATTAATAATTTGCATAGTATAATATGCACAAAGTAAATTGACTTTGTGTTAAGTTAAACGTGTCATATGGCAGGTCCAACATAGAGATGTTTGCTAGAATTTTAGTAAACTAGATGATTTAAATTTGTAGACCAAGCATATTCTACTTTTAGGTCGTATCCAGACAAGAGTGTAGCCCATAAATTTGGAATAATGGTTTTGAGGTTTCTTGCTGCCTTCCTCAGTTTTTGCTTAATTGCCTCTTATGATATTTATGCCTACAGTATACCGTTGCTCTCTTTTTCAGTGGTAAGGACCGAAAACATCATACAATTTATCAATAAAATTACATTATTACAAAATATTAACCAAATGATATTCTTTCATTGGCTGGACTAAACGGCAACAGTGGTTATGCGTAATAAAACGAATTTTCCACGTTAAATTTAGGTTTAATTGGCTTAATCTCTTGATAGATTGATTCTTGCTTCTAGCTTTCACTATCGCTTCGCCGACTGCTACACGGTGCGCCCGGCTCGCATAATGGACCTCATTCTAACTGAAAAGATTGATGTGATATTTGGCCCACTCTGTTCCGCAGGTTGACTTTCTTAAATTATCCTAGTTGAATATTACCCAAAGAAATATTTAACTGTGAAGTAATATATAATATGTGTATTCTTTAACAAGTTTGTATCTCTCTCTCTCAGTGCACTGCCTACTGGCAGGTCCATGGTATACAACGCCTCCACTCATATCCATCTTCCGCTTTCCTACTCATGATACGAGTGAATCTTTGAATCATTTAACATTCCTTTTGATATATCATTATTTTTGGGGAGATTCTTCTTATGACGGTGTTTGTATATACGGGTGTTGTTCGATGAAAGAAAATTGTTCTCAGTTACAATGGATTAACTTGATTAAGGTACTGTTTTTGATAGATAAAGAATATAGGCTCTATTCCGTGCTGACTGATCGGGTATTTCAACAGTAGTTGATTGTGACACATATAACAAAAATTAAATTATGAACCTACTCGGTTCTAAAATGTCTAAATTTAGAATGTCTAAATAGCGTAGGGGTAATCCCATGAAGTTTTAATGACAAATCCTAAGGTGATTTGAATTCTCGTGGGTTCGAATCCCGGTCACGCTGATCTGAGAGTAAAATCTCGGACATTCACTGGACTGGTTATACGGAAAATGGTCTAAATTGCCTAATGGATTAAACATGTGGTTTAAAAGTGATAGATATCAACATAGTTGATTATTCACTATAATACGTGTTTTTAAAAAGAATTTCTTGGATACATACTGTTTTAGGCCATATCTCTCTCTAAGAAAATAATAATATCACTAATAAACTAAGTCATTTACATACTGTACTTCGGCTATATCTCTAGGGAAGTAATATTATCATATTACTAATAAACTAAGTCATTTAATGGTTCATGTTTGACATGAAATACCTATTCACTTCGGTGCACCACTGTAGACAGTGGAATACAATTATGATAATAAGAAAACTTTGACCTAAAATTATCGAGCTTTGGCTGGTTTTACAGTAATGATTGTGAATCTTATTTTTGATAGTTTTCTGACAAGTGTCAAGTCCAATATTCTTACTTAGAATCTGATTTCACTGTTCATTTAGGGCACTCTGTTGATTAACAAAAGATTCCCTTGCAAATTGCTTTTTTATGAATTATCCTAAACTTACGCAAATTCGCCATTGAGAAATTATATTTTACCGAGGTGGTTTCGCGTTACCTTCCCTTTAACGTCTTGTCACCACCTCTAAAGAAACGTACAGTTTATTAATAGTATTACAAATTAACGGAATATGACTAATTGAAATAATTTTAGTGAATCCCTATAGCAAGGCGGGCCAATAAATGTTTTATTAAAGATACTATTTTGAACATTTAATAAAACAGCGCTTTAATTTCCCGAGTTAATAGTGTTCATGGCTAGCATACAATATCAGAAGTAAAGCAGCTCATAATGCAAAATTCATTGTGATTTTGCTTAATAGCACTCAAACTATGCTATAATGCTATAGTACTTTGTGGGTGACCACCCTGGAAGACCGAGTGTTGGTAAAAGGAAATAAATGTAATGTTATTTATCTGACATTTCGCTGTTTAACATTGTGCTATTTATGCCTACATGTAACTTAATTTTACGTTGTTTAGGTAACTTTTATTTAGCACTGAGTAAAATGTGGAACATAGAGAAAATAATTCATATTGTAGGCCTGCATGTGTTAAATTACATTTGCTACATTTTAGATTGTGACACAAACTCAAACATCGCCAACTATTTCAACATTCCAATGTTTCCAATGTTCTGTCAAAACTCAAAAGTGGACAACAAAATACTTTTCAACAACATCGTTCGAATAACGGGATCGTATTCTTTGTTCGGCAGAGCATTTCTCGAGATCTTCAAGCTCTACAAGTGGCGCAGGGTTTTGTTCGTGACGCACATATCTGATTGGTGCGTGTCAGGTCACGCTACTATACTGAATTGGCTGCAGCGATACGTACAGCGCTCAGACGTCGAGAATCTGTTTGATAATCCCAGTGATCAAGACCTGGAAGTTGTTCTGCGAAGAATTATGTACAGAGCTAGAAGTTTGTCGTAGAACATCAATCAATCAATCAAGCAAGCAAGCAATCAATCGATCAATCAATTAATCATTCAATCAATCAATCAATCGATCGATCATTCATTCAAACAATCATTCAGTCAGTCAATAAATCAATCAATCAATAAATCACTAATATGCTTTGGAGCAGAACTCTGACTCTATACTTTTTGTAGCTTTTGGTTTGTTTTTTTATATCTATCTTTTTAATTGACTTAATCTTTATTTCCTTGCATTATTAAATATTCTCACTATTTTACCATTTCATCTACCTTATTTTAGCATATTTAAATGTTACCTAATTTTTCAATGGCTCTTTTCCATTTAGTGTGAATGAGTAGAAAACTGGCAGCTTAACCTTTTCTTAAGTTCTTTAACTTTGAAATGACACTTTTTATGTTAAATTTTGGAACCTGTTTGAACTCTTGGTTTTTTTTGTTCATCGGCTTCAATATGTTTCAAAGGTGCTCAATGTTGTCATTAAATTCAGTAGGCGCTCAAATTATTATTGTTCATGATGAGTATTTAAATTAAAACTACATGTACGTACATATATTTTTCCAGTAATTATATTCTGCCATAACACACAAGACGTTCTGGTGAGATTTATGTACAAGGCGCAAGATTTGGGTCTAACGGAAGGTGATTACGTATTCATGAGCTGGACTACACTATATTCTGGTGTCAACAACTACTTAAATGCCAACAACCTCTCAACTGTAGCATCTGCACATCGTATGACGGCATTTTATTCTCTTAAACAGGTAAATTGTAAAAGAGTTGTAAAATATATTAGGTATATGGGTCTGACTTGGATAGGATTCGTTAGCTTCCAGCTATAGACAATAAATACAATACCAAGTCTTTCAAGGCATTTTTCTTATAATATCTACTTAAAATTGGGCTGGGTCAACCAACTGGTGAAGAAAGAAGTTGGGGTCAGTTAGTACTTGCATTGGCGACTATTTTAGAATACCGGGTTTAACAATATTGTGTAAAACACCCATAATGTCAGCGCTAGGTGCAAGATGCGAAATCATATGTAAAATGCAGGCTCAGCATAATACAATACTAGTATTAATTATAGAGTGAAGAAACAATAGCAAAAACAGCAAATAGAAAATTATATTGTGCCTGGTGCCTAAGATTTAACATATCTTGCCCATTTTCAGTTTCATTAATTTATACATGCGAATTTGTGCACGAAAAGTCAAGAAATAAATAATTTAATTTGCAAATAATACCACTTAGGCTAAAACTTGTAGATTTTTCACAAATATAACTAGTATTACAAGAAAAATGAAATACATATTCGATAGCTGTGATTTTAACATTTTCTAAGACTTAGATTCGAAACTTAGAACTGCACCGCGACTCATAATCAAATACACCATATAAATTCGATATTCTGAACGGACTACGTATATGTTGAAACATTAAAACAATGAAATAGTTCGTACATTTGTTTAATGAAGCAACACACACACAACGCCAGACGTATTGAAATGTGGATATTATATGTGCTAAGTTATTCAAACGAAGTTTTTATATTTATTTATTTGATATAATCATACATGTATACTTAAGATGGAAAGTGTGAAATAGAAATAAAATGTACACTTGCAAAGCTAAAAGAGATCTTCGGAAAAGGAAGGAAACAAAAGGAACTAATCAATGCATGAAAATAAAGATTACGCAAGCCTTGGTTTGGTCGAAACCCTTGTACGAATGTGAAATGTGAACAATAAGGAAGGAGGATATTAGTGAACTGAGAGCATTGAAATGTAATTACAGTAGGCCTATGGGAAAAGGTGAATCGGATTAGTTGGACTCACAAGATTACAAATGAAGAAGTTATTGAGATGGTCTGTACAAAGCTTTCAAATCCGTATATTGATTTAATAGAATGCTGATGAGAGAATTGTTTGAAAGAGTTATTTGTCAAACTGGGTTTGGGCTGTGCATAGAGTAAACAATTTAGTTTTACATATTATTGAAACAAACTAATTTCATTTAACGATTCATTGATGCCCAAAGAGTAAAAAAATCTGCCGACTTTTTTATTGACTTAATATATTTTAAAATTAAACCAATGTTACTTACTGACCTGCTACGATAAACTAAACTTATTAGTCGATGTTGCGAATTAAACTAGTATTTATAATGTTTTTATAATTCTCAGCTGACATTCAGTGTTGATATGACGAGTGCGAACCTAACTAGCTTAATACAGGAGGTGTATAGAAGAAACCAGCTGCCACCTTGGAAGGGAATTGTGCCTCCCAACATACAAGTATGCTTGCAGTCTAAACTTCTAAATAATAATATTTGTTGAAATTTCTAATTTGATATTATTTGATATTAATTCGTATTTGATATGTTGATTATTAATGCTGTTCATAGGGTGTTTATGTTTATACATTGTTTTACACACAAGTGGTCACCAGCTAGATGAATGTGTTTCCACATTCAGAATTGTCTATAATTATTAACTTGAAATCTCAGAATAATTTGAAAATAAAGAGTGGTGGTCGTTAACTGCGTCTAATTATGCTTTTGCTATTAGTCTACGGCATCCTGTACTGTTGAATACTATGCAGTACTTCATGTATGTCGTACGGTACCAATGAATACTATGCTGAAATATGTTACAACGCACTGCTGCATATTACACAATACCACGGCATACCGTACCGCTACACACTATGCTATACTAGGTCATACCTAATATTTTATATGATTACAATAGATTGAATTTTTTAAATAAGCTAGTTAAAGACGGTGAATTAAATAGAGGGATTGATTTGGATCATTTAGATTACTTAGCGTTTGAGAAATTACAAAGGAAATATAATATTTTAAATGATGATTCTGTTGCTACTATAAGATTTAAACTGTGGATCTTCTTTGAAAAAATGTTAACTACGGAATCTACATCTAATTTTGATTAGTACATGGAACTGTTTATTGTATGGTTTACAGTACATGTATGTTATCAAATCTGTTAGACTAAATTTATGCATATCGGCTAATTTCTGTCTTTTTTCGTTTATTTTTAGTTTCGTTTTGTTTGTTTGTATATTTGTGTCTGCCATAAAATGGTGAATAAAAGAATATATACCGTACCGCTACACACTATGCTATACTAGGTCATACCGTACCGTTACACACTATGCTATACTAGGTCATACCGTAACGCTGCACACTATGCTATACTAGGTCATACCGTATCGCTGCACACTATGCTATACTAGGTCATACCGTACCGCTACACACTATGCTGCAATATGTCACAACGTACTGCTTCATACTATCCTGTATTGAGGCATAACGAACCGCTACATACTATACTGCAATATGTTTTTTAAGATGTCATAAAGTACTACCGCATATTATGCAATACTTTGGCATAGCGTACCGCTACATATAATACTCTACTAAGACTTACCGTACTGCTGCATGATATTCTGCACTATGGTATATCGTACCGTTGCATACTATGATGTACTAAGTCATACTGAACCGCTACATACTATGCTGCAAAAAATCATAGCGTAATGCAGCATATTATGCAATACTATGGCATACCGTACCACTGCTTATTATATTGTATTGGGGTATACGTTAGCGCTGTATACCATGCTATATTATGCTATACCTTAACATTATATACTTTGCTGTACTATGGTATACCGTACCGCTACATACTATGTTATGACCATGTACTATGGTATAACTATGCCAACAGTAGCTGCGTGTAGGGCCTGTGTTAGTTTTATAGAAGTGTTAACAGGCCTTTGGTTTTGTTTGCATATTTTGATCTTCCTTTTTTATTTAAAAATTGTTAATTATCATACAATTATTAAACATACAATTATACATGTAATTATCATACAATTATTAATATTATTAATTATTTATATTGCAATTATATAATTTAAAGTAAAAGAATGGAATAGTACAGATAGTGTCTCAGCTACATAATTGTTCTCTCTGAGGTAAAAAGCTGGTAAAGCTAAGGTTAAGGTCAGTTTCTTACTATTACAGGAATTTTACTATAGTTTTTTTATTATTTAAAAATCATCACTTCAGAAGAATCATATATATATATATATATATATATATATATACATATATATATATATATATATATATATATATATATATATATATATATATATTTGTTTAGTTATTGATTATATTATTCACTCTATTTATTGCTAATTTTAAATAACTGCGGTTAAGTGTGTATATAACTGAATAGTAGGCCTATTCGTAACTGCCGTCGGCTAACATTAGCTTTAAACACAGGTCAAGCATTTATGAGATTAAGAATTTGTTCATTAGTTCATAAACCTTAATGTTAAGCAAAAATCAGCAATAAAGCATGCTGCTTCAAATCACTATTATTGAACGATTATATGAATGTTATTTATACATTGCTTTATTGCACTTATTATTACGTTATTATTATAGACGCGTATATTACATTATTATATTATTATTATATTATTGTATATTATTAGCTACGAAAATTTATATAGCAGTGTCATGGCCGAAATCGGTCTTCAAAACTACTTTACAGAGAGATTAGAATAATTATTTGCTAAACAAAAATAAAATTTAAATTTTAAAACTGATACAAACCTTTTCTGATACAAAATCTTAAATCACATAGCAAGACTCCTACTTGTTTTATATTCATATACTTATAATAAACATACACTTATAGTAATTGCATATAGGAAAACTACAGTATTATAGTACATTATTTATTATCAATTTATGTATTATATTTAGTTAAAAATTACACAAATTCTTAACTACCCCATACTTTATCCAGCCCACATACTGTGCATAAAGGTTCAACTGCAGTTAGGCCTATATAGAAGTAACAATCAATGGAATAAATCAGGTAATTGACAGTTAAGCAATTATCTGATTCTTCCGAAGATAATATTTAAAAATTGAAAACGAAAAATTAAAACTAAATTAACACAGATGGTTAGTCATAAATACATTAATAAATCAGAGAATGTATAAATTAATAAATCAATCAAATTGATTAGTTTATATAGCATATATGACAATCTAGTCAGCTGTTTCTCTTGTAAGACAGCAAATATAAAGTAAACTGACCAATCAGCAAATAGGTTAAAAGACACTCCTCAACGGTATGTCTCATGGTTTGAAATTGGCCGCGGTCAAAAACGGCGAAATCAATAATACATGTACCTCAGCGAAACTCCATTTAAATTAAACACTCATTAGGAGGCTTTCATCTCACCTTGCATTATCAAAGTCTTTCTATGGCGTTTAATTCATAGTAAAAAAAATATTCTTCTTACTTTTTATTTTATACGTATATTGACAGCCTACCGCTGAAGCCCGCATTGCCCATGAGATTGCCTATCTGTGGACCATACTAGCGTCTAACATGCTACACGTGGGGTTAAACTATAAGGACGGGGCAGATTTAATGAATTTCTCAAAAGGAATCGTGTATACAGGTAGTATTGCTGGTTTTAATGTGGATACTTGTATTTGTAATTTTACACAAATAGCCTAATGTTATAAAAATGACGAGATCAGTTATAGAACAAAACATCACCGTTAGAATCAAATGTGTCCTGCAACTACTCTAGTAATTTATTCAAGGCTAATTATTATATATTTGTTCATTATCAGAAGCCTGGCATACCACAGAGAATGTATATATATATATATATATATATATATATATATATATATATATATATATATATATATATTTGCGAGTCCTTTGTAAGAGCATCTAGAGTATCCTAAGAGTGCACTAAAGCAGAGGCCGATCCAGGAATATTTTAAGGGGGCCGAAATTTTTTTGAGAGTGCACATTTTTTTCTTACGCCTCGCCTTCTTCGAGACATAGTGTGACGCAACCAGACTAAATGCGCGAGGAGGGCTCAACTTTTTTTTTACACTTTTTACTGCATTCGGCTCATAAAGTGAGTGCATACCGTATCTTACCCCCCCCCCCCCACTCATACCCGTACTATAGTCAGGGAATACGTAAAATGCCTAATATCCTTCATTTGTTTTAATTTTTTCATCTCTGAAGAAAGAAAAGTAATAGTAATGTTACTCTCCGAGCACATTTTAATTTCCAAGCACAACCTAAGCTTAAAGTCTAGCTAAATTTTATTTTTAGTCTTGATTTGCCTTGATTAAGCATACTCAGATGAACGTTAATCATTTGAAGCATAAAATAGCCTTAAAACATAGCTAAATTCTATTTTAGCCTTGATGCTTAAATGTTCCATGAATACTGAACACAGACATGCCTTGAGTCTTGCTCATTTCGATTTTTAGCCTTAAAATTTACACAATTACTATTGAAGCATAGCCTTGCCTATCAATAATCTAACACACAAGCGTAAAATCAAGCACGCCCACGCGACCTTGAAAACTTTCCATGACTCATAATCATTTGACCGAGAATAGAAACCAATGGAAAAACCCAGTTTCTATTCAACTATAAATAGCTCGTCATATGCGTATGAGTCACGCGCCGCCCACGGCTTCCTCGAGAGTCGAGCGTTTCAATAGTAAATATACTATTAAAACTTTCATTCAATCAATGTAACTTTATAACATCCATCAACAATCTTTCCATCGTTTATAATAAAGAACTTTGTATGGTGTTTAGTTCCTTTAGCGGCTTCATACAGAGATTTGAATTCGTAAACTTCACCTGTGATGGTATTTTCCCATCGTACAGGTCTAGGACTATTTCTTATATATTTCAGGTGTTCATACTTTGGATCTATAAACTTGTTCAGATTATCCTCTTTTGGAGGATATTTTCTCGGTCTTCCTCTCTTTTATTCTCGTATCCCTCCTTTGGTGGATCTGTTTTTGCAGACGTTATAGTAATTTCAGTTTCCATTTTATATATAGAAGAAAATTTATTTAAATGAAAATCAAAATCGTTACACTTATGTTACAATAATAATTACACATAATAAAAAATGACAGATACGATAGATGGTACTTCACTTTCGAGTAAAATGAAAGCGTTTTTAACCAGAAAATTTGAAGAGAGACGGGCCGTTGTTTACAAGCTGAAAAGAAAGCGAAAAATTACAAAAATATTGTACTACGTGTGCACGTTGTCTTCTGCTACAGTTTCAACTGTGCTAGCAGGTTTGTCAACAATTGTAGGATTTCCCGGTATGGTAATTACCATACTTTCAATTACGAGTGCATTACTGCATGCTCTATCAAATCACCAGTTGTTGAATGCGATTTGCCACCAGTTTTCGATATAGTACTCATTTTATACAAAAAATTTAAATTTATATAAAAATGTCAAAGTATACAAACTATGGTGTAACGTTGACTAAAGGTCAGGTTCAAAAACTAAAGACCGCATGCGATCGTGATAGAGAGGTTAAAATTCGATTATCAAAAAAGAATTTATCGGGTAATACGAATCTTCCTCTAACCCAAACTCAAATTAATAAATTAAAAAAGGCTACGTCAGGAGTAGAATTGTGTATGAGCAGAGCACAATTAAAGTACATGAAGAAGAATGGAGGATTTTTGCCTCTATTGGCAGCAGCCATTCCCTCCATCGTAGGAGCAATAGGTGGATTGGCAGATGGAATTAGCTCGGAATTAGCAGTGAATTCGACTAGACAGACAAATGAATTGAAGAGACATAATCAAGAATTGGAAAACATAACCAAGCAACAACTCGGCGCAGGCTTAATTAGTGATGCAATTGCTCCAATTCCGGTTGCAGGCAAAATGCTATCAAATGCGTTGAAGAAATTTGGACTCGGTGGATGTGTCAAGAATTTGAAAGGAGCTCAGTGGGGTAATGGATTGTATTTGGAAAGAGGCGGATCAGGAGTTCTTTTAGAAAGACGGGGGGAGGCATAGAGCCAGGCTTCCCCCAATTTTTAAACTCATTCAAAACCATTAAACCGCTAAGTAATTTTGATATAATCGAAAAATGCAAAGAATTGAAAATTAAACATTTCAAAGGTGTATGCATGCGTGATGAATTGAAAGGGTCAATTAATAATCATGAATGTCTAATTCTTAATATTGACGCTAGTTCAGGAGACGGAACACATTGGACATCTGTCTACAGCAAAGATGGCAAATGTTTATATTTTGACAGCTACGGTTTCGTGCCTCCTTTAGAAGTTCAGCGTCAAAATTCAAGCTCCGAACGAAGTCATCTGCGGTCATTACTGCATTTACGTGCTTTATAAACTTAATAATGGATCTAAATTTGCCGATATATTAAATGAATTATACGAGAGAAACAATTTAAAAATAATAACTAATACATAAAAATGGTAGACTCGGGTATTGACTATTCAAAAGAGTATCAGGAAATTATTGGCACAAGCTACGAAAAGAAACATCACGACATATTTCCTACACATATAAGAATGATAATAGCAGGCAGTAGTGGATGTGGTAAAACTAAGTTAATGATGGATTTTATAATGGGCAAATTCGTGTATTACAACAATATAAATGGTATACACAACGACGTCATATCAAGACGCATACGAATATCTTAGACTTTGCAATGATGAATCAAAAAAGAAATTTAGAACAAATAATGATATTGTTACTTTTCACAATCCTGACGAAGAAATTCTTCACCCATCTCAACTCGATAGAAATAAGACTCACCTTGTAATTTTTGATGACGTTATGAATGAAGATCAGAAAGTCATGACTGATTATTTTTGTCAAGGTAGACACAATAATGTAAATGTATTCTACCTATGTCAGAGCGTACATCAACTGAAGAAGCATGGCATACGTCAAAATGCAAGTATTTTTATATTGTTTCATCAAGATGAGAAGACGTTGAAATATTTCTATGATATACACGTAAGCGGTGATATGACGTTTCAAGAGTTTAAAAGAAAATGTAAGGAAGCGTGGACAAGAAAGCATGGTTTCGTTGTTATAAATCTTTGGTTAGAACCTGAATGTGGTCGCTATATTTTAAATTATAATGTAATTTATATACCTGCACAGTACCTAAAATACATAATAATATCTAAAATACATAATAATACCTAAAAATACATAATAATACATAATAATACCTAAAAATACATAATAATACCTAAAAATACATAATAATAACTAAAAATACATAATAATACATAAAAATACATAATGAACAATTTTATGTGTCTTATAAAATGATGAAGCCGTTTGATATTAACCGGTTTATAAAAGCCAAGAATGAAATCAAACAAATGTTCCGGAATGACATACTTGACAATCAACAGTCATATGAGAGTCACGCGAAATTATTCAAACCGTTAATTGACACTACAAGAGAAACAGCTAAAACTCTAGAACAAAAGATTGTCGACGATGGACAAAATCTGAACAACGTTTTAATTCCTTTTACTAATGAATTGATGCGTGCAAATAACCAGAGAGAGGTGATACAGGCATTGCCATTTTATGATTCCCCAATTCCTGTACGAGAATCCACACCGAAAAAGGATCCTACAATTATAAATTTAGACAAGAATATCAATGAAAGTGATCGAGAGAATCTAGATCTGCTCGACCTGAAGCTTCCAAGTGAAGTGTATGAAAACAATGAAATAGAAGCAACGTTGAAGGAGATTCAAACACATAATAGACGAATAGGACAGTTCTTGGGAAATAACAGTAAAAAGAGTGCAGCTGAGAAAATGATATGCGAGTCTCAACAGAAAACACTGGAAAAGTACAAGAGCATATTGACTAAGGTAAAAGCAGGAAGCGAGCTCGTTGGCGAAGGATTAAAGAAGAAGAGCAACTTTGTAATGCCTGCAGGTAAACAAAAGCGTGGTAGAGGCAGACCTAAAACAGACCAGGTTATAATTTATGAAAGACCAGATCAATTGGTTCGTCTATTAAATGAAAATATTGCAGCTCTTCAAGCTGGAAACACTGGAGTGTATAATACCGCAGTTAGCATTTTGGACGAGTTATTAAAAATTAGAGTAATCACCAAAGGGTTATACGATGTTATATATAAAAACCATTTCGAAGTTCTCTCAAATATCCAGTTTAAAATTTAATCCTGCTATATAAAATGGCGAAATTAACTCTGTCGAGCAATACAACAGATTTTACTACATATCTGCACCCTCCAATAATATTGGATCGTGAAAGAAAGTATGAAGTAGCATTTATATCTCTGATGACGTACAATTCAATTCATAACATCACGGAAGCAAACAATAAATTTAAATATTCCACCGACGGTGGAATTATTTGGAAAATAATCACGCTTTCAAAAGGTGCATATACATTAAGCGATATTAGCGCTACGATTCAAAGAGAGATGCGAGAAAACGGCGACTACGATGCAATTAATGAAAAATATTATGAAAACATAAGTCATTTAATTTTCAAGACAATTTTGACTATATCACACGAAAAGTACATGGTTGACTTTGGAATTGACAATTCCGTCCTACTCAAGTTTCATGAACTTAACGCTGGAGATAGATATATTGTAAAAGGATTTAGTTAAATAGATGGAATATATGGAAAATCGTATATTTTATACGTTATACAAAATGAGGATGATACCCCTTTAAAGGTATTTTCTACAAGAAATATTAAAATCTATATAGAAAAACAGTTGGAAGCGAACCCTAAAAGATTTGAGTTTACAGTAAGAAAATACACTAAAGGAAAATATGAAGGAAAGTTGTGGCCGGATATTGATGGTTTCAATCCAGACAATGATGATACTAGGATTGTCTGGTTGTAAAGGAATTATTTCTAAACCAAATGTGGTTTGAAAATATTAGTAAAAATACAATATCAGTACTCTGCTGTCTTTAGTCTGTAATTGCCATACGCAAACGTATGAATTCCATCGTCTGAAATTACTCGCTTGTCATCGTCTGCGCTCAAAGCAACTTTATTTACTTGTTCACTGTAAACGTCATGCCAGCGAGATCTGATCACGTTCATGCTTCTTATGTGAACTCTTTTCTCAAACAGGCAATCTCTATAATCATCATGCGTTATTGTTCTTTCAACAACACTCTTTTTAACACCTTTACATTTCTTGTGTTCCTCATCTGCCAATTTATACGAGTACAGCTTTGCTCTCAATCTAACAAATTCTTCAATTTCCTTTCCACAAGCTTCGTCCTTAACATTCCAATGACTTTCTTGTTAACTCCAGTCTTAATGCCTGATGGATGAACTCTCGGATAATCGCTAGTGTCAAATCTGCGTTCGACGTCATTAGAAATGTCGGCGTAAAAATCTTCCGCCTGTATTTCGTACATCAACGAATCCGTGTCTGTAAATAACAGCTTGGCTTTATCATTGTATTTTTCCTGTATGTAATTATAGTGAAATTCGTACATTAAAGTTTTACTTAAATCTAATATTACCATACCTAGGTAGATTGGCTTATTATACAGCAATTTAGTTTTTCTCATGTGAACGCCAACAAGATTTTCGTCAAATATCACTGTTCGGTCATAGTACGGCTTTGCAGCCAATTTAACAGCCTTTTTTCTATTATCAACCAATCTGAAATCTATCCCATTTTCAATATTTTCCATTGTCTTTCCAAAAACGCTATTGTTCATTAGTTTAAAGAAATCTTTCTCAAAATCGTTGGCAGCCTTGGTCCTTAGCTGTGTATTTAAATCGATGTATGTTTTAAGCCATGGACTTTCTTCAAATTTTATGCCTCTGCGTATTTTGGTAATTTTCAGTCCCATACTTTCGTACAATTTCAAATTCTCGTAATGTAATATGTACTTTGTTTTATCATTCAAATTCGGTATCAATTTCTTTACTTTATTCACTTTCACAATTTCGGGGGCTAAAGGGTAGTCGTTATGGAGATCGTGCAGCGCTGCAGGATATTCTAAGTCAACTTCGAGGATACACTTCATATCTTTCCAGTTCTCCAGTTCTTTTTCTGTCATCCATTCGAACCCGCGTGTGGGTAGGGGCTTACTCATCGAGTATCCATAAAGGTTATTCGAATCTAGGTATTTGATAAATTTGGAAGGTTCATTAACGTTAAAATTCCCATCCATGTATTTATTATTAGCTTTTGCGTATCGGTTTGAAATAGTACTTACACCACCTCCTATTCCGTGCTTAATCATCAGCAGCATGTCGTAATCAATCAACAATTCGAGTTCAACTTTAGTTTTTCCTAGAGCAGCATCCCAAGCTAGTCCTAGCGAAGTGTAGTACCACGCTGGATCCAATTTATAGTGGGTCATACAAACATTTCTAAAATGTTCAAAGACATCTGCTAGTAAAAGCACATCAGATATATTGTACAAGTCGTGATAGTCTCGAAATGTTTTACAACCAACTCTCTCCAAACAGTCTGTGCGTGTTTATAGTCTTCATCACTGATACTGGTATCGTTAAGTTTTGAGTAGAATGCTTCCTTTGGCGGAAGTTTAGTTTCATCAAGCCTTTCTAACGAACTAACGTAGTCGTACGGGTAAACTCCTTTTCTCAACAGCAAATCCAATTGCTTTCCAGAATACTGACTTGCAATATTCTTACACTGATCTTTACTTAGATTCTTTGAAAGTTAATCAAGACTCGAAGCCATAAATCTAAAGCTGTCGATAAATCGCAATTCTCTTTTCTCTTGGACTTCTTTACCTTTTCTATTAATATACTTGTCAACCAGCAATTCCCTAGAGAAACTTATGTACTTTTCTTCATTACACGGAATACACTTAATTTGTCCACCTGCTAACTTATTTATAAAGAGATGACCGTCGTATCCAGATAAATTGTAAAAAACTACTGGAAAGAATTTAGGAATCTTGTATTCTAAATTACACTTATCGTGTGCTGCACCTCGGAAGATAGATGACAGTGGTCTCTGACACGATCGTTACCAACTCTTTTTCACAGATATGACATAATTTTGCTTCATTGAATTTCTTCTTGGCAGATTCATCATATATCACTGGTTTAGAAAACTTGAACTGATTGTATTTTCTTTTATATTTTTCTCTAGCGTATCAAAGAATTTTTGAGCAACATCATCATTCTCATTCTTTGCAGTAAAAGTGACTGGAGCTTGTGAGTATAGAGTATCATCAAAACACTTGATGTAATAACTGAATGAGCTCGGTGTATGTTTCTGGTATTGATTAGTGTATGACATGCTTGGATCCGGCTGACATGTATCAATCCGACCAATCGGTTTAATAAATGACTCGAAATCTGCGTAAATTATAAATGGTACTCTCATCGATTATTTGTAGTGATTAAATTTCATAGACGTTCCAGAGTCAGAGTCACGTAACACGATTTTTTGAGCGTCGTGTTGTGAACAATATTCGTTGTGATTATTAAGTGCTTCTTTACTTAGAGAACCATTTATGCTTCGTCTGCAGTAATGCATTGCATTACCATTTCCTGTTGCCATAAGTCTATTAAAGTTCTTAATCCAACAGTAATGATTAATCTCACCTTCTAAAATTAGTAACAAATCTACTGCTTTTTGACTATAAATGTTGAAATCCTTAATGGTATTTTTTCTTTTTCGCCCCACGCCTCTAGCTTTTCATATCCAAACACATGAATTGATACATTGTTATTCTTTTCAAATTTATCAATATTTTTTAAGTTAACCGGAAACTCAATACCATTCCAGTCAAATTCTTCAGCCTGCTTCTTTAATTGTTTATCAATGCGCTGTGGATTTTTTTCCACAGGATTTAACGCTCTAGTTATACACCACTTGAAACACTGATTGTCTTCATTTTTCATATTTATAATAGACTGCTTCATCAGCAATTCTTCAGGAAGAGGAATGTGGGAGCTACCTCGGAGTGATTTGTATTCAACAGTATTGATTTATGCAATGCAATTCTTCGACTTTCTATTTGAACTTTTAACACCTATAGATTATGTCATAACTCTTCTAAATCTCCAATTACTACCCCGCATCTGATATGCTGCCATTGACTCTAGCATTTTACCTTTAGTCTTTTCATACACCTCTGCGGTATCTGTGGATGGTAAAATTATTTCAGTTTTAGAAAGAAAAGGGGCGTCAGACGATGCAATTTCCCCAGTCTTCAAATCTACTCTTTCCATTGTACATGTGAGTATTAGATTAACTTTTGTCTGATGATTGTTGTTCAATAAATTTACCACATTTGGCTTAACATAATTAAGAAATGACACCGCATCGACCCCCTCTCTACCATCTATGGTGTACTGCGTTGTAAATCCCTTTAGTGCTGATTTAGTTTCGCGAATTTCGCATTTTTTCTTAAAAGTACTACTAACCACTGATTTAAGTGCATCCACTTTTTCATCAATTTTCCTTCTTGCAGGTTCAGTTATTAAATTAATTTTCCTTCTTACAGGTTCAGGTATTAAATTAATCCAAAAATCCGCAAATTCACGTAATTTAGATTTGGCTTCCCCCTCGGTACACTTTACGTTAGCAGCTGACTGACCCTCCATCTTCACCACAGGTAAATGTACACTGGGCTGAAGAAGTGGAGTTGTAATATTTAGAACGTGAGTATCTAGAATTGGTGGATTTAATAGAGCTACTAATTCAGCCTTGCGCATTCTTGAATATCCACGCAACCCTCTTTCTCTCTCGATAGTCTTCAGTTGAGCAACGATTTGACGTTCAATTTTATATAGCCAAGAAAATATATTGAAATAGAAATCAACTTTTCTCAAATCGAGTAATGACAAGCAGCACACTCGCATTTATACACTTGGGTCGCCGCTGCGCGTGACTCATACGCATATGACGAGCTATTTATAGTTGAATAGAAACTGGGTTTTTCCGTTGGTTTCTATTCTCGGTCAAATGATTATGAGTCATGGAAAGTTTTCAAGGTCGCGAACTCGCGCGACTGTGTGCGTGGGCGTGCTTGATTTTACGCTTGTGTGTTAGATTATTGATAGGCAAGGCTATGCTTCAATAGTAATTGTGTAAATTTTAAGGCTAAAAATAGAAATGAGCAAGACTCAAGGCATGTCTGTGCTTAATATTCATGAAACATTTAAGCATCAAGGCTAAAATAGAATTTAGCTAGATTTTAAGCTTAGGTTGTGCTTGGAAATCAAATAGGCTATTAGGTTATTAAATAGGCTATTGGAAATCAGATAGGCTATTCCTTGTCATCCAAAAAAACTTAATATTAAAACTTAATAGATTTATGTGCGTATAACAAATGTTCGATCATCAGACCATCACTACCTGCTGTTTTATTTAAATCAAGACAATTAATAGCATTTCCCAAGGATCTAACATCAATATCAACATCATTTGCTTCAGAAGTATATAACAGTTTTTGCTTTTCGTATGTCTCTTTAAATTTATTATGAAATATTTTTGAGTTTGGTGTACAAGCAGATTTGCAATTATTTGCTATGTGGTTATCAATGTCACGATTATTTTGAAAGCCATCAACATTGAATCTATTGATAGTATTATTGGTTTTAAAATGACCCTTCCAGCATTTCCAAAAATTATTGACATTCGTTTCTAAAAGCAGTTGTTGTAATTTATAAGATATTATTTTAGTTGAATTGATTTTACCAAGATTAACAGCTTTATTGTAATCCTTATGAGCTTTCTGCTTACATCATATAAGGGCCCTTTTTGGGCCTCCCAGCTTTTTTCCACTCACTATACTGTTTAGCGGAAAAACTCTTAACCTCAGTCAAAGAACTGTTCCACCAGAATTTTTTGACACCCTCTTACCTTTATTTTTAATAGTTTGTACTAAAATAATATGCATCAATATGAAAAGCTAAAGCCACCGAAAAAGTTGATCCACTGTACATCTACATTATATGTACACATCCGGCAGCTATTCTCCACACTCCACAACTGTACACCCTATGCCGATTTATTGATTGAATGACGTCTTTTATTATTAATAATAAAAATAAAAATAAAGGTTTAACGTCCATTTCCTCATATAAGGATGATGTCAAGGACGTCCCCATCACATGTCACCTCAAACCGATTCACCCCAAAGGTTATGAAAAAACATGTGCTGAAGAGAAAGAAAAAGATCCTAAACGGTGCCGGTCCGGTGATGTCAGTGATTAACGAAAAAATTGAAATTTATTCACCTTTTCGCATAGTGTAGTCGGCGTCGTTGATTTAATTAATAGTAGAACTAAATTTGTCAATTGTTTAGGTATAACAGGAAAGAGAGAGATCAATGAGAATGCTGATGGCAATAGACCGATGTCAGTTTGGAGTTACGAACCATTATCTCCGACCTACAGAGAGTTTATTACTATCAATCTAGTTCAAGGAACAGTTAGAACCGTTTCCTCTCAATCCTTCTCACACACACTTTCTCTCTCTTCAACTCTCTCGCTTTCTCTCTCTCTGTCTCTTTCTCTCTCTCTCTTTCTCTCTCTATCTCTCTGTTACACTTTCTCTCTCTCTCTCTCTCTCTCTCTCTCTCTCTCTCTCTCTATCTCTTTCTTTCTATCTCTCGTTCTTATCTTCTCTGTCGCTCTCTATTTCTTCCTTTTTTCATATTCTCTCTCTTATTTTTCTGCTAAAATGATCAAAGTCACATATCATATATTCAAATTTGTAGTAAACGATTGTTGTTTATTTTATCAATTCTATAATTCTGTACCTTATTGAGAATATATATATATATATATATATATATATATATATATATATATATATATATATATATATATGCGTGTGTGTGTGTGTTTGTGTGTGTGTATCTGTGTGTGTTCATGTGTGAGGGTAACTTTTTAACTATTTTTACATATTACCCCAGGATTTAGTCGTTTTGCGCACTGACGTCGTATGGGGACAGTCCAGCATACCGCCACTGGATACTCCTCAGTGTGGCTTCAATAATGAGTTCTGCATCACAAATAACACCGGTATGATTAGTTACCGATAGACTAACAATATAAAATAACATTTTAATAACATTAAAACAACGTTATTGTGACGCTATCCTATCTCTATGATATCGATTAGATGCTTTTCTCTTCCCATAAAACCAAGCAGTCTGAGCGATATGAACTTCATTACCTTTGTGATTTTAGATGATGCTAGTTGGTTTAATGAATACTAATATTATTTCTTACTCATAGTACAGTATGCCCTCTATGATATTTATGAATATTATAGGCCATGGATTTATATAATGCTGTAATACACATGTCGTAAATGCTATCGAAAACAATTTTTAGTTTCATCTCTGTTATTTGTAGCCTATTAACTGTTTAATGCTTATGCTATAGGCCTATTTGTTATTTTTATGCTGTTTCTCTTGAAATTTCTGTGCTGCAACTTTCTGCGGTTTTCAGATTGAACACAAAAAACGAATATTATTAATAATAAAGCCATAGTTGCACTATAAGGACATATAATATACTATTACAACATATAATAATGTAATAAAGCCAAAAAGCTGGAAAGCTAAGGTTAACGTCAGTTTCCTCACTCGAAAGCGATGTCAGTGACGGGCGAGCCCAGGATTTGAACCCGCATAACAGTAAAATAGTACTGCAATAACATTATAATAGCAATGTAAAACATTATAATATCACTCATAAAATAACACAGTAAAAGCACTATTAATCAACATTATAATAACGTTATAAAAACACCATAATTTATTTTTTATTTAGAATTAGAAATCAGGCAGCAAGGCCCACACAAAGCACACAAGACACACAACACAGCACACCCATAAAATCATGTAAACACTCGTAAAATCAGATACTACAGTTCTAAAATGGAAAAATCACAACCTAAAACAATTAATTAGTGCAGTTTCACACTTACTAACACACTGATTATACATAAATTTAGAGTTATATATATATAATCGTATCAAAACTAGGAATGCTACATAACTACCAAATGGTGGACAAACTATCCTGCCTTTTGAAACCAAAGAACCGTTTGGCACATCTATTGTAACATGAACGAAATTTATTTAAAGAAGACACTTTAAACTTGGACCAGAGTGCAATATCGTAAAAACATAAACAGTACGTTTTAAACAGAATAATTTTAATTGTACGGGAGCAATTAAAAAATCGTCTTTAAGGCGTGTTAGTGCGGACAAAGGTATTACTTATTCACGATTAATGTCATTGTCATCACATATACATTTGTCAATCAAATGACCTAAATATTTAAATTGAGAGACAAAATTAATGTCGTCGTTACCTAGTTTAAAAATAGGGAAGATATAGACTAAGGCCCAGATTCTCTCGCTAGGTTCAAAAATCATAGCAACAGTTTTAGAAATATTGCAAGACATATTAATATCCAAAGCACTAGAGCACAGAGTGTTAACTAAAAGTTGCATAGCTCTCCATGAAGGACATAAGGACAATATCATCGGCATATGCAAGAATATTGATAATCTGCCTGCCAATTCTACAACCAATACCGGATTCAACAACTGAACCTAACAGATCTCTAATGTATCTAGAAAATAAATATGGAGAGAGAACACTTCCCTGCCGTGTGCCATTACCAGTACTAAAAGATGACGACATTGAATTACGCCATCTTATATGACAATTTTGATGACTATACCAATATGCCAAAATGCTAATTACCTTGATGTTTACATTGTCATCCAGTAGTTTTATAAACAATTTCCAATAGTTAACACTGTCAAATGATTTTTAAAATCTATAAAACAAGTATGACACGTATCTATAAAACATGGCTACCATTATTTCTATAATAGTCCACCGTTTGTTTCAGTACACTGGTACAAAGGCTTGTAGAATGTCCTTGTTTAAAACCAAACTGATAATTATCATATATTGAATTAGTATGCAAAGATTCAGCCAAAAGGGATTCAAATATCTTAGAAAGCACATTAGAGATTGCAATAGCCCTATAATAATTAAGATCTGATAAGTCACCTGACTTGTTTTTAACTAAAGGGACAATAACCGATTGCAGGAAAGAAGCAGGTAAATATCCAAATTTAAGAGAAAGATTAAACAATATGCTGAGGTGCACAAATAAACTACAACACGAGTACAAAACAGCCTCACTACAGATGCCATCAGGACCAGCACTCCTATCTTTTTTCAAACCATAGCATACGTCCTGAATACATTGAACAGATATACTAAACTCAACAGTTTTAGCCTTAGTTATCTCAACATTATTTAAACGCTCAATAAAAGATTGCTTATCAGCACTGTAATCACAGCAATTATATAAATCATTATCATAAATCCTCCATCGATCAACTATTTCTTTGTCACCTATACAACCATCAATACAATCTGCATATTTACTTGCCTTAGTATTGCTAGATTTAGATATCTCTTTCCAAAAAGTAGAATAATTATTATTTGATATAGCCCTAGCATACGTATCAGCTCTAAGAGATGATTCATGCTGTTTACAAAAACGTAAAGCCATTTTAAACTGAGCTCCAGCATACTTCATTTCATAAAAAATTGGACCATTTCTAGGCTTACCATGATAAAACCATTCCAGAAAGGCTTGCCTACCTATTGAGTGTTTATCCTTCACATAATCATTCCACCCTGGAACTGAAGATTCCTTAGTAGAAATAGACTTATGATTAATACACATGTTACAAGAATTACGAATACTAGAGATTATGCTATGATAGTAATCATCAATCGCCTTCATAACATCTAGTTGATTAGTACTGTTATCATTGAAACACCATGTAGGAATGTCAATACTGTTTAGAACACTATTTAGTTCATATTGGTATTTAACAATATCTGAACCAGCTGCTCTAGACCACTCAAGAGTGAACTGAGGTTGTGAATAGGTACGATCAACACTACATGACAACAGATCATTAAATATACAACGAGAGGTTTATGATCAGATGATATGTACTCATATAGAACGTCACAGTTAAGAATAAGGCTGTCTAAACCAGGACTACAAACAATATGATCAATCCAACTAAAACAATTACATTCAATGTTACTAAATGTATAAACATTACTGAGTCTGTTTATATCGGATTTAATTAAGTTATTATCAGTACTGAATCTTTGTAAATAGTTAAAAATCTAGAACCAACTTCGCAATTGAATTCACCTGCCTCTAATAGCTGAACAGCATCACTATCATTATACAATGAAGTAATTTCAGAACATAATTCAATATAATCCTCTAGGCATTCACTGGTACCATAGTCTGTTGGCATATAAACATATGCAAGTAAGGTAGGACCAAGTTTAGTATCTAACCTCACAGCTGTGATTCTGGGGTTATATGTCGCAATAAACGAAATATGTGAACTAAGAATTTTATTATAAAGAATGCCAGTACCCCCATACGGCCTACCAATGAGGATATTACTAGATGTATCAACAGCAGAGTGTGCAATTGAGAGAAAGTTAGGACATATGTTGGATAGGAGGTCTAATTCATCAGGCAACAGCCAATGCTCTTGTAGAAAACAATATCACTACTTTTGCAAATAGAAATTATTTCATTAATAGAGCTTTTAACTGCACGACAATTGAAAGTACACAAAGTGAGGTTATTTTTTGGATTCATTCTAAGTTTGAAGTACCTCTTGACAAAACACCCGAAGGCCAAACTTCAGCAGACAAAAAGTGGATAATGGTTAGTTCAAAATCTGTAGCATCCACTCAAGAGATATATGTTATGATGAAAAAAGGTCTCAAAATTTTGAAACAAGCTTATTACAAGTAACATTAAGAACCTTAATATCACCTTTCGTGTCCTCAATACATTTAGACATATCTTCGCTCACAGTAGCAAGATCCAGCCTTGAAACGAACACCTCAACCGAACGTGATGTAGAAACTGCTTTAACACGCTGGTTGTCTACAGAAACACCAATAACCGACTTCACTGGAATAGGCTTCTTATTGCGTAGATCCGCCTCTGATAAACCATCCTTCCTACCATATTTCCCTCCCTTCTTTCTAACCACTTCTGAGAATAATACTTCGCGAGATGGGTTAGAGACAGAATCAGGACCGTGAGTTGCTGTAGGCTGAGTTATGCAAGGATTGCTTGATGCTGAATCATCAGGACCTCGTGATCGCCCTAAAGAATCGTTCTCCACCCGCACAGGAAGATTTGATAACGGATGCAGTTCACTAAGTTGTAACTTGACTGCAGCTAATTCTGCACGAATGTCAGTTATCTCCCTCACCTCACGACGAAGAGATTGTAGCTGTGTAAGGAAAGCTACCATGTCACAGTGATTCATATCAACTGGAGGAAGTCTAGCTAAATTCACAGCATAGAATACTGGCAAATTAGCCTCAGGAATCAAGCAACACTTGAGAATGTCCTCCAGTGTAAGCATGAGTCTCTCCGCGCCTTTACGCTTAGGTAAACGATGTAAACCTAAGCCATCCAATATTGTTCTGGCAGCCATGATCTCATCCTCTCGATAGAAATCGCAACATATTTTTACCAAATGATCGGCAGCCATATTGTTACATTTGTCAAGAATGAAGCATAGAAGCTCGTTCTGAACAGGCCTGTTCTCATCGTTAGCTTGTTGGAAACCCATTTTATGAAATTTTCATTTAGATAGAATAATAGTTAAAGTTTATTTATTTATTTATAGCGTCCATCTTGGTACAGCGTTACCATCCATAATTTTTCCTTTTTATAATAGGAAATGGTCCTTAATATTCGATGAATCCTTTAGCTGTAGCATAGATGGCATGACAGAAAGAAATGATTAATAGGACATATTATATGGGAAATGTATTGATGAAAAATGAAATGGAAGCATAAATGAAGTGGAAAGAATAGGAGGCAGACCAAGGCACAGAACGTTAAATAATTGATAATAATTTCGTATTATTGAGATGAAAAACTTGTTTGTATTCGTGTAGTACAACTATACATGTACATGTAGGCCTATATGTATGTGATGTGTTGGTTGTCATTTCTTACTTAGAAAGATTGACGATCATTCTGGCGGCTACCCTTTCAGTGAGTGCTTCAGTAGCATTTCTGGCAATGCTATTCTACATTATGAGGTTTTCATTGATGCATTATTTGATTACGAGCTTAGTTTTTGAAATATTTTCTATTACGTGATTATTTATATTATATGAATTCTACTTGTAATTGAGACACACATGTGTGATAATATATCCTTAATAAATTTCAATGGAATTATGGAATACAATTGGTAAGAATTTCAGAAGTCATATGAATCTGAGGCAAAACTCAACCCCTCGTTTATGCTTTGTATTGAGACGAAATTCATCTAGAATGGCTCTTACTAAATATTTAGAGTATAGACGGATTTCGCGCAGAAATTCAAGTACAACTTGCTTCTGCTATATGACAAAACATCAGAGTGCTATCGAAATTTAATATCCATCAAGATTTTATAAGCAAACTAGTGTTGCTAATTATTTCCTTGTACTTATATAATCCATCCAGTGTCCATGAGCAGCGACCTGAGCTTAAACTACCTTTTCTTTAATTCCCTTTACTTTTGACTGATTTTCTGGATTTTGGAAATTGCACCGTTTTTTTACCTTCTTTTTGCTCAGTGCTGTTTAAAAGTGAAATCTGCGATAAACGGATTGTATGGTGGAGAAATCGATTCAATTGTAAAAATTATTCTATACGAATAAAATTAATAACCATTCTAACTAATAATAAACATGTGGATAACCTCCCTTGTGCATCTGATAAAAACTCAAGCTGGTAAAGCTAAGGTTAACGTCAGTTTCCTCACTCGAAAGCGATGTCAGTGACGGGCTAGCCCAGGATTTGAACCTGCACCTACTGATCCGCGGTCGAGTATCATACCGACTTCGCCATTGGCTCCAGCCAATGAAAATAGCCAATAAAAGTAATAATTGTAAAATTAATATAAATACAATTGCACATCATCATGTTTGTACCAAGTATATCTAACTATTAATCTGCAATCTTTGTGCATGATTCATATAAGTCAACTCGTAACGAAGCTGGCAAGTCTTATTATATTTGTTGCTCAATTTCCATATACGGTGTATATGACAACTTCTCGAGCTATTATTTTAAAGAGACTTTCACAATAAATGTGACTAAGTTTTGTTATAAGTAATGTTAGTTTGTGTTTTACGCCGACTCAGCGAAATGATTTTGTACTGCAAAGATTGTGTACTTGATACAAATTAACTAGCAGTGTGCTTGGAGTAGCTAAGCGTGGTGCTTTTCTTCTGAAAAACGTTAAATTTAAGTTAAAATTGAAAATATAAGCTCACTTAAGACATTCAAAATATTGCTGAAATATCTTACAGAGTACGAAAATTGGAGCAGAGAATACAACAAATGATTTGGAAAATTAAGTACGAGGAGCTGAATTTTACGCAAAATGTTCATTCTAAGGTAATTGTGATCAAAATGATGTAGTTACAGTCAGAGTCCATCTCTCTCTGTATAACTCTCTTTCTCTCTCTCTCTCTCATTCATTCTCTCTTCTCTCTCTCTCTCCTTATTCTCTCTCTCTATCTCTCTTTCTTGTTTTCTGCCAAATAGCTGAACCACGGTGCATCGTCTTACAGTGAGTCAAATCAGCACTTAGTAAAGTGCACTCTATAGATATCAGCAAGTTAATACCTGCACAAAGTGCTTTGAACTAAAAATACCGTATTGGTAGCATAATGCTTGGAAATATATGGCTTTCGATGTTTTTCTATTTTACTCCCTTGGAGAGAAGGTCATTGCAGAGTTGCAATCTCTCAAAATGATTCGACTTTTAGAGAACAAATTCTATGCATATACGCCTTCAATTCTAAGTACAGTACACTAAGATACGTAGTCACACAGTTAAATATTATCAAGTATTAGTAAATATTTTAAGTGAAAATGTAAATATTAATATTATTTTAATTAATATATATAAACCTTATAAGTGCGTTATTAGACAAGTAAACAGCATGAGAGAATCATGTATATCGTAATTTCACAATCATCTGAAGTGAAGTCTAATGACGTGTTTATTTGAAGTAGGCAATTTCAATTTAAATTCTGTTTAAATTGAGAGTTATTCAATATCTTATAAGCCAATTATTTTTAATAGCAGAAACAATTATCTATATGTAATTTATTAAGATTTGTCAAAATAAGTCAAGCAGTTGAAAAGCTTGTAATTAAATTCCAAATTACACTTCCAATTATATATACTCTTCTGGGCTGCTGAAAATTAAAATAAATTATTTCGTAAAGTTCAACCACAAACTTTACTTGATGTGCCTTGATGCAAAAACGTAATATAATGTTCAATACTTTACACTCCATTTAAGGCGTCATTTTCACCAAATCGAGTTTAATTATTTTTATATTAGATCATATTCAGGAAAGTATAGAAATATTAACAAATTCTAAAATGTAGATTCTTTCTTTAGAAAATAATTTGCTGAGTTAATTGATCAAAAAGTATGTTACTATACTGCTTGATTCTTGAATTGCCAAATGCCCAGTTTTCATGGTTCAGAAATGATGGTGTTTTGGAATTTTAAAACGAAATGGCGTAATAACTAATTACTTAATAAATTGTGTTATGTAAGTAGGCATCAGCTAAAGCATAATTTTGCAGATATATGTATGTGTATAAAATGATGTTTGAAACTGTGTCTTCTTTAATAATTCAAATTTGTACAAATTTATGCATGGATATTTCGTATATTTCTTAGAATTTATTAGATTACGCTTATACTAATTTATCTTATATTAAAACGTTGTCTACTGCTTTACTTAAAATTTTGACCGACTGGCAGGTTCAATTCTGACGAAATATTAAATTTTCTTAAGTGAAATATTTCGACTTAGCATTTTTGAGTTATGTAAGTGGAACCTACGCTCTGAGAAACTTGGGTTTTTCATTCTAAGAGTCAGCAATCGGTCTTCAGGTTGGTAATTCATTCATGTACTAACCGGGATCGACGAAGCTTTACTTTATTTCCGAGCGCCTTAAGCGAATGATTTAAGTCCCGCCCCAGTAAATGTTAAACACTAACATGATGGGTTATTATAATGGGAACAATTGCGTTCTTGTTGCAATTATTTGTATACGTTTGGAAGGATCTTTTTAATATAATGCATTATACTGTATTAAGTTATATTTGAAAGTTCTATGAGATATTAATTATATTTAACCGCAATATAGGAGTATTCCATTATAAATTATGAATTGCTATCCTTATAAACACACTCTCATTAACCTAATTGTCATTGTATAGCGTTACTAGCTAATGCCTGTTGCATTTAAATATTTGTATAGATAAAATACTACACTGTACATTAGAGCTTAGATAATTTGTATTTAAATGTAATGGCTAAAATATGTTATAATAGATTAAACTAGGCTACAATAAGAAACTAATAGTTGCACTCACATATTTACTGAAGATATCCAGATTTAAGTGTTGAGATAACCAACAAAGTTTCAGGTAGTAAACAACGACACCATTTAAATATTTATTAATTCTACTATTCAGCCAATTATTTCGCAAACTACTATCATAATTAAAATATTATCTAATAATTCAACTACACAAACGATGCACATTCATGAATTTAAGCGGAATAAGATCTCAAAGTTACGTATATTTATTATAAACCAGGCACTATACTGCGTTTTTTCAGCGATTTATGCAGTGGAAACATGTGGCCTTTCTCTTCATTTCATTGTAGTACGCAGCAGTATATGCACAACACCGAACTATGCAAAAATTGATGTTATAAAGTTAAAAAATAATTATAACTTTACTCTGCTTCACTAGTATGATATTAAGACAAGTAAACACTTCTCAACAAGTATACCCTTCCCCCATGTTGTGCTCCGGTATTAATGGACCACTGCAGAATAGGACAACTGCAAACAATCTGCTGCGTGTACGTAAGAGGTGACTAAGACAAGAGCTGAGGATGTCAAGAGGGGACACACCTCACCATGAAATATTTTTCCCCAGAATTAAATGGTAATTAGTCGATCTGACTGATGAAGGCAAAGGGAAACCACCTCAGAAGCCATACTTTTCCCAAGCAATAGGCAACATAAGGTATGGATAGGGCATATCATTTGTGAAGGGATTAACTTGCTGATCTAAGGAGTGATCTTATGGAGGAGCGAGAAAACAGACTTTGAGTATGAATAAGTACTTTGAACCCGCCACTTGGCAATTCACTGAAGAGAGAGAGAGATAGAGAGAGAGAGAGAGAGACCCTTTTGGAAATGCAAACAAAAGACCTCCAATTGTTCTCATTAATGGGTCATTAGATCATTTGAAACTGAGGGTGATGATATTTTGGGTAACTACTTAAGGTTGTTGAGTAATTAACTCTTTAAATATATCGTTTTAGAAACTGAAGGGTTCGAGCGTCATTTTGAATCCAATGGCTTCTCAGGCAACTATAAATACTTTACGAAATATGGACGATTGTCAGACAGGAGAGAGACTGGCTGTGTACAAGGGAGTGACTGTGCTCGTCATTGACTGTAGTAAACAGTTCATCACTCTAACCCGTCCTGATCTCATACTGCTTGTTCAGGTTCATTACCTTTCAATTAGTAAATTATCCGTCCTCTTATATTTGGAATAATTAATTTATTTGATTGTGATATTTTGAAGCAGTTTTGATGTTATTATTTGATTTACATGCAATTTGTTAACGTTTCATTTATGCAAGTATGCTTCTGTTAAATGTCAGCATGTTGTAGTTGTCTTAAATTTACTCTTTTGAAATTAAATCTCTAAACTTGAGACTTAAGAAGCCGAATTCGAACAATACATGAATAGGATGACATGGGAAAAAGGATGAAAGAAAGAGATTCACTGAAAAACTGCTACTTGAAAATCTTACATAATTGTATAACTGATTCAAACGAAAAGTAACACAAATGATGAAAGTACATGTGTGTACTTATTTGTATATGCCATTTGTGCCTGCCACTATGCAACGCACAAAGAGCGATATTTAAATTGGAACCACATCAGCTCTTGTAAACCTATTAACTCTTGTAAACGAATAAAATTTTAAAACAGAAAGAAAGTTAGTTATAAGGCTAAACTGTTGTATATAGCAAAAACTATTATTAGATGAGATATGCCCAATTGTTTTACAAAACATTACCAGAACATGCTTTTGAACCTTTACATGCTTTTTGTCTGCTAAATAAAACGATCGAGTTGCTGTATGCAGTTAAAAGAACTGAATCACGACAACGTACAGAGTTTCATAGGAGCCTGTGTAGAACCTGATCACATCTGTTACGTTGTGCAGAGATGTAGTCGTGGATTACTGAAGGTTAAGATTAACATGTATTTTAGAACAACAAACTTTATTAATTGAGATAAAAGTTTTGAACACTTCAGAAATTTGAATATTATAGGCCTAGATACTGTATATTATTTGTGCCGTAGTCACATGCAGATTTCAGAAACTTTGTCAACTTAAACTTATTTCTCGTTTGAGATCGTATCTACAAATACATATAGCCTACAAGATATATATATATATATATATATATATATATATATATATATATATATATATATATAGAATTAATTTATATAATGTATATATATGGCCTATATATACATGTATATTACATATATATATATATATATATATATATATATATATATATATATATATATATATATATATATGTATATAGTTAAAGCATTTCAAGCAATTGTTTATTTATTAGTTTTCGCCTTACTACCAGCATTTTTTCCTGGAGAATTTAATTATTTTTTCTGCCTAACAACGCTTCTAAAGTTGTATATGCATGTAAAGCCTGCATGCATTAATTGGCATTTTATATCATTTTAGATTAGCTAATACAGTGGCGGAATTAATATCAAGGGACTTACGAATTTGACGTAAGTGATGGATATGAAAAAAAGAAGAACGACAGACTGCTGAAATTTGAGTTTTAAAGTTTAGATTTGAATCAAAAATTACACCAAGCTTACGTGCAGAATCTGTAGGTATTAAGGGGATAATTTGAAGATAATTTAAGACAAATTGTAGCAAGCTACAAATGGCTCATGCATTATGCAATATAGACAAAACTTAGCAATGCCCACAGCGCAGTAAAATGTTTAACTTGGGTAACACAATTGAAGTAAAAATACATTGACGTTGATATTTTGGCCGCATGTTTACACATGACAATCGCACATGTTTACAAAGTTTTCATTCTTAGCGAATTGTTCTTTCTCTTGTGTTGTTTTCGTTCTTCCTTCTTTCTTTTCATGGGCATTGGTATTCGTTGGCTTGGATAGCGCACTGATTGTAGCTGGCCGGGATTTAAGAATAACCTTCCAACACCCTGGGATATTTGCATTCAAGACTGTCAACACTTGGCCTTTCAAAGTAGTCACTAAACTTGTATTAACCGGGCTAGACGTAGCTTAACTTTGGTAATTGACGCAAAGCCTAATGAAGCTAACTCCTCACGTTTTATAAATACTCAAAGTATCATAATTCTTTTTGCTCTTTAGGAAATTTTGGACGACGAAGACATAAGACTGGATTGGTTCTTTCGCATCTCGTTAATTTCTGATCTAGCTAATGTATGTTAAGAATTTAGAATATTATATTTGCCTATTCATTGTAATATTCCTAATATTTATACATTTGTATTGAGATATCAATGTCAATTTTCCTAATACGACAATTTTTTTTAAAGTATCAAAGTTGTTTGAAATATACAAACATATATATTTGTAAAGATTCAACCTATATAGTTTTATAATTTTACGTGCATAAAATAATTATTTATGCTGACAATTCGTCTGTAAATTACACAAATGCTGGGTATGTGCTTAATTTACTAAAATTTCTTACGAGAATATTTGAAGCCTCATAGGAATATTTCACCATTAATTTAGTGTGCTACTTCTATATTCAGCTCTTGATACATATTAACAATGATTACTAGATAAATTATTTTTGTTCGCACTTACTCATTCAAGATAGTATTTGTCAGGGAAGTGCATACAGTACAACATACATGTAACACTGTCAACAAATGTAAGTAAGGCGACTTATAAAACTATATTCAGAAGAGTACGATTCAGCTCCGGTCTTGTAACGAGATGCTAATTGCAATTAGTGATATAACAGTGTGCATATATTTGAAAGGAATAATTTAAGATTAAGTCATAATGGACTGTTAATAAGAAATGTATAGGCATTATGTATACACACAGAGTTTTCTAACACTTCTATAGCATCACATTATTCTCGTGTCATTTTAGTTAATTATTATGTTTGACTTGTTTTATAACAATATAGCTATATCCCTTTAATATCTTCTGCTATTTTGCACACTTTCTCTATTTTGCAATGTTAGCTTATTGATGTTGCTGTAATGCTCTGTACTTTTTGTCGAGAATATAAAATGTGTATGTATGTGACCAATACATCTTGTGTATTTTTAAAGTAATTTAATATAATGATTGAATAAAATCTTGTATCGTGCTTTATCATAATTAACCTTATGAATATTATAAGTAAAAGTTGCACACCTCTTACCCGATGATATTTGCTTATAAAAGCAAAATACACGCAGTGTACATGTATATCATGAGAATTGTTAACAAATACATTAACAATTATGCATATTTTTCCGATAAAGAATATTGCTCATAGATAAGCATTATCCAAAGATCGATACAGAAATATACTAATTAGTATAGACGGGAGACTTATGTAGATATGTCATTCCCTAAATATATATATATATATATATATATATATATATATATATATATATATATATATATATATATATATATATATTTAGGGAATGACATATCTACATAAGTCTCCCGTCCATTCACACGGAGATCTGAGCAGTATGACGTGTAGAGTGGACAACAGATGGTCACTCAAGATCGGATGTCCAGTTCTGGAAGCATTCAGATCTGTGCCATCGACAGTGGAAGCATGGAGTGATGTTGAATGTGGTGACCAGACAGAGAATGATGAAGAGGCAGACATAGAGAGATACCGGAGTCTGCTGTGGACCGCTCCAGAGCTGCTTCGTATGAGCGTCAGACCTGTCTATGGGACTCAGAAGGGAGACGTCTACAGCTTTGCTATCATAGCGCAGGAAATCGCTTACAGAGCTGAACCTTTCTTTGTTGCGTCAGATAAATATAAAGGTTATATATCCGCACTTTTCAAGTCCTCAAAAATAAAAACATAGATTTGGAATTTCATATAAATGGTTATAGGCTTAGTTGGTCACTGGCTCGTTTTGGTAAATGTAATTGTATGATGTAGTCTTCAGATTTTATATTGAACTATGAGGTGTTATTAATATTAATTTGTATTAGTTAGAAGTTTGGTGAGTCTTACACACGCATGTAATTGCTTCATGTCTCTGTAATGTTATGTTACGCGAAGTTCACAGTTTTTTTTATAATTTCAATTTCAAAGAATAATGAGCGAAGCCGCTTACATGTTATCAAGTTATTCGAAAGCGGATCAGTTATTGCAGTGTTCAAAGTCATTGCTCTCGTCGTCGCTGAGAGGCTATAGAGCTGGCACTGACACTAAACTCGCTTTATGCATTTATAACATTTTGATGTTTTCAGATGCAAGTAGGCCTATTAACTAATATTGTACTTTGTCTACTCTCAACATCAAGTATATATATATATATATATATATATATATATATATATATATATATATATACACACATATATATATATATATAAATGTATATATATATATATATATATATATATATATATATATATATATATATATATATATATATTTACAGACTGCATCAAGAAAACTTGACCCCCAACAGAAAATTTGCTATAACTTTGGTACCTGAAGTCTTTTAATCGTGAAAATTGTAGCGATTATACCTGATCCAATTCTACACATTTCCTGAAAAATCCATTGAAATATATACCACAATTCGAGTCACAGATCTTTTTGCGCCATGCCCCTACCTCTTATAGGTTCTCCAAGCAGTTTGTCACCGAATACTCCTGAAGAGAGCCCTTCATTGATTCTTTGTTTTGGTAGTAGCAATCATGTGAACTAATGCGACAGAAACCTCTAGTACTTGAGATACCTGACGTGTATTACAACTTGTTCCAGGCTCTCCTTACTGAGAAACAATTTGTTCCTCAAAGCAGCAAAATTAACAGGAATTCTGGCACTTTTGGGCTAGCCACTGCCGGCCTTTCAATTACTTGCTCTCTCTCTCTCTCTCTCTCTTTCTGCTATCTTCTGACACATACTCTTAATAGTTGACAAGGACCATCCTTTCATCGGATAGGCTTGCTTTATTCTTTTCACCCGTTAAATTGCTCATAGAGTATTTGTATCCGCAACTTATAGTGACTTATAGTGGTAAACTGCTTAGATAGTCTATACGAGGTACGGTTATGGCGCAAATTGATCAGTAACTCGAAATGTGGTGCATATATTTCCGTAGCTTTTTTTAGCATACATGTAGAATTAGACCATAAATAATCAATTCAATTTATGAGATAAGGAGACATCAGCTACCAAAATTATATAAAAAGTTTATGTAGGAGAATCTATTAGAGGTAGGGGCATGGCGCAAAAAGATATGTAACTCAAATTTTGGTGCATATATTTCCATCGCTTTTTCAGCATATTTGTACAATTGGACCCTGTATTGCTGCTAAAATTTATATGACAAGGAGACATCAGATAACAAAGTTATAGAATATTTTCTGTAGGGGGTCAGTTTTTTGACGCATTCTGTATATATAAGGTATAACATTAAAGTTAAAAGATGTCTCATTTACTCTCACAGAACGCTAACGTGATTTTCTTCAGATCTCAGGCCAGATTTTGAATTATCGAAACAAATGATAGATCTCCTTGCTGAGCAATACAAAACAATACTTGTTCACTTACATATCTCACAGCAATACGCTCTGGCTAGTAGGAAACTTAGAAATTAAAACTCCTTACTACATATATTAGAGATTCTACTATCGGGATTTATATTTCACTGCGCTTTCGAGCATCTCGCACAGCATATATGTAAGTGTTGGTTAATTCGGTAGAAGCTGGTAAGGCTAATGTTAACGTCAGTTTCTACACTCGAAAGCGATGTCAGTGACGGGAGAGCCCAGGATTTGAACCCCGCACATACTTATCCGCGGTCGAATAACTTACCGAAATCGCCACTGGCTCCAGCCAATAAATGTCATAAATCCATAAACGCTGGATATTCCGCTCTTTATATTTAGTCTAAAATGAATATATTCTAGTTGTGTAATGATTTTAATAAAACAGATGTCATTCATAAGGTAACTATTGGAGGCGAGAGTCCCTACAGACCAGTTCTACCTGCTGAGGCCATAGAGGTGATGCAGTTTATGAGACTTGTCACGCAGTGTTGGGCGGAGTCACCGCATGATCGCCCCGCCTTCGATGAGATCTGCAAATTTATAAGGAATCAGCGCGGAGGAAGGTAGGACCCTTAACTGGTTCACTAAAACTAAAATAAAATTTTCTCACAGTAGAGGGAAAAGCATGCACTGAAATCTTTAATTGATGTAAATAACAGCTTTATAGGGCATACATAATTTCATAAAGGCATGGGTAAAATTATTAATTCAATTTACATATAATTGCGTGTAATTCAATTTACATATAATTGCTTTTAAGATGACTTTTACAATTTTCTTCATATCTAGAATTTTCTTTCAATTTATTCAGATAACAGTGTTTTATCATTTGCAAAGCATAATGAATCAGCGCTTGACCTTGTCAGTGTTATACAGCTAATGATACCTAGTTAGCTGGTTGATTCTTCCTCCTTAATATTACCTAATTAGTGGTACCTAGTTAATTCTACCTTCCTAATGTTACATAGTTAATCATAATATTATACCGCAATGACGTTTTTGTGAAATTAATATAATAATATTTGAGAAAACAAAATTTTCTCATTACGACTTTATTAATTATATATTTTTAAGACGTGCAGAACGAGTTGCTTTCTATACCAAAGAGATAAATTTTGAGAATCTCTGCTTGTCAGCTGATAGTAAGCTATTTAGGACAGTCTGTTATAATCCTGACTACTTCCTGGCTTCGCTTTTGCCCTCACTAAACCAACATTCACATCAAACCCGAAGAAACGTTGCCGAAAAGAAGCTATATCATACCAGCTAAGCGTATCTCCTTAAATGATAAAAACTTCATAACCTGCATTAAGTTAAGCTATAAAACTATAGCTAATTTAGTCATGGTTTAAAATACATTGTTTGCATTTACATTACTATGTCTTTATCTTCTCGTATTGTGTATACGTTCACAGTACACTGTCTCCATCTGTTGAAAAACGCATCAGTAATGCGATAGCAGACTTATCATGTGAAGCATGCGACAAAAATATTCATAAGTGGGATTCGGCTCTGATTTTAGATCTACATGATTTTGAAGGTTTCATCGAGTATTACTGCTAGCGTGAAACCTCAGAAGCATTTTAGAGAAGAGGCTTGAGATTAGAATATTCAATGTTCTCTTGCAAAACATAAAAAATAGTAGGCCTACACAATTCATTTTACTAATAAAAATTACTGTTCATTCCCGAAATTGTAATCCAAACTCATACTACTCTTAATAATAATATCAATTAAATAATTACAATCATTATAGTAAAATGATCAACTTTTGTTCATATCTATCACTTTTAATAGGCCTACTACATCCTTTAACCGTTAGTAAAGTTTGTCCATTTTCCTAGCAACCAGTCCAAAGAGTACTCAAGATTTTACTCTCTGATCATATCGTCCTTGAATCGAACCCACGAGAGTTCAATTCACTTCGGGATCTGTCATTTAAAATATCATGACTTTACAAGACGTCGCTAACCATTGCATTTTTTAATTCTCTAATTTCAATAATTGTCAGAATTTAATGTTGTCAGTTCACCAAAGTCTTTGAAACTTGTTTTAGGTTTTATTACTGTTGAATCATATCCGACTTAATATACATTTAACAATATTTTTTCTAAATAAAAAAATAAGTTAACTTGCTACAATTTAATACAGTGTTACCTAATGTTGAAATTAATATTACAGGTTTAACGTGCGTTTCCTCATCCAGGGATGAGGAAACGCACGGTGTCAGGAACGTCATCCCTGTTTTCGTCCCCTTTGAAACGATATATGAAATGAAATTATAAGAAAATTATATTAAACTCATATGAAATTATCTGAAGCTAATATAATTAGTTACATCAACCATTAACCTATTCTACATTAAATGTTGTGGTATTATACTGACAGAAACACAGCGATTATTGATCAGGTTCTGGAAAAGTTGGAGAAATATACCAACAATTTGGAGTCAATTGTGGAACAGAGAACTTCGGAACTTGTTGATGAGAAGAAGAAAACTGATATGCTACTGAATAGAATGCTACCTCCGTAAGAGTTACAGATTTGAATATAAGTAATTCAAGAGTATATAGCCTACTTGTGAAATTTTTTCGATATCCTACCTTTTCATTTGTCATGTATAATTACTACACCACTTTTATATGTGGAATATTTCGATATTTGACTTAAGATATTTTAGAGTAACTAGACTATCTATTATTTATACAATAGTTTAATTAAATTGTAGCAAATTATTAATGCGCAAACGTATGTTCCAGGACTTCCATAAAATCTCTCTCTATTGTTCTGCCAAGCAACAGATCTCTAGGGTCTCACTCAGACCAGCTACACTGAATTGGCTTTCCACTGTTGCAGAAGTTGGAATCGTTCTGCAGTATCGGAAAGTATGTTTCTCAAAAGGAACCTTTCAAATCGCACCGTACTCTTTAGTTCCATTAAATATATATTCAAAAGTTCTACAAAAGTTATTTTGTAATAATTTTCTAGATGATTTTGTTGTTGGAAAAACCACAAATCACACAATTTTTTATCTTTAAATCAGATTCACTCTCATGAAATGATTTCAAAAATTTGATCAGCATCATGCTTTTTTGATTTTGTGGTATTAATTAAAATGGTTTTAAATCATACCCAACATTGCATACTGAATATATGCAACTCTTGTGAATTTCTGCTCCAATTGATAATTTGACAACAAGATTATACATGTACATGTAAAATACATGTACAGTAAGTTACGATTTTCTTACCCGCCATTTTAATTCTATCGTCACGAATGTTACCATATTAAATATGAAATGTTACACTAGAAGAAATAATATTGTAACTGGAAGGTACTTGATATTATCAGATTTGTAGCAGATCAGCTAAAGATAGGTAAAACAGTTCCACCTGAGATGTTTCCCAGTGTTACCATCTACTTCTCAGACATCGCCGGATTTACAAACCTCTCGTCAGAGTCGACTCCGATGCAGGTCGTAGATCTACTCAATGATCTCTATGGAACTTTCGACGATACCATCTCGAAACATGATGTTTATAAGGTATTCGATAAGAATTTTTTAATGGCATGTTCTACTAATATTGAAAGTTAACAAGTTATAGTTTCGCTAGAATAGCTAGCGGCTATTGCAATAGATATTTAATCTTGACAATTTTTAATTATACTGTACCATGCATTTACTATGTCTATTCAATAGTACTATTTCTGTATCTCTGAAACATAGATATAAAAAGGGTCGTCAGTTTACTTGACGTTATAATATATAGCTTTATTTATGTTATCGGTATTACTCTTGAGGCGTCCGTTATATTTCCTTTTAGTGTGGCACTTAAGTTAAATTATGACTGCTTAATTGATTGGTTGATTGATTGATTGATTATTTAACTAAATTTAGGAGCATTTTATAAATTACTTCACTTTTTTCAGAATTTCTAGATAATCAAAAATGATATTACAGATTTAATAAAGCTATGAAACAAAACATGAATTTTCGTGTAGCAAGGGATACTCTTCTAGATGATCCTTTTTAATTCGAACTGTTGGCTATAGGATGTTCAAGAAAGCCTGCCTTATATCTTAACATCTAGCACGTGACATTTCAAGTGCAAGAAAATGCATACGAAATGAATGTTGCTTAGGTAAAATGAGTTGAGAGAACTAGAAGTTTTAGGTGTACAAAACAAGATTAACCAGAAAAAATTAAATGGTTGATGCTTACAGAATTGATGATTATACGCTATGCTTTATTTAGTTTCATTAATAGGAAGTAATACCACTCTTCCGACTTAGGCCAGTTTGTTATTACACGGTGTAGGTTTGTCATCTTTGGTATACTTTTTGTACACAGTTGACATTAACTTGCTTTTAAGAATTTATTATTTATAGTTAAAAAGCTAAGGTTAACGTCAGTTTCCTCACTCGAAAGCGATGTTAGTGACGGGCGAGCACAGGATTTGAACCCTGACCATACTGATCCGCAGTCGAATAACTAACAGATTTCGTCATTGGCTCCATCCAATGGCGATGGCGATGGCGATATATTCGTAAACTTTCATGTCAGGCTAAATTCTATGTTTGATATGAGATGTGGAAATGTTAAAAAGGTGGAGACGATAGGAGACGCGTACATGGTGGTAAGTGGACTACCGGTACAGAACGGTGGTAGACATATCATGGAGATATGTAACATGGCACTGGATCTACTTAGTGAGGCGTCCGTCTTTAAGATCCGTCATAAACCTGAAGCAGCTCTCAGAGTCAGGATTGGTATCCACACCGGACCCTGTGCTGCAGGTGTGGTAGGACACACGATGCCTCGCTACTGTTTGTTTGGGGACACCGTCAACGTCGCCTCTAGGATGGAATCTACTGGAGAAGGTTAAATATAAAATACCCAGTGTTACCAAATGAAAGTTTGCGATAGTTGCGGTTTGGTGCTGAGGTCGCTAAGTTGTAGTGTGTTTAACGTCAAGGTTCAGAAGCACAATGCTTCTCTTCAAGACGACTCGACAGACTCGAGCTACCGTCACAAAGATTAAGGTAACAGTAAGGTACTGTATTATGCTGAGCTAATCAAGGAGGTTTTATTACTCAGTTCATCTCATAATCAGGGTGTTTCACCTAACCTCATTTGTCTATCTGTGCGAAATACACTTCTCAAAGGTGCACAATTATTTTAAAATTTACTTTAGCTGCCAAATCACATAATTGTCCATGTCCATTTAGTTCTTTAATTATATTCATTAGATCAGGCAACTGACACACTCTGCGATTATGTTTATGATAGGTATGGGCAAACTTAAACTGAATATGACAATTATACATGACTTACAATCATAACATGTTATAGTGAAATTGTCATCCACTATTAAATATTATTCATTCAACAGTTTATCACCATTATTTCATATTTCTTTGCATAGTTGCTAGTTTAGTGAATATTTTTTCCTTCTGCGTAATATGGTCGGTAATGATGCGCAATTGTACTATTTTACATCAACTAAAATATCATTAGTTTATTTGACGCTCTAAACACTGAGGCAATCTTTGTAGTATAACAAAGCCACTACGCAAGATGGAATTTGGGGTTAGAACGGGGCTATTGTATGTTTCAGTGAAGCAATAGTTTCTCTTTCTAGCATCAAATTCCCTTGCAACAACAGCACGTGACATATGTGTGACTATTTGTCACGTGGACTGACTGGCATTGAAGAACATGATTAGTACAGATCTATTTGTTGAGTGAAAGATCGTTGCATTAATTCAACAGTATTGCTAATTCTATGGCTCCATGTTCTTTATGACTCAATATTTTCTGTTTCATCCACTTTACACACTCACATGTTTATTTCTTAACCCCCACTGCTAATGACCAGTTTCATAAGCTGTTAACAATTTCTCATTTCGCTTTCCAGTTTATGCCTATTGCTCATAAACCTGCTGCTAATAAACCACTGCTCATAAACCTACTGCTAGTAAACCTATTGCTCATAAACCTGCTGCTCATAAACCACTGCTCATAAACCTACTGCTCATAAACCCACTGCTCATAAACCTACTGCTCATAAACCCACTGCTCATAAACACACTGCTCATAAACACACTGCTCATAAACCAAATGGTAGTAAACCCACTCCTCATAAATACGCTGCTCATAAACCCACTGCTCATAAACCACTCCTCTTAAATCTACTGCTCATAAACCTGCTGCTCATAAACCTGCTGCTCATAAACACAATGCTCATAAACACACTGCTCATAAACCTACTGCTCATAAACCACTGCTCATAAACCCACTGCTCTTAAACCCAATGCTCATAAACCACTGATCATAAACCTAATTTATCATGAACCACCACATAGCGTTATGTCTCACTAGTTCCATTATCGTTTATGTTGAAAAGAGTGTACCTGGGATTATTTTCAATGGTGTTCGACACACTGCTAGGATCTATTTCCTGCTATATCCATATTTCAATATTTATCAAGCGAAGGATTTCGAGTGAGCTTTAAGTTACGTACGTTGAACTTATGCTCTGGGGACTTGAGTGATTTTAATTTAAAGCTGTCAACCCCTGGTCTTACAAGGTGGTCACCGATCTGTGTAGTAACTTGGCTAGATGTAGCTTAATTTGGATTACAGGCACGCAGCTTAACTATCTGTGCTGAATCCAGCCCCTATTTTAACAGATTAATGATATATTAATCATCCAGTTATTTGTTAATATAGCGTTGTTGACGTCTCTGACATCATCATTGAATGAGGAAACGGACGTTAAACTTTTATTATTATAATTATTATTATGATTTATCTTAAGGATGGCAGTTATTCGTTTTGAGCTGCCTCGGAATTTTATGAGATGAGCTTAATGAACTAAATTATTTATTCAATTTCAGCTTCAAAAATTCATTTAAGCTCAGATGCAGTCAAGTCACTCTATGATTTTCCCGGCTATAAAATTGAAGCAAGAGGAGAGACATACGTTAAGGTATCATTTATTTTGCCTTCATTAAAAAAATAAAGTTGAGCATCGAAATGTGTTACTGCAACTCTCATACAATCTATATATTGTAAAACATTTGAGAATTGTATGGCAAATGATTTGCTAAAGCATTCGTAGGCCTATGTGGATAAAAAGTGAAAGTTAGCCAAATGTAATTAGTAAGTCTGCATGATCCAATTTGATATTAATTGTCTCTTGCATAATCTACTCTTGCTACAATCTTGATATTTTCATAAACTGACTAGAATTAGAATTAGCGAGTCTTACAGAATCGTATGTAACGCACTTAGCATATACAGAATGCTGAGGCAAAAACAGATTCATAATATTATAATCGAAAAATGATTCACTTTGTCAAATATGACAATATTATCACAGTAACTATTGCTTTCT